>VXAZ01002897.1:22477-321320 GCA_013399875.1 Gymnorhina tibicen | reverse complement strand
AGAACAGAAAAGAAAAGAAAAGAAAAGAAAAGAAAAGAAAAGAAAAGAAAAGAAAAGAAAAGAAAAGAAAAGAAAAGAAAAGAAAAGAAAAGAAAAGAAAAGAAAAGAAAAGAAAAGAAAAGAAAAGAAAAGGAGGGGGGAAGGGAAGGTTTCGATGCTAGAGTGTATATTTTCTGTATTTCTCTTGATCACTCTAGTGAAGTGACAGTGGCAGAGAAGTGTGCTAGAAAAACAAGACCTCAGTTTTCACTGCTCTCTCGTTTCCAAAGGCCAGAGATGAGAACGTTTATCCTTTGCAGTGAATGACACAGGTTTAAAATCTCTACGTTTATTCATGTAGTAGATCAGCCCAATGCTCTACAGAGACCACTGCATTTCATATTTAAGGGATGTCTCCACTGGAGTGTTAACTTGTGCTTCCACCTTGTGTTTATTGCTAATGTGCCCTACTCTATATGGGTAGTAGGCAGGAATTCTCTTCACCTGTCTAAATTTCAATCTGTTTTTCTTCTTCTCTCTTGTGCTATTGTGCATACAGATATGGCATTTAAACTTCAACAAACAGTAGAAGCAATACAGGCCGTGATGTAGAGTATTACCTTTTTATGGATCTGTTGCAGATAGCAAATACTGCTGTAAAACTGACTTGGAGCAGATAAAAGTTCCCCTGGCTAAACACAAGCTTGTTTTACTGCCTTGTTTTCTAAAGGGGAGTAGGGAAAAAGGTTAATTTTCTATTTGAAAAGTATTTCCTTTCCTGGTTAGAGTACAAAAAAAAGAACTCCCAGTTTCTGGGTTCTTTTGCATAGTTTGACACCAATTTTTGCTTAGCCTGAGCATGTGAAGAGTCAGGTGATGTTATTTGCATTGCAGTCCCCTCTGTAAAGTGTTTTGAGATCTATTGGTGAAAAAATTAGAAAAGCTGTGCAAAAAGCAAGTTGCTATTTTAGTTCACCTTGATCAGGTGGAATCACAGCATCGTAACAAGCTGCAAAGACTGTTCGGTGTGGCTGCCAGGAAGTTTACACTATTCTCATGAAACTCAAATGAAGAAATTAATTTTAGGTGGTGGCGGTGAATTAATTTTTTGGGGGGTGGGAGGGTGGCTGCTGGTTTTTTTTCTTACCAGTAGGTCTCAAAACACTTTACAGAAGAGATTGTTGATGCCATTTCTTTTTGCAGGTGGAATCTGGTGCATAAAGAGGGGATGTGTGCTGCATAGTTCACCCAGTGAAAGGACTGGGAAGGGAATGAAGTCCTCCTGGCCTTCCCAGCTCACAGAGGCTGTGATACAGGGCCATATTTATCCCCCATACACAATTTTCTTTGTGTTCCTTTCTGGTTTTCTCCCCACTTTTCCCTCTCCGTGAGGAGACAGCCATTCAGCAGTGTGAAAAAAAATAAATCATAAGGCAGTTGCCTTCCTTTCTGATTTTCCCAAGTGGGCCTGTGTCTTTTCCTTCTGACGTAAATCACTCTAAAACTGCTGCAGTAAAAGTAACTGCACCTGTGCAATATCATCTCTGCACTATCCTGGTCTCCATTTGTCCCACATCATCCCAGTAACATTCCTGCCGGACAGGGCCATACCAGCTCGTGAAGAGCAATTTTTTTTCTTTTCACATGGCCCTTCAGATTCCTTAAGTAGTCCTGTGGGAAATTCAAAGTTCATTTATGAAAACAACGGCCCCGATGCCCTGAGGGTGCTGCACTGACATGGAATGCTGGCCTTGGATGTCCACGGCATTTACTCTTTGTTTCCCTTTTGTTTTCTCTGCTGAAATCTACCAATACTTCTATGAATATAGGCAGCACCGAACAGTGCTTTCAAGCCCTGCTAGAGTCCTGTGGTCTCACTTTGCCCCTCTGCCAAAACTCTGAGCCTGTTCAGCTGCACTGTGGCCGTACCTGTTTTTCCTGGTGCTTCCAGTGCCAGCAGCAGGCAGGAGGAGCTGCAGCTGCAGGTGCAAGGCCAGCAAGAACCTGTCACAGCTGGGAGGTAGCTGTGCTGGGCACCCAGGCGGGATAGGGAAGAGAAGGTTTTGCCAAAATCTTTGCACTGCAGCAGCCTCCAAACTCTCCAGTGAAGTCTCCTGGACCATTCTATTGCGTTTCCTCGGCAATAGAATGTGTGCTCACGAGTGGGATGAACTGGAAAAAGGTTTGCCCCATCTTCAACTTTTTGAAAGTCCTGTCTGCTCCTTTTCCAGAAGATCTATGGGATTTCATGGTGTTGTCCTGTTTTTCTGGCAAGAATTGTGAAAAAACTCATATTCCTCAGCATAAGCTTCTCAGAAATTTGCAATCAGAACAAGTGGCGTTATCCACTCAAACTGTCAGTGTGGGTGAAGGCACATTGCTGCCAGCTTTCCAACACAGTGCTGTGTGTGCATGGTGGGAAAACAGGCACCAACAGCATCGGGAATATGTCCTGGATCTCCAGCAATGCCACAGGAGTCTTTGTACACCTGCGGACTGTCTCTTAGGAGTGATGCTTGAGACGGAGCTCTGCTAAAACACGCTGGTTGCAGTGCAGCATCGTGATGTCACTTCTAAGCCGTGACCCAAGTACTTGATGCAGGTTGTGCTCTGGGTGTGCTTTATGTCCATTTCTGTGGAAGGGAGCCATGAGGAATCCTACTTATAATCCATGAGCCACACTCAGCCTGAACACAGGCCAGAGGGTTCCATCCAGAATTGCTGCAGAGGAGTTGCTCCTTGTTGTGCATTTGGTGATCCAAAAATCTGTCCCAGATTCTCAACCAGTGTAAATTAATACATCTCTATTGAGTTTGGGAGTGCTGCATTAATTTGGAGCAGCTGGTCCAGCGTGTGAAGCAGTGACAGCTCATGCCCACAGCACTCTGAGGAGCTGCTTTGTACCTCAGCCTTTGCAAACAAATGGCTTCTGCCTTCTTCCTCCTTGCTTTGCTCAAGGGAACAATATTTTAGAAATGTATGCCCTAAATGCAATTAATAGGAGGATGATAAATACAGAAGAAAATCACCATGGTAAAAATATAATTGAATTTGACTGGAGAATGACTGAGCCACTTTTAATTTCCAGAGAGGTAGTCCCTGGTGTAAAATTCAGAAAGGAAATTAACCTTCTTTTGTGTTTTCCATTTCCTCCGAAGTTTGAGAGTAGAATTGCTGGTGCAACTATAATGTCTTAATTACTGGTAATTTCTCAAAATAGTGTTTGATGTGACTGCAAATAATTTTGGAAACACTGTGATTTCACATTTTTACAGAAATGGAAAATATTCTAGGGATATATTACACGTTTCTACCAGAGTAATTTATACAAGGCTGTATAATTTTTTGTAAGGGTGAATGGTGAGACAGGGAGGCTGAGAACAGAATGTTTATATAGTAAGTCAACTACAGAAGAAATAGAAACACAAAAGAAGCAGCCCATTTAAGCAAAGACCACCATGCTGAACAACAAATATCCACACTGGCTGTTCTTTGAAGTCAGACACTTAGTGCCTTTAATGTCAACAGAAATCAAAGGGAAAACTGCAGCACCGAACTTGAAAGGTTAAGTTGCACATTGGTCATGGCACAGCCTGGTGTAAACTCCAAATGAACAAAAATGCAGAAAATTTTGCAAGCTTTGTTTTGTTTTGGGTTTTTTTTTTTTAATGGACCACTTTTGCTCCAGGACTGCATGAGCAGAGATTCTCAACAAGAGCAGGCTAAAACGTAACGCTTCCTTTCTCCTTCCCGATTTAACGTCACAGAAACCGATCCCCGGTGCTGAAGGGCCAGGAACCATCCCCAGGCCGGTGTGTAACTCTGGGAGTGAGGGAGGCACAGGTTTTGTTAGAGCTGGGAGGTGAAGAGCAGTGGGAGGCCCGGGGGCAGAAATGTGGTCTCCCGAAATGAAGGCACCGTCATTGTCCTGCACTTCAGAGCCATCAGTGCCTGGCAGTGCAGGCTGGTGCAGCCACTCCTGACCCGTATTTGCTCAAACTGCAGCCCCTGTTTTCTTGCTGAGAGTAGCAGAGATGGTACTGGTCCCAACAGGTGCCATGTAGCAAATGACAGAACTCTTAAACAGGAAAAGAAAACCAGAAAATGGACAGCTGGTATCTCAAATTTGCTCTCTGTCAGCCAGTCTACATACCTTCTAGACAGAATTTGGAAAGTGTATCTATTTCAGGGGGTGGGGAGCACCATGCTTTAATTTACAGTCAAAATGAACTATGCTGATGAAATGATGAAAAAATTTAAAATGTAGATTTTTTTTTTTAAGATTTACAATGATATCAAAAGACATAACATTTCACATTCTAAATTATTTTAATAATTTTAAACACACTGCTGTCTGTCCTCTCAGAGAAACTGTGTTCTCATATGCTTCATTCCTGCATAAAACAGACCTGCAAGCAAAAATTGGTTTCTTTCAGTAATGTATTTATATGGCTAATTTGCCTGCCTATTTTGTTGGCAATGAAATTCTGTGCTGTAAGCATTCAGTTGTTAAAAAAAGAAACATAGCACGCAGGCAGCATAAGGTGGGCAGTTAAAACTTGCTTTAGTTTTTCCCAAGCTATCATAAAAAATCATTAGTGCAGAAAAAGAGAGCGTACTTGATAACCAAAAAAGGTTTTGTGAATGCACATGGTTATTGGTGCACACGTGTGTGACTGCAAGCACTTAGGACTTGATAATGTTTTAAAATGTAACTTGCTCATGAAAAGAACCTAAACAAGAATTTTGTGCCAGAATTAAGGTATCAATTTCAATATTTGTGTTGAATCAGATCCATTTGTCACCTCAGTTGTTACTGACAAGAGAATCAGCACAGGGCCCACTTTTCTGGACACACAGCATCAGCCTGAAAGTATTAAATAACATCTGGCAGTGACCTGCACTTTGTAAACCATATTTTTGAAATCAGCTTAGCATGTTTTGTCTAAACAAACCAAGAAATTAAGATGCAGAGGAAAGAAAAGCATTCCAGCTGCAGATAAAAATAATTGCTGAAGTACTATCAGGAGACACTGAGTAATTGCAGAAGTGTGATTGAGTGGAGGCAGCAAGTATTTTGTATTTTAACTGTAAAACAGGACACCAGAAAAGAAAACAGAAGGTCTTTAATATGGTACTATCATTAAAAAGGGTTCGGTTAAGCCAGTATATTGTACACAGAGAAGTGCTATGTTTGTTAGAATGTGTATGGAGGGAACTGAGAATAATTAGACTTATAATAGGAGTTTTTGGCTCTGCTTCTGCACTGTTTCAAAGCCTCAACTGTTCTTGAATCCTTAATAAGTTAAGGAATGAGTACAGCAGAGGAGAGAGCAGGCAGAATCTGTTGGAGCAGCTTGCCCATGCCAGTTTGCCAAAATCTAAATAGCCCTTTAAAAAAAGGCTTATTTTTTGCTGATGACATCATTCCTGCCACTGTCAAAGTGTGACAAGTCTTGGCTTGCCTAAAGAAGAAGAAAAAAGCCTTTCTAAAATTGACACTGCGCAGATTTAAAGCATACAAGTACTACTATAAATGTGAGATATTTATACTCTCTTCCCATGCTACAAATTTTCATTCACAGATGGGTTTTTTCTCTCAAGCATTTTGACTTTGTAAATCAATGCATTTTAAAATATCTAGTTTGTTCTTTGTGATTTCATTATGGCTGCCTTAGCTTGGACATTGGACTGTTTTGATACCAATGCCCACAACCTGCCTTTTTTCTGTTGTAGCTGATTTTAAGGTCACTGGAAACATCTGTATAAAGTCAGGAAAGCCACAGGTATTCCTGGAGGTGCTCTTTAGGCATGATTTCCACAGTACCATACTTATCACTTTTTTTTTTTTTCCTTCTGATTTCTTATTCCTTCTGATCTGAAGAAATACGGGGAAGATGCTCGATGAATGTGTTTTTCCATGCTCATATGATTTGCCATTTTCAGCATCATCCCCAGCTGTGAATTGTACAATGAATAATTAATGTTGAATGGCGACCTTGAACCTCATAAAGCTGATTAGTAAGACAATGCATCTGGGAGAACAACTTTAAGACTGTGCTTGTAAAAGAATATCAAAACAGCTTAACACAGTAGGGAAAAGCCCCCTGGAGCCCTTTTAAAACCAATTGCCTACAAACACTTCTAAAAAGAACAACTCTGTAGTGGGGGGAAAAAAACCCGTGTGTAAAAATCCTGTGAAGCTCAGAAAATAAACCAGCTTTTATACTTAATTGTAACAGAGATATTTGCAGTTAAACACGGCATAACATTAAAGAGAGGCTACAGTCAGCCAGAATAGAGCATTTTTGTCTTTTCTAGTTCAGATTGTTACGGCACAGTTGTTTTCTAGTTCACTGGATCCTAAACTCATTCATAAACAAGGACAGTTCGGGCCTTCCCTGATACTTCAAAGCAGAAAAAATTTCCCCGGTTCCCTGCTGCAGAGGCTGTTGGCAAACTGCTTATAAACCCAGGAAATTGTTATTTCTGCATGCTGGTAAAGCTGAGGATGGTGGAGATTTCAG
Source organism: Gymnorhina tibicen (assembly GCA_013399875.1). NCBI lineage: Eukaryota > Metazoa > Chordata > Aves > Passeriformes > Artamidae > Gymnorhina > Gymnorhina tibicen. The sequence goes on along the minus strand of VXAZ01002897.1, from coordinate 314,814 downwards.
AAGGAGTTAATGCTTTTGTTTTTCCTGAAAAGGAGTGAGTGTGTAATTTTGAGAAATGGATCTTTGTTTTTATTTGCCCACTGGATAAATGGTATTTGCCATTTGTTAGCGAGCAGAAAGGAGACATTGGGTTTATTATGGAAACATGGCATGGTCCAGTTGTGCCTTACAGCAGCCTTAACTCAGGCAAATCTCTTCATTTTTCTTTTCTTACCCATTTTACAAGCCCTAAATCTGGAATACGTAATTCATATAGTAACTTTGTTTTTCTTCACAGCTCATTTAATGTTAATATTTAAAATAATTTAGCAGTATCTTTTTGTTAAATGATTTGATCTAGTTCAAGAACTAAATCTCAGTTAACTACAAAAAGAATAGTCTGGGTTTTTTTTAAATTCCAGTTCTGTTTTGCAACACTTTTGGAGATTTTATTCCAATTTCGGATGATTCCAAAGCAAAAATCTTTCAGAACTTCATGGTTTGGAAAACATCTGCTCCTCAGCCTCTAAATAATCAGCACTCCTCTCTTAGAAAACTGAATGAAAAGCCCTTACACTTTCAGGGCAACCAAAAGTATGCCCAGATTTAGGCTGAGTTTGGCAAGGAGTTTGTCAGAGATGAGTCATTCCATGGCATCACTTAAAATTTGTAATGTTCATTTCTTCATTTTAAAAATCACTACCAAAATAGTTCATCTGAAAATGATGAAAAATTTAGATTTAGGTCAACATAATTCAAATTATTTTTACACTAGAGAGTATAACACAGTTCAGGTAGGCTTTCCTGTTTTTTACTGAATTGGTCTCATTATGGAGGTAAAAGCAGGTCGTGTTCTCTAAAACCATAGGAGTTCAGCACTGCAGATTTAACAAGTTTTAAAAATCTTGCTACAATTTTAAAACATGCTGAGTAATGTTACCAGTATAGGGGAAACTTCCAGTGGTTCAGTTTAATGTGCTTATCAATCACATATGGCTAGACTTCATAAAATAACAGTTTGCTGAAGTTACAATGGATTATCCAGAAGTGGAGTGAATGGGGGTTTTTGTGTGAGTTCATTTTCTATGAACAGATTCAGATAAAATACTTTTAATCATAATTTAAATAGAAAGCACAAATTATCATGCATCTGTCATGAAAACTAAATGGAATTTTGGAAGTTATTTAACTTACAGAGTGTTTCAGTTTTTACTTCCAGGGCAATGCCATTCAGAATTTTTAAGGAGTCTCTGAAACACATGAAGGTTCAGTTTACCAAGTATTTGAACATATAGGAAATTAAATGGCATTAAAGCTTTTTATTTTAGTTATGAACAGAGGAACCTGTAGAAGGATTCTCAAGGAATTCTGTTCTCTGAAAGAAATAATTTGTCTTTCTAGTGTGGAAGAAGAAATGACCCTCAGAATTGGGCAAGTTGTGCCTAAGCAGTTTTTTCATCCTCTTTGCTTTCTGTGACACAACAGAGGGAGTGCAGGGTGTTGAAGACTTATATCTGTATTTCTGACACCTGCCAGCCCCGCCGGATCAAATCTGATGTGTGCTGAGCATGGGAGAAATACACGGGGAATAGGTAGGGTGAAACCCCCCTGTGCTGCTCCGATTTTGTTGTAAGGTTTGAGCGAAGTTTAGAGGGGATTGGTGGCCCTGTTACCCCACACGGCTGAGTTTATTCTGCCTGACTCTCAACCAGCTCAGCTGCACACCCTTTTTTATTGTGTTGCTTTTTGGTGTCTTTCCCCTGCCCCCAAATACTGCACTATCAGCCAAGAATAACTTGAGGCTGAATTCAGGACTGCTTTTAATTGTTTTCAAAACATCACAGGAATGTATCTGATGTTTTTTCATTCTAGATGCAATTTTTGGGTTTTTTTTGAAGGTACTTAGTAAAGCTAACAGCTCCCTGAAAGCAGCAAAGTGCTGGTGGTGGAGCTGAAGAGAGCAGATGTTCTGAACCCAAACCCAAGAAGCTGGGCTGCCGGAGAGGCTGCCTGGCAGCTCTTCGGGCTCAGGCCTCTCAGCTTCCAGAGAGCTCTTTGTGTTAATGTAGGCAAGTTTTGTTCCACTTGTATTGACAAAAATCTTATAAATATCAGAGAACTTCAGCTTTTCCTGCCCTGAACTTTCTGTGTATTTATCAGCACTCTTCACCTCCATTTTCTTATTAATTGACTCCTTCTCTGACATGTGATCTATTCACGCATGATGACATTCATGCGTGTGTGAGAATGGGCAACGGTTTTACCTTGTAATTTAATGGGTGACAATGTACGTAATTTTATTTGCATTTTTACTATTGCTTTTTCTTTATGCATCAGGCAATATTTGCTGAGCAGGTTTCGGGTGGAGCGAGAGAGGAAAGGATAGTTAATCATAACTATCAGGTAATCATAATCTCAGAATCCAAGGATGGGTCAGGCAGGAGGGGACCACAGTGGCTCATCTGGTCCCACCTCCCTGCTCCAGCAGGGCCATCCCAGAGCACACGGCACAGGATTGTGTCTGGATGGTTCTGGAATATCTCCAGTGAGGAGACTCCACACCCTCTCTGGACAATCTGTTCCATGCTTGGACACTGCACAGGACAGAAGTTCTGCCTCATGTCCAGGTGGAACCTCCTGGGTATCAGTTCCTGCCCGTTCCTCTTGTGCCATGGCTGGGACCCAAGGAGCAGAGCCTGGGCCCTGCTCAGGGCCCTCCCTGCAGACAGGGACACCCAGGGCTGAGGGCCCCTCTCAGCTGGGGCTCCTCTCGAGGCTGCACAGCCCCAGCTCCCTCAGCCTTTCCTCCTCAGGGAGATGCTCCAGGCCCTAAATCATCTCTGCAGCCTCCGCTGGCCCCGCTCCAGGAGCTCCATGGCCCTCCTGTCCTGATGATCCCAGACCTGGACACAGCATTCCAGATGTGCCTCACAGGGCTGAGCAAAGGGGCAGGATCACTCCCTGACCTGCTGGCACTGCTCTTCCTGATGCACCCCAGGATTCCCTTGGCCCTCTTGTCCCCCAGGGCACTGCTGGCTCATGGACAGCTCATTGTCCACCAGGACCCCCAGGTCCCTCTCCACAGAGCTGCTCTCCAGCAGATCAGCCCCCAGCCCGTACAAGTGCCCGGGGTTGTTCCTGCCCAGGTGCAGGACCCGCATTTGCTCTTGTTGAATGTCAGATGGTTCCTCTCTGCCCATCTCTCCAAGCTGTGTCTCTCTGAAGGGCTGCACAGCCCTCGGGGCTATCGGTTGCTCCTCCCAGCTCTGTACCATCAGTGCACTGCTGAGGAGGCAGCAACCCCTCCTACAATCACTGATGAACAAGCTAAACAACATCTCAGTTCCACCCTGGCTTTAGGCTTACACTGCTCCCACAGAAGGCCACAGGGTGGGCTGTGAGAGGAGAGTCCTGTTTGGGCACTCATTGGCTTACAGTGACATTAATGGATATTAATGGCCTCACAGATCTCATGATTAATATCTATTATCATGAAGCAATGGAGGAATCCCCACATGAGCTGTATGGAATTTAGTACATCTCCCTAGTAAGTTTACTAGGGGTGAATACAGGGCAGCTTTTCCATTCAGTCTACAGCCCATCAAAGCCTGTGCACGATTCCAGATTCTGCCTCGTGTGCAGCAATTTGATGGCTGTGCTGTGCCAGCTGGTAAAAGACATTGTCCTGAAGGCTTTCAGCACCTCAGGTATCTGGCTGGAGTTGAAGTGTAGGAGAAATATGTTGTAGTTTGCAGCCTCCTCCAAGCCCTCTGCATCAGTTCTCTCATTTTTCAGTCGCTCAGCTTGAACCAATAGTCATCCTGTGTGGGTGAAGATGGTGAAAACAGGGCCTGTGCTCCTGGGGAGAAGCTATAGGAAATCTGACAGTAAAATTATTGAGTAGGGAACTAACCGAGGTATGTCAGGCTTCATTAAATTTTAAAATCTGTATTATTTGATAACATGAGACAAGCACGGCCCCTTATGATGGTGTTTGGTTGTGAATTATCCAGTGAGACCTGATCATGCTGCTTGTTTTTACTCAGATCATTAAGCAACTGTGAGATCACCAGTCGCCTTGCCCTGGAATACTTAGCTGTTTCAATTATCTCAGCTGCAGTTTTATTCTGAAATGTTCAGATTCTTGAAATTAAACTGACAGCTTAGGTCCTACCATTTGTCACCTTAGTGAGGCAGGAAGTTCTGTGGCTATGGACTCTACTGTGATTCGTGTTTTCTTTTTCAGGGTAATTGATTGCCATCACAACTTGGGTCATTTAGAGTAGCTGGTTGTGCAATGTTTCTATCAGGTTTTCTTTGCTCTCTTGGAAAATGCACCAGTTTGGTTGGGGATGAGTCACATGTCACGGTTAACAGTATCTATTTATGCTCTTGCATTGTTTCCAAGCAGACAGGAATGGAAATCCCGATTTGAAAGCTAATAGACAATAGATGTAGTATTTAATGTTAGAATGACTACAATATTTCATTCCAAGTTGTTTGATCTACTTGTTTGATTTGCTAAGATAAAAGATAAAAATCGCTTTAACTTAATAGAAGAAAAATTTAATCAGAAGGGTATGTATTGTACACCTCAGTAGCTAAATCACAAAATTCTTATAGTTCCCAGAGGAAAGGTTTTAAATTAGTCTTGTACAGTGACACTGTACAAAACTGGGAAGAACTGTGGAGTGTAAAACAAGAGTAGAAAAAATTGTTTAAACAATGTGAACTCATTACAAAATTTGTGCAACTTAAAACTGAACTAAAAGATGCCATGCTGGGTTGGGTTTTTTCTGCACCAATAACATAATTTCCCTTATAAATTTTATTACGACTTTAACAATATTAGGGAAAAAAAACATATTAATTCTGTCTGCATGGAGATGTGTTGCCTTTTTCGTTCTCTTACCTTTTATGTGTTCAGCTCTCATCTCCAGTTAACTATGCTATCATTTAAAATCTAACAGAATTATACAATTTAGATTTAATTAATGGGAAAATGTTCACTTGTTTATGGTTTTATAGAGTAATTGCAAAGCAGTAACTCGGAACACTTTATCATGGAGCTACAGGAAGGAGCTTGGATACAGTGGAGATGATTTGCCAAGCAGAAGTATTATGTACTGATGAATGCAGAGATAAAAATGCTCTTCTTTGCTGAGAGGTAATGAAATGGACTTTGAGATTAATCTCCTTCTGACAAGGATAATATTCAATGTATTTCTCTACTGAAAGTCTCAGTCTTCCCTCTTAGCAATGCAAAGTGCAGAGGTGACAGAGAAGTATCCAGGCAATGGGAGGTACTGAAACTACAGAGCAGCTTTTGTACTCCAAATAAAAATAAAAGTGGGTTCTTTTCACAGCCCAGCCTGATGTATATGCTGGCAAAATAAATCAAGTTCTGGCCAGCTACAGATAGTTGGAATACTTTCCAGAGAACTCCATTTACCAGGAGTCCTGTAACTATCCAGACTACCAAAAGAGGTGTTTCCTATGAAACTGCATGTGACACGGGAAGCAAATTAATTTGTGGTTTTATTGACGAAGGTTATCTGACACAATACCATGCTGTATTATTGAGAAAATTACTGCCCACTAAGTGAAAAATGTTGGAAGACATTGGCAAGGAATGTCTTGTGAGTATGAATGAACTTAACATGTGCCAGCCACGGGTAGGTGGAATGTGCCTCTTAACAAATTATTCTATTTTTAGCACCCAAACCTTCTTCGTAGGCTTCCAATGAGGAGAGGAGCCTGGTGTGTGTGAGTGAGGCGGCCAAAGCAGTCGTGGCCTTTCCCTCGGCTCTCCATGGCCTGGCTTTGCAGAGGGAAGGATCCCGCGGCAGCTGGCGGTGCAGGGCCGGCCCCTGGCTGTAGCCATGGTGTGGAATTTCCCTGTGTTCAGGATATTTAGACAGCAGCACACTTACAAATGTGTTGTAAAATTGGACGCCTGCCGGGGAAGGCTTGGGCCTCCTGGTTTACTTACTAAGCCCATGTTTCAATGGAGAAGCAAATTTGATTTTTCTCCCCCCTCTCTCTCTTCTTCTTTCTCTTTTCCCTCCTCCCCCACCCCTCCTTTGCTAAAGAGGCATCAGTGACTGGTGAGAAGAACTGACCAACTTGACCTCCTCTCCCACTGGTGGTCATGAGAATAATACAGGAGGAGGTCAGAGGTCAGCTTTTGAATACTCTTAGGAGCTAATTTATTACAAGGGGGGAGTTTCACATTGGCTGAATTATTTTCTTGAAGAGAAGACCACACTTGAGTTTGTTTATGCCTTGTGTTCATTGGGAGTTCTCTTTAGGAGCCTTTCTATGCACCTGTGCAGAGCACAATAAGAGCCCTTTTCTGCAGGGCGGAATAGCCGACAGCCAGAGGAAAAATGGGCTGGCCTGGAGCAGAACCTGCAGTTATTTGATTACAGAATGTAGTCCGGAGGGGCTTTCCATTGTAATTCTCTCTCCCCTCCCCCTTCTTTTGCCCTTATCCTGCTGCTGGGTGTTTTTTGTACTCCAAATAAAAATAAAAGTGGAACATGGGGAAGCTGGGATGGGGGAGGAGGGAAGGAAGAAGAGCACATTTGCACAGACATCATGCTGAGAAATAAAGGCACAAATCCTTCAGGAAATAAGCATCTAGCTTACTTGGAAGTCAGTGACAGTAAGAGCTGCTGTTCTCTCGGTGCTTCTATTTGCTGTTGGAGTACAAGAAAATTTTATATTCTGCTTGCATTTCTAGTCGCCTTAGCTGCCTAGAACACTGGGATACCTTATGACTTATGAGTTTGGAAATTATTTGCCTAGATTTAGGTGTCCTGGCTACACCTAATCTCTCTGCTGCTCAGCTACAGCCCAGCAACGTCTTCTTTGTCATCCCTTTTGGTTTTGTACAGTGTCTGGTGATATCTCAAGCATCACTTGCCCTCAGACAGGGCAGCTGTGGCTGCATATTCTATTGAGACTCCCATTATCCAGAAAATCTTGACCTATTGCAGTGATTTTTCTTTTTACAAAACAGCCTCCAGCCTTTGTTTGGAGTTTAAAGGTCTGTTGTGCGTTAGGAGGTGCAGGACATTAAGCTCTCTGTGCACTGAAATCTGTAACTTTGCCTGAATGTTCTACTGATTTAAATTTGTCCAGATTGTTGGGGAAAAACTCTGAAAGCCAAATTCATGTAGACAAAGCAACTTTCTTTTGAACACAGTGGGATTAGCAGGCTGAGCCTTCTCAGCACTGGAACCTGGGTTTGTTGGGGGAGTTTTACATATTCCGCATTTTCAAGCACCAGGACTAGGTAAAGCTCAAGCTTTAAATGTGCTCATTAGCTTTGTCTGAGCAGGCAAGAGGTTGGAGCCACTCTGGGGCGCTTGAGAAGGAATTATGTAGTTCCCAGAGCCGAAGTCAAATGTAAAGAAAACAGACTTTCTGCCTAAAGATTTCTCCCCGGCGCTGCAGTTGGTATTTTGTCTTAAATATCAAGACAATTTGCCTGTTACAATTTTGGAGGGAGATTTACATCCATTTAGCAGATATTGCTGGCAAACGTTTATAAGTTATATGATAAAAAGTTTATCTGCACCAAAACAGACACAGGAGCAGGCAGGGTTCCTTCCCTGGGCCCTCCCACGGGTGTCACAGGGGAACATCAGCTCCACAGTCCATCAGTTTGAGAACACAGATTGAGGGTGTCGCAGCCTGGGGTTTGGTGCTCATTTTGGGGTGCAGGCTTCTGGATTCAGCCTCTGAGAAGTTTGTTTAATATCACTTGAGGGAGTAGTGGATTGCACAGCTGGGTGGGTGCCTGTCGCTGACAATAGTAAAAAATCTTAGCGTAGGCAGAACATTATCACAGTAGGAGCTGTGATGATAAAACCACAGACCATAGTGATGAAATTGAAAGGAAGTAAGTACATTTTAGTGTAGATCTGGAGGGAAGAAAAAAAAAAAAACCAGACATTTTTCCATGCTCTTTGAACATGTGGAGTCAGCGATGAGTCCCAAGACTTCAGAAAACAAGCACCATCCTGGCAGAGGGGTGGACCCTGTGGCGGTCTCGTAACAGGAGAAGTCAGATATTCACACTTCCACCAGAGCATCTGAGCAGCATCCTGAGCCAAGTGCTTTTCATTCTGGCTACACTGCCCTGCGGAACTGGAAGGCATCTGGGAAATGGTCCTGCTGTGCTTAGAGAGAGGCTGGACCTGAGCATTGCCCTGCTCCTTCTGCACTGTGGCACTTGGGCCTACCGCGGATTCCCCTGATTTTGCCCTTCAAGGTATGGGATCTGGAGGCCAGAAGCTGTCACCTCTCCCACCTGCACTGTGTCCACACCCCTCAGAGCAGTGTAAATGCTGGGATCCACCAGCTGAGGTTTCCATGCTGTGACAAAGGGGCACTTCTGGTGGGCTGGGCCTGCATTATTGTGGGCACCCACACACAAACCTTTATTAAAAGCATGCCTCTGCTTTATTCCATTTTTTCGCTCCTGGTTTCACCGTGCTAGGTGTTGATTTCTCTGTGCTTACAGAAGAGCCTTGCTCACAGGGATTTTACTGATAAAACACAGTCGGGGAAAGCAGAGCTTAGCCAACCTGTTGTCATTGAGCAAACAAGCTGGACATGGCACCCATGTCACTGCTGCTGGGGGGCTGGCATGGCTGAGGGTTTTCCAGGATAACTCCATTGGATTGGGTTGGGTTGGGTTGGGTTGGGTTGGGTTGGGTTGGACTGGGTTGGGTTGGATTGGATTGGATGGAGTTTACCACACACCAGACTTCTGTTTACTTCGCAGAGGAAGGAATTTCTACACCCGTGGAGTTCAACAGCCGAAAGAACACCGTGTTAGTAGTTTATGTAGATATATCAATTTTGCTGGGTGAAGCAGCGCTTTCGTTGCTGCTCCCACCTGGTAGAGCCTGGCCTGTTTCAAAGTGGTCGTGTCTAGGAATAAAATGATATCTAAAGTTTCAGCTGCTTCCTCAGAGAGCTGTCAGACAAGGATCTTACAGTTTGTTTCATTTTTGATCTGCAAGGGTATAATTTCAAATGTGCCCCTTGCATTTGAATTTCTTAGGAATACAAAGAGCAGGCTCAGGAAACCCAAAAGTTTGAAATTAAATTGGTTGCAGTTTATGTAAGTGTTTAATATATAAAAGCTCTCTTTCTATACAGAATTAAAGCTGGTTTTAAATTTAATTAACTAACCATCAAATAATTACTTAGACAATCTCATGAGCATACTTAACTTTTTACTTATTCATATGTAACAGCTCACTGCTTTATTTCCCTCCTGGGAAAACTTTATTTCTTTTTCTACCTTTTCAAAATACACTCACTTCAGCAACTTCGCTGAATTAAGTGATAATGAATATTTAGTAAGGATAATGATCTGTGGGTTTTTTCTTTTATATGTTAGTGACACTGAGAGTCTGTATGGATCACTCACAGCCTTTTTCTCTTCTCTTTTCATTTACATTGTATTCCACTCAAGGAAATCTTGATTTCTAGGAATGAATTTACAGTTTATGACTGATAACAACTTCTTTTTGTGTTCCAGCATGACAATGTTTTGCTGAAACACTGTGGTAGATAGTAAGGTTCTTCATGTCTGTTCTACTTTGAAAAGTCACATTCTCTCTTTTGATTTATAATATCTTATCTATTTTTAGAATAGGCAATCTGCCAGATTGAAAATTGGGAGCCATGAAGGTCAAGAAAGATTTTTATGATGGCTGAAAGCTGTGTAAAAAGAGTAAACACAGTGGTTTTATAGTGGATCATCTACCCTACATAACCAAAAAAGCTCTAATTTCCACTTATAACTGATATCCAGAAGTGATAATTAAATTATTCTTCCTGGAATTTGGTTATGTCACAAATAAGTGATGTCACGCCACCTTATTCTCAAACTACGCATTCATAATATTTGACAACCTAGGGAAAGGTAACTATTGATACATCTATTTATGTTATTCTGGGATTTTTAAAAATTCTTGTCAAGTCTGCTTTTTGTAGCTTGATTTAAAAAAACAGCTTATTGAGCAGTTTTTTTGTTAATTTACTAATTCTAGAACTTTTAGAGGAGAGGGCTCTGCATGAGAAAACACTTTGTATACATGCATACAATCACCCACCCTGTAAAAAAATTAATTTTTACCCTTTTCTAAGGGAAAAAGATGCATTTCTGCAATAAAGAGTCAAGTGGAAGAGTTTCAAAATTGTATCTTCTCTAGAGAGCTGCTGGTTGCTTAGCTGGTGTGCTGTGGGTTGTATGCTGAAAATATCCCAGTTCTGGCAGGGACAGCTGAAATTAAGGCTTTCAGTGGGTGAAGGCTGTTTGCAGGATCTCCTGCTGAGCCTGCTAAGACAGATATTGTGGGGTAATTTCTGGAGTTTTGCCAGTTGCAAACAGGGGGCCCCACCAAGCCTATTAAGGTAGGAATGAGGTTGGAATGCCACACTTTGCCACGCTCTGTTTTCCACTGTCCCTGCTCTGCTGACCACCAGAGTAAAAATAAATTAGGGGAATTTTTTTTTTTTGCACTATAATGTCTGCCATCCCTTATTACATGTTGTAATTTATAAATAGTCCATCTGATTAACTGTGATTTTATTTATTTTTCTTAGTACAAGATAGAATAATAAACTTTTTCTCACTGACCTCCCTCCTTGTCTCTGCAAGTAGCAGGACAAGATGACATACATCCACTTTATTTTGTTATGAAGCCATAAATCTTTATTGGCCTTTTGCTGATGTTATTTAGGAGGATCAAAATTAAAATGCAGCTTTTACATACCATTTTAATGTTTTTAAGAATGTTGTCATTAAACAGTCCTGTCAATCTAGCTCATTTATGGTTCACTAAAGTGTTGTAGCTCAGTTCCCAGGCCTCAGCTACCCATTGTGAGACTGATTTTCTTGTATGGTGGAAACTGTGGCTCAGGACAGAAACAGAGTTGTTGTCTTAAAATTGGGAAAGGCTGCTGCTTTGCCATAATACTTGCTGAAAGTCAGGCATTTTGAAGTTTGGGTGTCCAAAAACACCCACCATAAGAGGTTTTCTAAAGAGTGGATTTATTAAATCGGTAACTTTATGGGTCTGAAGCAGACTCCTTGCAATGTGGCATAAAGCATGAGATGCAGAAGTTTGGAAAGGAATGTTTTGGGTGGGGTTTTTTTTTTGATGGGGGGAGTGTTTGGGGTTATTTTGTGCAGGTTGTTCATCTTGGAATAATTTAGCATTGAAGTACTCTACTGTACGTTGCACACAGATGTGGTTTAACACACAAACTCAATAGCCTATTGCTCTTTTCTTCAAGGTTTCAGAGCTAGATTTTATAGTTTTTGGCAGTCTGCACCTAGAAGTCTCAAAAAATTTTCTATAAGCAATATCTTGTGGCCATAAATTATCACAACCATTTTAGGTTTGTAAAAAGCCTACATAAATCTCCCTGTAAGCACAACAATAAAAAGTGCAAATGTGTTTAGTAATGTTTCTTGGGTCACCATTGCTCTGAGTTGCGTGTAACAGTACCCTAAAAACTACAACTGGAAGCCTATCTTATTACCTATTTGTTAACTCCCACCATAACATACTGCAGTAATAAAATCACTAAGCTGTGCCGTTTATTGCCCTTTTGATATGTGGCAACATAAGTGGACCACAGGCACTCTAAGATAAAACAGGAGGAGGCTGTTTTTCAATATTAATAGTGCAGATGTCAGATCTTTGCCTCCTTGGAGCCAACAAACCAAGTTTGATTGTTGTGGGCTTTCTGGGTAGTTGACTTCATGCAACCTCTGGGTTCCTTATTTACTGGTAGAGAGAGAGCATTGCTCAACACATGGCTGGCATCACTCTCAGTCATTCGGAGAGAACACTATCTAAATGACTGAACTATTATTGGAAACATCCCTGCAAGTTCAGCTGCACTCTGTGCTTTATGAACCTATAAGAAAACATGGTTCTTGCTTCAAAGAGCTCATAATGAGGTTCAAAATAAGGCCCACCACATCAAAAGAGAGATACAGGACAGGAGGGAGGGAGGACGGGGAGAACTGAGGTGCTTTTGTCCAGTGGGGCACAGCAGAATCGGGCCTTTAGCTCCTCACTGGTCCAAGCAGCTCAGTGTAAGGGTTTTAATTGTGGTTGTTCCAGCCAGTCCCCTTTCCCAAGAGTGTGCCCCAGTTTGCAGCAGGACTTGATCTGAATCCAAACCCTGCTCTGTTTCCTCAGCGGGGCTGTGACCCAGATCCACCAGCAGCTCAACAGCTGCAGAGCACCCGCTGCTGCTGAAGGAAGCGTCCAAAGCCAATCTGGAAGGGCAAAAGTTGGATAAGATTTCTGCTGTGCACCTGATCTGCTGCAATTACACTGTAAATAATTTAATAATAACCTGCCATGTGCATTTTTTCACCCAGTTCTAATTGCCCCATGACTTTACGTAAATGTTGGGTTGTGAAGATTATGTCAAGGTTTACCCAAAGGATTCTTATTTTTCACGTAGTCAGTGAAAAAGTTGTAACATTTTGTTGTTCAGTTAGTGATGGTGCTGGTATCTCCTTGCCAGGTGATTGAAAGGCTATGCTGCAGGAAAGAGTGAATCTTTTATGTATCATGGCTTTTAATACATAAATTAGATTGATTCAAAGGGAAAGAGAGCTCTGGAACACCGGAAAAGGTGCAGTGGGGCTGTTGGCTAGAAAAATGTGGGACTTTTTTTTGTTTCCGAGCAGGGACTATTATTCTGTATGACTGTGGGAAACTGAGCTGCAAGTTTCTCCACCATAGCTGGCAGGGCAGGCAGCTGAACCTGGATCTCCCATTACAGACTCAGTAAATGACAAAGCAGGTATGGTATTGAAGGGGTCCCATTCTCATTTTTATCAGAGTATTCTTCCCAAGGCTGAGAAACTTCCCATATCACAGCAGCTGGGAACCTGCCCTTTAGGGACTTTTGTTGTCAGCTCATGATGGTTTCTCACAAAACCACTGAAAAACGTGTTTTTAGAAGCTCTGTTCCAGAGGTGATGATGGGGGAGGATAGGCAGTATATATATGTGATGGATACATCTCAGAGTAGAAAAAGCATCATCCTAAGCAGCTCAGAGAAACTTTCTTTTCCCCAGTCTCTGGAACTGGAGGCTTCACATCCTGGAGTAAATGATGTAGTTAAAAATTGGTGTGAAGTAGAGTTCAATGAGGCGTAGATCAAAATTAGCCCAGCTTTCCATTTGTTCTACTGGCCACAGAAGTTTTCTCTGTGATCCCAACACCCTCATATTTCTTTTTCCTTGGACTTCGAGGAAGCCCTGCATGCTCAAAGCCTCACATTATCAGTGTGCCTCTAAGGCCAGCTCAAACCTGAGCCTGTTCCTATTGGATTTGCTGTGTTCTCACTGGTAGACAATCTTTCATCCCTGTCTGTGTGTCAGTGCTTCTGAAACTGCAGTTGCTGCAATACTCTTTAGTAGAAGCATTGACAGTGTTTAGTTGAAGCCCTGGAGTAGAGCTGTTCAGACAGCACAAACTCCCCCCCAACTCTTGAATGAACACTTCACTGACTGCTGAAACATTTTGTAAGCAATATATATTGCAGGTACTTTTCAGCTGTTCTAACCATTTCTAATGTAGAAGGTCACTCAATGTAGATAATTGCAAAAAAAATCAAATAAAATTGCCAAACCTTCCGGCTACTACCAGCTAGCAGTTGTTCTCTCACACAGCTGGATTTGAAAAATGCTGTAGGAGCAAAAAACAGCCAGCAACTCGAGTGCACAGCCAGTGCACACAACACTTCTGTTCATGTGTTGAAGTGAAAGCTCTGTCTGTCCTGTAGCTCCGTCCTGCCCAGGCTTAGACTTGGCCATGCAGTATGGGAAGTCTGAGGGTGAAATTCGGCCGTTGCCGTGTTAACAGTGCCACAAACCCCCACCAGGTCACTCACAGGTGTCACTTTCTTGGCTAAGGAGAGAATTAAAACTCATCCTTCTACTCTCTTGCTCCATGCCCTGACTGTGACTGACCTTTGTAATTCCCAAGTAAAACAACAAGATGATTCCCTACTTTCCACTACTCCTCAAAACAGAGAAAGAAAAGTCATGCCTGGGAGTGGTTGGCAAGAGAAAAAAGGAGTTGGGAATCTGTTTAAAGCAGACTTTTAAATCAATGTGCACCTCAGAAGATGCAGAGGGCGCTCAGACACCAAAGGAATAATCAGTGCATTGAGCTGCTCTGCTTTAATTTGTGCCCCGTGACTTTGTAAAACCTCTTGTATCCTATAATTAAAATTACTAACCGAGTGATTACACCTTCAAGTGAAAGGTATTTCAAGGTTTGTTTGCATTTTGGAGGGTGTTTTTTATAATTTTTTAGGAGAAAGAAAGCTACTCAAAGGAATACATATTGTAATATGCTTTCTTAAACTCTAGAAATGGCAATAATAGTTGAATTTTAAGGATGAAAGACAGCAGACATTGTATACAAAACATTCCCTTCTTTCTTAGGTATAATGTGTCTAAAATTATGACAGCATTATGCTTGGAAATGTAAATTGTTCCTTTGATAAAATATTTAAAGGTACGTAAGTCTGTGCATTTGGATACCTGCACCCAAAACTCAGCTCTAGTATTAATATGTGGCCTAAGATTTCCTGACAACTGTCTGCAGTATCTCAACATCCCCATGTAATAATGAAAACTGCCTCTTTTCTTCTCTTAAATTTAGGCTTCAAAACCTGGCTTGAGGAAAATAGAGGTATCTTGGCTTTCTTACTTTTTTCTCTCATGTATTTATTTAAGCCAGATTTTCAGACGTGATCAGCATCCAGCACGATGCAATCTGTTCTTTTCTGTTCACTAGGCATGGTTAACTTTTTCCAACTCCACTTATCTATGCTGAGTTTCTTTTTGTTGTTTGTCAGCTTTTTTGACAATCTGCCCTTGACTATGCCTGCATAATTAGAGATGGTGTATGGAACAAAACCCAGAGTGAAGAGGCACTCTCCTTTTAATTTTTAAAAATGTTTATAGCTCTGCAAAATGTTTTCATTTAGGTTGAAACTATCCATTTGTATTGCTATGTGGAAGAAGTGTTTTCTCCAAACTTTTTATGTTTTATGCCTGTTTATGTTTGTGTTTCTGGCTGAGAAAAGTCTTTTTTCATATGACGCATACATAGAAATGCACATACATAGTATATTTTAAGTTGTAGTGTAGCTGAAATGGGAAATGATGATGATGATGATGATACTAATACTACTAATAATTTGATCTCCACCCACAGGATTTCAGAATTTTTGAAGGGTCATAATCTCTAGTCATACATCTCAAGAAAATCTGTTTTGGTGTGACTGCATTACAGGGGTTTGATGAAAACAGTTTGTGCAGGCACACCAGCCTTTTTTATGCTTTTCCACTCTTTGATCTTTGTCTTTGCAAGGATCACTCACCATTCCATTGATCCTGTGCATGTAAGAAAGCAGAGTTGGTTTCCATTTGTGTTGGTTGAGCTGACAGAGATGGTCTGCAAGGTGAGAGTTTGTGGGTTTGTGCTCTGCAGCCCAGGTCTCTGTATTCTAGTTCCTAACAGCTATTTCATAGTTTTTCCAGAAGCTGTAACAAGTTATTGCTTAAATGAATATTCCATATTTGTGGCATTTGAAAGCATGAGAAAAAGGCATTACTCTAATCCAGCTCTTACGTGTCATGGTTGAGCTGTACCGATCACATTTTCATGGTTTCCCAAGGAGAGGAGGGTTATGAGATCATCCCCTGTGTCTCTGGTTTTGGCAGTCTCCTTCTTTCCTCCCCCTCGTTCTCCCTTTGTCTTCACCAATAACTTTTGAACCCCCTGGCTGAGTTCAGTCTCATTTTCTAGAGCAGAAGTCTGAAATTTATTAAATTCCTCGAGGTGTAATGAATACTGGCAGTCAGGTAGTGGAGGGACACTCCAAGGAGTTGTTCTCCACGGAGGAAAAGGCTTCCAATGTAAAATGGAGCCCGTGTTGGAGTGCAGATAATCAGCACAGGGGCAGCTCTAAATAAAGACATTGTTTCATGAGTCCTACTGTTTGCAGATATGTTTGGGTTTAGGCTGCTAAATGTTGTGCTTTGTGTCAGGATTAATCACAGAAGTGTTGCTGCACGGGAAATTTATGGGAACATTTTGCAGTCAGACATGAATTTATTTTCTTTACTTGTTTGCACACTTGTGTGTGTGTGTGACACCAGCCTCCTGGGGGATGCAGACACACACTCCTCATCAGCCTCTGGGGCTGGCCTTTCAGAGCTCAGCTCTCCACTGTCTCTGCTTCTGGTCCTGCTTATAGACAAATGGAAATGCATACTAACGTGAAAAAGATGTTTTATACAAACCTGAGTAGTGACTGGGTTGCAAAGGTGAAGCAGTTGGACTGTGAAAGCCTCTTGGAATATAACTCTGGTAGTAAATGTTCCTGCAATCCAAACCCATCCTCTGCAGATATTTTATGCTACATTTTCCTCTTTTCTTGCTAATGGGAGGAAAATTCACCTCTTCTTCTCTGTAAGTCACTTATAGTGCTCCAGGTGATTCTGTGATGGAAAGCACAGCCCTGGCACGGAGGGAGCTCTTTTCCCACTTGTGACTGTCATGGGATTCCAGGAATCAGTGGGTGCATCCAAGTTGGCTCCGCAGGCACCTCTCAGGCTGTCTGCAGTAGCCATGTGCCCAGGGGTTTTGAATATCCTGCACCATGGACTCCCAGAAGTAGTAAGGATGGTGACAGTGTGCAAAGCAATGGAGGGGAAATTGCAGACTTGAAATAGGAAAAAAACTGGACATGTTTACATGGTTTTCAAAGGCCCATATCGAGGGCTGTCTCCCAAGGCAGGATTCAGCAGTAAAAACAACTATATGTATTTATGCACACCTGTGTATGTGCATTTATGTTACTTTTTTAAAATTTTCATTGTCAACATACATAGAATACTCTAATTGTCACAGTCCAGTATTGATTTTTTCTCTCTCATGTTGTCTGTACATGACCAAACTGTAAAAAAAAAAAGGCCTGACTATGTGGGGGTGACTCACCAGCAGCTGATCTCTGCAGCTCTGCAGTCTGGGTTTTGTCTTCAGAGTTCAAGGAGGATTTTTATGCACAGAGCTGTACTTCTTGATATTTAATATTTCAGGTCTCATTCCCGCTGACAGTCTGGAGCAGACAGGGTCATGACTTAACTTGTCCATGAAGTAAATAGAACACTATTGATGCCATAAAGATAAGTCATATTCATTACAAAGACCACATTGAAGACACATCCTTGAAGAGGCTTGTGTTTGGAAACCAGGACAGGCCAGATTGATAATTGTCTTTGTGATATCAATTCAGTCCCTGCACACATAAGCACTATGATTAGAGCTGGTTGAAAATTAAGTAACAGATTTTCTTTTTATGTGCTTCAGAATACATTAAATAGTTTAGAATCCTGTAGTGACATATTTAATGAAATATGAAACATCTTAGCAAAAATAAAAAAGATATCTATTTTCCTGGCAAAGTGATACCTTGGAAAGACTGAAAAAACCACTTTGTTTCAGTTTGCTGCTTATTTCAAATTGGTAGAAATTAGGGATGCATTCTTTAATTGCTTGGCTGCAGTTTCCTGACTGTGTATGGAGTAGGTGCACAAGAAAGCTGTTTGCATGCTGAACTTCTGCACTTGACTCGTTCCGGGTGGGATTTGGTTACCTCAGTGTAAGTATCTGCTGTCATTTGAGACACCAAGGTATCCCACCTGGCTCCTGGCTGCAATTTCTGAGGGCTGCAAATCCCCAATCAGTCTTTTCTCCTGCTTGAAGCCCTGTGCAAACATGTCAGATGCGGAATCATGTCTCAAGCGGCTCCAGTGCTTACACACAAACAGGTCACATCGCACCTGACTGACTTTGCCAGCTGGAAAATGCTGTCAAAGTGGAGCTGTACGCACCATAATGTTAACATGCAGATTTTCTCACTTCAATGTTAATCCTGATAGGAGCAGCGCTCATGTGTCAGGTGTCAGCATCTTTAAGTGGTGTAGCACCGCCAGTTTTGTCACACAGAGCAAGATGTGTGCAGCAGGGAGAGCAAAACCCAGCCCAGAAATGCGTGTAAGTGGAGTCTGTGCCCCCAGGGAGCTGCGTGGGCTCCTGCAAAGGGGAACAATGTGGGATGGCATCCTGGGGAACAGACCAGTGGCAGCGCTGATAGAAACCACAGGCCCCTCCAGCCTCTGCCTCCATCTGTGGGCAGTAACAGGTGCTCAGAGATCATAATCAAAGCAGGGCAGAGTGTACAGATGCAAAAGTCTTCCTCGGAATTCTGAATCCTTCAGGAATGTGTCCAGTTGCTCTGAAGTCGCAGAGTCCGTTTTAAAATCATAATCCCATTTACTCACCCGGTAACACTGTCTGCTTTGTAACCAATAAACAGGCATCCCTGGCCTACTCGGGAACTTCTCAGGAGGGTAGTGTAACACTATTCACATTTCTGGTTTCATCTTTTGGGTTTGGACCTACAAACAATTTGTAATGTTTTGCCCCAAAACTTTTGGTTTGGTATTTCTCAGTTAACCATCAGATATGGGACTAGTCTAATTTTGCAATGCCTAAAAAAAAAAACAAAAACCAGTATTTTATATTTCTTTATGTGTGAAAGGCTGAGTGTCTAAAAAACTGTAGAAAGATTTCAAAGGTTTCTTTTCAGTCTCCTTTTTGACCTTATTCATTCACCATTTTATGCCCAAACAATGTCATAAAATGCTGCCTCAAAATCTCTGAGTCCCAAATAAATCCTGTGCATAGTAGTTCATCTGTTGTTGTTGTTATGTTGCCTTTCAGCAGATGGAGTTTTGTCCACTTCAGATGTTCTCCCTTTAAAACCTTCCACCTAATGTCCCTTTTCCCCATCCTTCTTCACATAAGTGAAGGGGAAGGGTAGGGCAGCTCTCCATCTCTTTTGAACTACTTTGGCCTTCACCATTTCTAGCAGATTAACTATTAACAAATGCAGTACTGGTTTAGCACTTGATTAAACCCCCTGATTTTAGACAGCAAAACATTCTGAGGTTCCTGGTAAACTTTTGAGTAATTGTTTATCATTATGAGAGTTAAAAATTACTGTTGGGCTGTAGTTCGTGCTGAAGTTTTATCATTATTTTGCGCTCCCATGACACTCTGAGCAATGAAAACCTCTGTATAGCTACAATTGCAATGTACCTTCGTTCCCACTTATTCTGAATTAACTACAGATCACTGTATATGTCATGTTTTCATAGTCAGGTAGTAGCTTTTTATGCCCTCAAACCATATTCCATAGAGGGTTTTTTGGTTTGGTTGTTTCTTTGTTGTTGTTTTGGGGTTCTTTTGTTTTATTTCCCTGTAAATAAACATTTGGCAAATGGTCTGTCAATGGTCTTTCCCCATCAAATTTTAAGAAAAGTTTGCCTGAGCGTGCCACAGCCTTTAGTAATCAAATATGCATAAATAAATCTTCTTTTTTTTGTAATTCGTGGAATTGTGACCTAATAGGTGATGTGCAGATTTTGTTATCCACATTTAGATGACTTCAAAGTAACATATTTAAATAATTAACCCAAAATTTCAATTAAGAGCAATCGCTTAAGATCTAAACATTTGGTAGGAAAATATTCTAACATTAGTTGCTGTCCACAGGCATGGATGTGTAGTTTCCCTGCAAGGAAACCCAAGCAGGCAACTGTAGAGATGGCTCTCTTTCCTTCTCATCTCCTTTTTTTTCTTTTTATTCTGTGTTGGTGAGGAGCAGGATTCTTCTAAGCAGTTTCAAATTCCAGGTTGTGTAATTATGGAAGGGTGAACGAACTCAGGGTTGTGCCAAGCTGATTTGGCTTTTGCTTCGGTGCTATCCAGCAGAAGCTGTTCCCCTGCACAGGAATTGTAAGTGTGAAAATAAAAGACATCAGGGAAGCTGTGTTTTGTGTTTGCTTCATTTAAAATTGTTTAATTTTTAGGTGTTCCTGGATCAGTGCTACTTCTTGGACTCCCCATCTCTGTGTTACTGACTCTGTCTTCATTTAGTTAAGCTAAAAATCTGGATGATTCAGCTAAAAGTTGAAATATTTAGTGCTACTCAGAGCTTGTCCCCTGTGCATCTGTAATCTCCTGGCTGCTTGGCTCCAGTGTGTTCTACAAATGGGAGTCCTTGAAGAGTGAAGCAGGAACATGTAAAAGCCATTTTCCAGTGGCTACCCAAGCTATCCACGGCTTGTGGGTGTCTTGCTTTATGTGCTGCATTTGCTTTATAAATCCTTCTGCATCCTGGCAGAATTCCTGCATCCAAAACATAAACCTCAAAAAGGAACAAAAGAACAAGAAAAAAAGAAAAACCCCAGATAAAGTCAGAGTCATACAAAGACTGATAAGCCAAGGGGACTCTGCTCAAAGTGTTCATGCTTAATTAGAAAACAGGTGGGTCAAGAGACCACTTACCACAGATTGGCATTGTTTGATTTCCCCCAAGAAAATAGTATCTTGTCCCCGTACTTAACACTGGCTGTTAGCAGGACTGGGATTGATACCTGTGAGTTAAGGATGGCCTAACTCTGCTTCCACCTGTGTGCTTTCAGTCAACATTCCCAAAATCCCGCTCTATGGCAGGATATGTATTTCTACAGGTTGAGGGCAGGGAAGGAGTTCATGTCTATGGAGCACACACACTACTGCAGTTGGGACTAAGAGACCTCCCAAGGTGGCTTCCTAAAGGGAAGGAGAGGTTCTTTGCTTAGGGTAACCCATACAGTTTAAACACAGGGCAAAACTAGCCCCAAACTTTCCAGTTCAGCAGCATCAGCAGTTTCCAGGGCTTCTGTTGGTCACATCAAAAGGTGACATCTCTGTAAGTCCTTGTCTTGTTTACATGCAGGCAAATGGTGTGCACTGCTTTTGTCCAACAGCCTGCAGTGCTTATTGGGGGACCAGTAAGGAAAATAATGTTTTTCCATTCAGCTGTCCCTTGGCTCCTTTCAGGTTTTGTTTTTATTTGGCAGGAAGCAAATCAGAAATATGTTTTGGGTTTTTTTCTGAATACAGCAGCATTTCTCTATATTAAGCAGCTGGTCAGAACTTGTACAAACAAGCTGACTCTTTTACACAGAGCATTTTACCCCTATTGCTTGAAGGTGCAAATCAGTTGGTTGTGTTTGACCTCACTGACAGTAAGAAGAAACAAAAAGGTATTCATTGAATATAATGCTTGAACATAATTAAACAATTTTATACGCTAGAAGTTTAATTAGTTAAAATGACTAAGTAAAATGTTGGGGCTCAATTGTATTTGTTGGGTTATCTCTTCAGAGTTCCCTCTAGGCTATCCCAGAGAGTCTTTTACCCAATATACTGAGCAATTTCTTGAACATGACTCCAAGCCAAACTCTTACCCAAACTCAGAAAACCTTGTGACTGTTGGTTGTTTAGATGTTAAAAGTTTCCATTTGAAAATATTCGGCTCTGCGCAGATGGTTTACAAACTGTCTAAGGGAGGACCTAGAGAAGTAAAATTCTTTTTCACCGATTTTGTAAATCTGTTTACAGTTAGAAATAAGCATTTTAAAAAAAAGTAGGCCTTTAAAATAGGTGATGTGTGTTCTACAAAATGAAGTCCCAGTCCAGTCTTCAGACTGGAGATTTGCTGTTCCCCATAGCTCAGTGCCCATTAGGGCACACTGTTCAGTGTGCATGTAAAAGAAAAGCACTTCTAGGTGTGAAAAAGAAATGGTGGCTCAGGAACTAGGCAAGTCCCTATATAATTAGCCTTCTGAAGGTGCACAGGGACCTCGAGCACTGCAAGAGCAGAGGGGCAGCAGTGGAAGATGTGGTGTGGCTGCACTGCTCAGCTCTGCTCAGACTTCCCAATACTGAGCCTCTTCCAGGGGATCTTCCATGGCCCGAGCTGCCCTGGGCTTCAATCTTTTATACAATTGGTCAAGAGAAGTAGCCAAGGCCTTAAACCACTCCCTTTCATCAGCCATGGGAGTGCTTTGGCCTGGGTACTGTGCTGGGCTGATTATTGCTCTCCTATGTTTAAGCACACTCAAAGAGTGTGTACATATTGGAATAAATATGGATAATGTATCAGAACTTGTGATTTCATTGTTCAGCGTGAGCAGGGTTGCTGTAGGGGTTGTTTTTGTCCTTTTCAACTATTCATATGCAGCGGGGTTGGACGAGGCAGGCTTTGATGTAGCTTGCATGCAGATCAAACTACAGGCTCAGTCCAGAGAGTGTTTGTTTGTCTGATGAGGGGAGGCTTATTTTTTCAGATATCTGTGTGGGGTTTTTTTAGACACTGAAATCTTTATTTTTCTCTAATGCAGTGAACAGATAGGTTAAATCCCAGCTATGTATAAATTCTCATGGGTGTGAGCCATCAAGACCTATGTGGGGGATTATTTTGTAAACAGACTTGTGAAATCAAAAGGTAAATTCCACTGGGGAAGTTAAAAAAGAATGGGGTTTTTTGCCTCAGTTTTCCTAAAATTGCATTTGTGTCTGTGTGGTATCACTTTCTAAACTTAATTTCAAATGTAATGCCATAGAGAATGCTCATAGACATTGTTCTGAAGTGATTTATCCTCTAAATCACGGCTGTCTTACTGCCTGCCTTCATCTGAGCCTAAAAGTATAAATGAACTCCAAGGCTTTGATCTGGAAGGTTCAAAACTCAAAGGAGATTTTCCAGGGCTTTGAAGTTGAGCTCTAGAGGGGACAATGCACTGTGCACTTATTCACTGGGGGAGTGCTGTCATCAGACAGCCAAGACTTCACCAGTATAAATTCATTACAGTGTTTGATGTAGCATTATTACGTTAGTATTCGTTTTGGTTTAGAGTCAGAATACAGAAAAAACAGGAGCTTCTTTTGCTGTTTGACTCCATTTGTTAATTAAAATATTAATTTATTTATGAAAGAATTCTGCAGAATTTTTTTTTAAAAAGTGTCTCCTGGTGTCACCCTTTCCACCGTTAAATAAACTTCTGAGAAACTGCTCAGAGAGATTTTTACTTCTGTCAGCACTTTTCTGTAAATGACAGCAGGCAAGGAAAAATTGATGTAGGCTTTTAAAAAAAATTACTTAAGCTTCTGAAGTAGAAATAGGGGTTACACAGGAGGTACACAGTGCCTCGTGACTGAGCACACCTTCACTGTTAAATCAGCAGGCACTGAAGGTATATCTGGGTCTGAAAATATCAGAATATCAGCGTAGGATACAAAAAACACATAGCACTATGTGAGTTTTCCCAGATAGTTTGATAAACACATTTTGGTTATTCCATAAAGAAAAAAAAAAAGTATTTTAGTTTTTGGTCTCTGCCTTTTCAGTTGAGCTGTGTGGCACCTCATTGGTAAAGAACATTTGATTGAAACCACTCTCTTTTGTGACCTGGACCAGATTAAAATAGAAGCTTTTGCAGATAAAAGGCTTGTAGGTTTATCTTTTCTGCTACCTGCTCCTGAAGAGCTGCAAACCCCTTTCTGTAATTTCATGGTCCTTTTGTTGGGAATGAGTGTCATGAGGCTGGGGACAATGGCGTGCTGAGGCTGGCTGTTTCAATAAAGACTGGATTATGATAAGGAGGATTTTTCCCCCCCTCGCTGTCCTTGTCAATTGGGATGATAACTAAACCAAGTCAGCTGCCACATTCATCTTGATACTTCAATTGGCACTGACTTTGTCTCGCTCCTTGTTCAGAAATTAGCTGTTCTCCACCATTTGTATCTAGCAAGTGCTCACTTCATGAAAATCATAGATTTCATTCTCAGTTCATCAAACAATTAAAAAGTTTGCCTGGGCTAATTTAGCGATCACTATTCCTTGTCATGGAACAGATTCCTGTTTTTCACGTGCAACTGTTTCCTAGGCTTTTTTATCCTTCCTTGCCAAATTTCTGCTTGCTCCCAGGTGCAGTATAGTCTAATGGGTTAAATGCAATCCTTTATTTCCTGTTGCAGAATGATTTGTGTCATGGCCATGGTGTTCCTGCCTGGGAAGTGGACTGGATCCTTGGCTTGCTTCTGCTACTGACCTTACTTGGAGCAACGGGTTGCCAGCCCTCATCAGAAAAGATGAGGGCTTTTGAGAATCTGTGGTGCATTTTCCTGCCATTTCAGGCACACATGAAAGTCTAGGAGGAAGAATATTATTTCTGTCTGGTATTTCACTCCCTTACTGCAGCTTTGCTTACCTGTCCCACAGAGTGAGTGAATTTAAAGCTTATTGGCCACTGCCTTAGCTGTAATTCCCTACACATCTTACGACAATAACACAATCAGTGGACACAGATGTGATCTCTGTAACCAGATTAAGGGATCAGCTACTAGCGAGGAGGTGCTTAAACATGATAATTCTTTAAAAATATGACATCGTTGCAGCACCTTCTGAGCATGCAAATGGATTTGTTTCCTGAAGTTAAACGGGAAGATGCATCCTAGCATCCTTTAGCCCACAAATCCAGACTAGATCTAGCCAGAGGTTAAACCTCACCATGCCCATAATACCTGTCAGTTCCCCTGCAGAAAATCTCTTTACAAAGCTAATCCTTTTTTTGCTGCCCTACTTGCTAAGGTAAATACACTCTGGTGGGATGTAGAATACTTTTCCTAACATCTTCATCACTGGAAGTGGTTGAATTTTCAGTTTAGCGGAGCATTTATAATGCTGAAGGAGAGCCCAAGGAAATGTTTCCTCAGCATTTTTCAGGACATTGATGCTGCTTAGAACACTGGGTCAGATGCAGAACATTGGTGTAAACGTTTATGTTCCTTCAAAAATGTTACTTGTGGCATACCATTTTATTTTAGCAGTGGTGAAGTCTGGGAAAGACCTGTCAGTGCTAATCACACACTCTGGGTCCTCAACAGTGTTTGTCACTATTTTTACACAGCTGATGACAATTGAATGATAAGTGGTGTCTCATGGATGGAAATTTTGTTTTGCTCCAGTTCTCCTGGCTTTCTCCAAGTTTAACCATGTCTGTATGCAATGTTTGTGGTAGATTCCATCAGCACTGCACCCAGAACTTTTAGTCTAATGCTAGTTTTGGGAAGTAGCAGAAAAACAGCTGTCAAAGCTCTGCCTCCCAGTCCTGGTTCAACAATCAAAAAAGTGTAACTGCATGGATAAACATCCAGGATATTATTATCACATGTTGCTATGTGATAGAATACTCTTTATAAAGATATTATTGTCTGTCTTCTATATGAGTGCTGGCTAGGAAGGAGGGATGCCTACAGTGGTGTATTTTATTTTCCCCAGGTTGTGAGTAAAAATTAAAACTGGGGCTGGACCACTATAGGAGATCACTGTGGTTTAAAGCAAATGTACTGTACTCCTCTGGCAATCATGAGGAAAACAAAGACAATTTAAGAAAAAAAAGAAAAAGGCTGTTTTATATTGCATCCCAGGAACCTGGCTGTTGATTTGGGGATGAATATGGTGACTTGGGAGGAAATCAGAGGAAAGTTTGACTATGTAGTTGGCTGGTCCATATGAAAATGGATAGGAGGTGGTGTTTTGGTGGGGGTGGATTGGTGTGCAGTGTTTGCACAAAGAGTGTATCCCTTGTGTGCTCACACTGTTATTGGTAATCAGACTGTCATATCTGTGATTAGGAAAGCCTAAAATGTGTATGGGAACATATAATAAACCTCAGAGTATCCTTCCTTAAGTTGATGCAGTTGTTCTCTTCAGAGGCTGATTTGTAAACTGTGCAGAAATGGAAGATCAGGGTTTGTAGAAATCCGTGTTCATGCGGAAGGGCAACTTTTCTTTTGGATTGCAAGTGTTCTGTGATTGCAGATCAGCTTGCTAAAAGTTGAGTTCTAAAGGCTAGAAAGACTTACAATGCTCAGTTGAATGTAAAAGATAACCTTTAAGGGCACTGCTCGTATTTTCATAAGTAAACTGAGCAGAATTTTTTGCATAGCAGCAATTAATATTGTTTATTTTGCAATAATATTCAGCTATCTCCTCCGAAGGTGAGGTGCCACTGCACTGAATGTTTCTTTCCCCCCCTCTCCCCAAGGATCTTGCCTGGATAGTGCCTGCATATGGAGTTAATTACAGTGATGTTAAGTAATGATAGGATTAATATTCTGGTTGAAACACAGAGAATTCATTNTTTTTTTTTTTTTTTGGTGCTTCAAGGTACAAATCACCTCTACAGAGCTGTACTTGTAATTTCTATCACATTTCAGAGTCTCCTAATTCTGACCTCAGGATAAGCTAACCTGCATGAGTTCCCTTTGCAGGCATTCTCACGTTCAGCTTATTGCTACTTCTCTGTGAGTGAATTCAGGAAAGCTTGACCATTTTACTGCAAAACTATAAATAAATTGAAGGGCTGAAGAGATTCCTCTGTGCTAAGCTCGGCATTCCTTCATAAGTGTAAGTAATGATTGATGTTTCACTCCTCACTCGGGCGATACCCTGCAGTTCCTGAATGAGAAGGGCTGAGCGAGCTTTTTAATTTACTAGTTTAACTTGGAAGTCACTTTCCAACAAATGTGGAGATGTCTCCTTATGTAACTCACCAGCTTTTAGATCTCAAGAGAAAACTTCTTGCTAATTTACATGAAAAAAAATCCAGAAAGAAGCAAGTAAAATATTAGTATTATAATAAAGGATTTATTTTTCTAATCCGTTTCTGGCTCAGGGTTGTACACTTGGGCTCTTACATAGCAAAACAGCTCTTCCAATTTTTGAATCAGCTACTTGAGGAGGAAGTTGAAAATCACCAGGAAACTCTGGAAGTTTTTCTTCTGAGATGATCTGTTTCCTCCCTCTTTCCGCTGTCTACTTCAGAGTAATAGAAGTAAGAAAAAATGTGCAGTTGCAGAAAATACTTCAGAAACAAAGTGGCGCTTGAAATAGTTATTGAGGTATCCTGTAACAGCTAATTCTATTACATTGTTTTTAATGCAATGTCTGGAGGGTTGAACTCACACTGTTTTATGATAAATCAAGTGACTTACGTTTAGAGTAAGGAAACCAAAATTTTTGTTTGTTTTAAGCCAAGATAGATGGAATCGTTGAAATATTTTGGTTGCTGTAATTATAGGATTTTAACTTGAGGTGCATCATAACAGTCCTGTTTTCAGGAGGTTGCAGGTGTCTGTGCTTTGAAAACTAAAGTATAAACTTCAAAACAAAACAATACCACCATTTTTGATGAATTCTGTGACAGTGAAGCACGCATTAAAGATGTGCTCTATGTTTCACAGTGATAGTACATATGTCCTTTAAGAAGAAGTGTGAGGGTTCTGAACTTCCATGTGTAAGAATACATTTCACTGGGACCTCCGCCTACAGCTGCTTTTTGGTAAAATACCTTGTTTGAATTAGAGCAGCAAATTCTCTAATCTCATCACAACCAAACTTGCCAAACACAGGCTCTTTTACCAAAAAAGTGAAAATATGCTGTCAACTTGAAATGTCTTGGTTATCTGTTACTATCACTTTCAATTTTATGATAGTATTTTAAAAGCCCCTTGATTTCCGGTTACAGTTTCTCTCATTAAAGCAGTTTTTGCCTCTCTGATCTAGCTTAAGTTTATAATCTACGAATCAGCTGCCAAATGAGTACTGTTGTAACTTGTTTTTAGAGAGACAGTAATAGGGAAATGCTGTCTACTACAAAGATGCATCATTAGTTGATAAGGAATTATCTACAACAGCCTTAAAATGTTAAAACACTGACTAATAAGTTGTTAAATAATTCAAGCATTGTCCTCTTTGGAGTACTTTCAGTCCATTACATTTCATGTATAGTTAATTTATCCCATTCAGCCTATATTAAAATGTCAGTTTTACACTGAATTCTGAGGTCATGGTAGTGTGTGACCTTCTTGGAAAACAACAATGGAAGTGATTCAGGATAAACAAGTGTGGAAAATGCTGTTCAGTGGATTTTAAGTTCTCTGTATTTTCAGTAGGTTTTATGAATGAATAGTGCTGTCCATTTAAAGGAGCTTTTATTAAGCCTGCAAGGCTGCAGATTTGATATGGCATTCCTGGCGTTACTTCATTAGGCAATTGCCTGGCATTTCTGAGGAGCTGGAAAGTGGTTTTTGGGAAGTATGAAAAGATCCTTGGATGTTATCATTCTATTTGGACGTGAATCAGCAAAGCTCCTCTTCTCCCACCCGGAAGCTAAATACAGGATTTGTGAGGCAGGAATGATACGAGTGGTTTGGTCAGTGCCTTCTCCCGTGACTGGAAAAGCTCTCAGATGTGTTGTAGAGGAAAAATGCAGCTCCTGGAGTGTTTTAAAATCATCTGCAGCGAGTGCTGTGGTGTGAGGGGAGGGAGAGGAGCGTGGGGCAAGAAGCTGAAACTGAGAGCCATCAGTCACACCCTTCACTTCAGAGACAATTTTTTTCTGCCAATAAAGCTGGTTTTACAGTAAAGCAGCTGTGGAGATGAGTTTAAAGTCCCCGAAGACCAAGACCTACAAATCTGCCTCTGTCCCACGGGGTCAAAGGGGCCCTTCTCCCGCAGGCAGAGCTGCAGAGGGTCCCCGAAACACAGGACTGTGCCATGACACGGGGAGATTGTCATATGGAGAGGGATGGCAGAGGAGCTAAACCCTCTTCAGGCCTCCACAAGGGAGCTGGGAAGGAAAGCCTGAAGTGGAAAAGTGTCCTCTCTGAAAGCGTGAGCATCCAACACACTTCTTCATTTTTCAAAGCAGTATCTCAGGCTGTTTTCTCTGGCCAGCAAAGTGACATGGCTTGAAAAAGGTAATAAGTTGGACTGGCCACAGCCCCTGGCCAGTGGAGACACCTACAGAGGTTTGGTCACATGAATCCAATTTGATTTTCAAGAACAAATGGACTGACAACAGGACCAGCAGATAAATATTTGTTAAGATTTAGGTTTATGATTTTTTGCATTGAATTTTCATTAGTAATTGTTGCTAAGTCACCTTCCAGTGGTCCAGTCTAAATGAGTGGTGGTACTCTATGCAGACGATTGAGATGCACCTGGTTTCGTTTTAAGCACTCATTTTATATTACCATTTTTGTTGGTGATAATAGTTTGTAGTCAATGCTCAAATTTTGTGAGTCATCACTTTTGATTCATAAATTAAATGTTGTAACAAATGTATATATATATATATACACTCTCTCTCTCTTCCCCCACTCAGTACCAGGCATATTTTGGATTAGATTGATAAAAACTGAAAATATTTAGGCAACAGATA
Source organism: Gymnorhina tibicen (assembly GCA_013399875.1). Lineage (NCBI taxonomy): Eukaryota > Metazoa > Chordata > Aves > Passeriformes > Artamidae > Gymnorhina > Gymnorhina tibicen. Next base: position 285,569 of record VXAZ01002897.1, on the reverse strand, counting down.
AACTAGTTACGCTCACAGCAGGAACTATCAACAGTGAAGGTGTGTGTGTGAACCAACACATAAAACATACCAGGGGAGAATGGCTTATGACACTCATACAAGTCTTGCCTAAATGTGTTATACAGAGATGGATTTATAACCCAAGTTATTAATTATGTAAGTACATTATATGTAATAATATCATTATTAACTGTGTGAAAATGTTTGATGTTGCTAATGAAGCTATTTTCTGAAATTTTCCCCATTTTGTGCAGTTTTCTGTGTGAGCCACAGTCAGGGTGGGAAGGAATGGCTTAGCAAGTGAGGGTACTCCTGTCCCACATACCCATAAATTCAAGAGTTCTCTCATGAAAAAGGTATAATACCTGTTGCCATCATCATTTATGCTTTGCAGCAGATGTAATTTCAATCAGATGTCTGTGAATGAAGTGGAAAGGTGTCAGGAGGGATGTGCTGCTTTCTTCTGCATTGTATGAGATACAAACAACACGCACAGGAGGGAACAAACAACTTTAATAATGCCACGTCAGGGTGACAGATCAAAAAACCTTTAGAATTGCCATCTGCTAAATCTTTGACTCTAAAGGAACAAAATGCCCACAGTTTTGTTTCTCAGTTTAGTAGAAACAGTGTTTAGAACTGCAAGGCTGGTGTAAACATGACAAATGTATCAGGTGGAAGCAGAATATTATCAGACAAATCAATTTACATTCAGTTCAGGAATTATCAACCAGTGATTCTTCCTGTGTTTTCAGGGGTTTCTGTGTGCCACAGTTCTCAAGCACCAAGTCTGTTTTCAACTCCTATCCTGGAATGCCAGCAAATGGGAAAACCTGAGTCTAGGAGAAAACTCAACAAAGAGAGGAAATGGCCTTTGATGAATTTACTGGCAGTTCAGTGTATGTCCTAGTGGGAAAGCAGAAAATATAAACAGGTCTTTTATTTGGTCTGAGCAGGTTTGGGAATACAATGTAGGCATTTATTGGAAACAAACCCACAGTATAATGGAATGTGGTATTTTAGTTGGTTTTGGGTTGTTTTATTTTTTTACAAAGCCTAACCCTTCTTAATCAGCTGGTTGTCATGTATATATTTTTAGATGAGCCGTACTCCAGGAATAAGACATGACTGAAGTTTTGCAAGTGCTTAAGCACTAAGATTCAATTCCCTTGTCACCTGATGATCTGTATTAATTGAAAATGTTGCTGTGTCAGAGTTACACCACCTGTTGAGATCAGCTAAGGTGGAAGCCTGTGGCCTCTGCCATTGTACCAGGGCTTGTGATGCTGGACTTTTGGGGTAAGACTAGGGGGGCATGTTCTGGTTTTAGTGGAAATTCTTATCTTTCTTACCAATCTGTTTTAATAAATGCACCTTGAGATTATAGGGGCTTGTTTTTCCCTTTCCTTTTGTGTTTTTAAAGAAGCTGGGGCTTGTGGGTCTTTGTCCTGCTTAACACTTGTGTTTGAGAGCCAAATAGATGAGGTCAGGAGGGGAGGAGAGCAGGGGGCTACTGCAGGTTTGGAGAACTGAAAGTTTGCTCACAATGCAGTAACTTTGGGTGGTCTTCTCTGGATGACACATGGGAATGAGCATTTGAAATGTGACTCATTTTCAAATCAGTAAAAGGGGAAAGAAGGTGGCTCCACTTTATAAGTATTCTCAAGTTTTTCATTTTCAAAAGCAGCAGACAAGATTTTAATTTGCAGCAGATTCCTCTTTATAAGAGCATCAGTCCAACATAATGTTCTGAGCTAAGGTTAAGCAGCTTGAAATAGTTAATTTTACAAAGCAGAGCAGTAATAACACTTTTCCCTGGCCTTTTCCAGGTTCTTCCTTCTCTTTCATCTACTGAATAATGCATGAGGCTCTCAGAGATTTACACATATGTGGAATAGAACTTTTTAATCATTTTATATACACTCCCTTTTGTATTTTGAGAGTGAGTCTTTGCTTTTTTACCTGCTTTTAGACACAGGAGAATCAAGTGTAAAGCTGAAGCAATTTGAGTTATTGTTGTGATTTAGTTATTGTTAGTTCTACTTAGAATATGAAAAATGTGGTGGTAAGGAGCTTATATAATATGGAAAGTCATTGAATTTTGAATAAAGATCCCAAAGCCCTTTGGGTTAAACTCTGATGTAGAAGAATACATTTATTTTCAACTAGACTCAATCTGGAATAATTATCTACAATAAAAATGCTAAAGATGAGTTTTCCAAAGGATAGACAGCCTACTCATCTTCCTACAGAAAGAGAAAAAAGCAGAACCCACTTTTGATTCGACAGATCAAAACATTCCTGCTGTAGGACCTGGTTTCAGGAAAGAAAAATAAATTGATGAATACTTAAAAGCAGTCATGAGAAAACAGAATAGTGAGGAGTTGGGGAGGAGTGTGTTTTCCTTCTTGAAAATGTTTGAAATCTGTTCCTGAGGAGGAAAAACTATTTAAAGGATTTGCACACAAGTGATACAGGTATTTTTAAGCCAAATGGGCAAAAGCTAACTCAAACATTGGGAAGTGAATCGATATTCTAGAAATGTCATGAATGCTGAAGCAGGTCACTCAGGGAGCACTAATCAAGGCTGGGAGCATATTACAAAGCAGTAGGAGTGAAATGAGATTACATTCAGTTCATAGTGGTCATACCAAAACCAACACTTGACATTTGCTGCAATTATTCATCTGTGTCACTTCTTACAAATGCTTCTGATATAATAGAATCACATAAATTTGAGGGTACGGAAAGTATTTTCCCAAAGGAGGCCTTTCTTGATATTGCAGTCATTTCCTAGGTTAAGTGTACCTTGAATAAATAACTTTAAATTCAGTCCAACGGCGTTGTTGGAAGCTGTTTTCCAGCAGACTGTTCTGGGCTGATTCTCCCTCCCAGCTGGCAATCATATGGTGCAGGTCACCCCCCCATCACCCTCATTCTTTCTTCATCTTATTGCAACTAAGATTGCACATTCTTACAATAGTTAGAGAGTTGCTATTTTCTTGGCTTCTTCTGCAAGCACTTTTTATTGTTTAGCCTTATCCTATCCCAAAACCCAGCTCCAATAAAGAAGAAACATTTGCTTGAACTGCAGGTGTAAATAACGACCTGCTGGAGGCAGGAAAAAAGTGAGAGAACGTGTGCCTGACAGATGAGAGGTCACCTGTGCACAAATAAGTTCTCTTGAGTTGTTGACTGGGACATTTACTGTGCTTAATCCTTAAAAATGATTTTACTTTGCACATCCTTAGGTGTGGAAAGTCATGGTAGGGAGTAGCAGGTAGGAGTTAGGGAACAAAGGAAATACAGGAGCTGGAATTCAGGACATCACGGGCTAAAAAGGACAAAGGTGTCCAGAACAGCCTTTTCCAAGCGTGTGTGGATGAAATTTCAGTTTCATTAATTTTGATTTGCATACTCAGTTTTAAAATTTCCATATTGCAGCAGAACTTTGAAGGCAGAGCTCAGACTCTTTGTTCAGACCTGTTCTCCATTCCCCCTTTTGCAAACATAGAACTCTACCAGAGAGTTTGACCCTAAAATGAAGTGAATGAAGTTTCAGGACTTCATCTTCCTCTTGTAAGAAAGATGTTCAAGGTTTCTTTAAAAGTGTTCTTCTGTGCATTCTATGATTGGTCCAAACTTCGGGCATTGCAGAACTTCAGATGAAGTCTGTATTCTTTCTTAAAAGCTGGGAGTAATTTAGTCTTCCACAATTAGCAGTCCTAAATCCTTAAAAGAAGATCAATCTCTGTATATCCATGTAACTTGGCCAGTCTTTTTTTTGAAAAACGTACTGCATTTGAGACAAATGACTGGGGAATTAAGACTGCCTCATGCTCTAAATGCACAGAAAGAGAGACTTAGGATGGTGCAATGAACTTGCCTGTGATGTTTTCTGAGATTTTACTGTTAAATTCTCCAGTAGAATTCTGCATGTGCAAAAGGGAGAATGGAGAACGGGTCTGAACAAAGAGTCTGAGCTCTGCCTTCAAAGTTCTGCTGCAATATGGAAATTTCAAAACTGAGTATGTAAATCAAAACTAATTCCCAAAGATCAGGGCCATGGACTGCTCCTTCAGTTTAGGCTATTTTCATACTAGATTAATCTTTTCAAATATGTGCTATTCAAGTCAAAATGGCTGAGAATTAAGTTCATTGGTGGTATAGAAAATGCCAAATTAAGATTTTTTGAACTAAGTTAATTGTGATTTGAGCCAGCTCTCACCTGTAGCAACTTGATGTTAAATTAATTTGTGACACAGTTAAGTCACATACTAATATATGAATGTAGCCAGCATGCCAGCTGGATCAAAGAGGGACCTGTGTCTAGAGAGAAAAATCATGGTTTATTTTTTTCCTGCTATATCTGTCTAAATTTTAAGTTATTTTTCTTTTTTTTCCCTGAAAAGAAGAAATTGAATTTTCATTTTAAGCTGATTCAAGTAGGCACCCAAGCTTTTACCAACTTGCACACTAAGCTGATGCAGTTTAAACATCTGTAACTCTGGATTTGAGTTTGCAAATAACAACTTAAGTGGTTTTATTTTGACTTTTGCATTTTAAATATGTTCAGGGTTTTAAAATTTCATTCAATTCACTTTTCTTAAAACAATGCACTATGCAAGGTGAAGGTTCCTGGTTACGAGGGTGATTTGAAGTTTAAACTTATTTTTAATACCAAATCCCTCAGTTTTGAACTCTGTTTCCTGCTAGCATTTATGGCACACGAAATGCTGATTAATACAGCTGATTTTGGGGAGAGATGTTGTGAATAATTAAACCCTCTGTTTCTTCAGCTTGCTTAGATTTTTTACATTACTTGTATTTTTTGTGTGGCTCCTGGACGAGCAGCGAATCATCTGCAGTTTGACTGGGGTACTCTATGATTCGCTGCCTTGCAAAAAAAAAAAAAAAATCTGGTCTCACGAAACAAAAGTGTGTCTCCATACATATTGGTTCAAAAATATGCTATGGTTTCATCTTTGCTGTCACCAAAATGAAAGGTCTGTGTGGCCAGCTGAGTGCACGTGACAGCTCTGTCGTTAAAACAAAATAACCCTGGAGCAAAGGGGAAGATGTTTGGAAAATGAAACTTTATGGTCAAGTACTAGTTAGGGACGCTCTGTCCAGGGATTCTTTGTGCTGTTTACGGAGACAGAGATTTCCAGCTTTAGAAATGAAGATGTCTGCTAGAATTCAGGTTTTGCTGTTTGAGGTGGCTGTTTTTATTACAGCTTTCATACTACAGTAACAGCTTTTAAGCATGATATCATGGCACTACTGAACTGTGGGTTTGCCTTTCATACCCCTACTCCTTTAACTAGAAAAATAGTAGTGTTTCCTGGGTGTTCAGTGTTTTATTTGAGCATGGAATGCAGAAATGTGTTTCTACAGTTGCAGTTACTTTGCAATAGCACATTTGGCTTCTTTAAAGAAGTGACTGACTTTTACTTTCTTATATTTTTAATTCTGAAAGGGTTTGACTCTGTTGCAAATGGACAAAGGAATGCAGAGCAGTTATGCTATGTCAGTATGTGACTGCTCAAACATTTGTCATTCTTAAAAGTTCTTGTTTTTATTGAGAATACTTCAGAAAAGGCTTCCAGCAGATAAGTATATATTCATTTCTGTGACTTTATATATGGAGAGAGAGTGACCTCTTTAAAATACTAGTACTAGCAGTGGAATAATAAATTACCTATTTATTTTGTCTCCTGGAAAAATAAATCCATCATTTTCTATGTATGTGCTAGGCCTTTGCTGAGTAAAAAATGCAATGTGAATCTCATCCAAATGTCTGCCATCAGTTCTGTACATTACATTGCATTTCTTTCATTACATTTCCATCAGGTCTGAAATAACTCCACCAGGTCTTCACATGAGTTCTTTGAAATGCAGGCCACTCTCCTGTAGTGTTGTGTATGACATCAGTTTAATTGAGGCAATACAGTTAGAAATGCGTGTCAGTGATAACAAATCCATTGTCCCTCCCTGTCAGTGCTAATTAGTTCTGGTGCTGGAAAAACTTTCATTCAAAGCTGAACTGTCCCGTTCCAAAAGCAACAGTAAACCAGTAGGACTCGGCATCCAGAAAAGTGAGTCAGGACTTTGCCCCGGGGGCCTCTCTCCTGGTGCCCAGTGTGCCAAGAGCAGCCGTGGTGTGTGGCTTTTACATCAGAGAGGGAAAACAGCTCTCTGAATTCACACTGCTTCAGAGCCATCCAGGGAAGAGTTCAGCTCTTCAGGAAAAGAGCCAGTGGTTTGCTTTCACCAAGGAAAAATGGAACCTTCTCCTGATTTAGCCCCTCTTTGACACGACACCGTCTCCTGTGACGTAGATGAGCTGGGGAAATGTGACTCAGAGGAGGAGGGTTCTGCTGGGTGGGTCTGCAAAAGTGCTGGGGAAATCATCCTTTGAGAGTAGGTTCCTGTGGGTAGGGCAGGCTGAGTTAAGATGGAATTATCCTGAAAAGTGAGGAAAACTGTCAAGAAAAAGAAACAAAAGAGAAAATTATTAGCAAGAAGTTTCCCTAGGCTCAAATGCAGGAATGATAAAGTGCATAAGTAAAGGGTGGGGGACTGGAGCAGCTTTACAGATAAGGGTACAGATTTTATTTCAGAACCAACACAGAGGATTAGGCAGCACTTTCTTTTCTCAGGAGAGCAAATACCACCTTGGGACCTGTAAACAGGAATACAGCTTTCAAGGCAGGCGAAGTAATCCCACAGAACCTCAGTGGGAAGGAATGCTGGGTCCAGTTTGAGGTAACAGTTTTTAAAGAGAACAAGAGATTCTAACAGAAAAATGAAGATGGTCAGCAGTCTGGACAACTGGACCTGTGAGGAACCTGTTCTCCTGCTTGGGGAAGGGAAGCTTGACCATGGCTGTGAGGGTTTGAAAATTTACACAAAACTTGTGTCAGGAGGTAGGAACTGATATAGCATAGACACCATATGCACTTCTACACCATTGCCCTGACAGGCAAGGTTTAAAATAGGGCATTTACTATAGCAACACGGATTTAGGAGAAATCTCATGTAAACTTTCTGTCTGTAGGAGCTGCTCTCAGACTGTGCTGAAGGTCTTTGAGAGGAGGCTGAGACAGGTTTTGTATCAGAAATGCCATTTGTGTAAAGCCTGCTGCCTTAGGAAAGGGGACGTTTCTGAAGCCCTAACCGGGTAGAGAATGGGACAACACCACTATGAAACAAATATTGTTAATTGGGATTGTAGCTGTCTTTTGCACACAATTTTGAAATGAAAAGGCATTTTTTCCTGCTTTTTATCAGGTACTTTACTTTCTTTTTAGAAATTATCAGTCATCTAGTTTTGAGATGAATGTTTTGAAACTTAAGTCTAACCATATTATACAATTTTATCAAAAAATGACATTTGTTAAACGTGGCATTTGAACTGCCCTTGCCAGTTGCGTTTGACCTCCTTATTTTTAGTGCTCTGAGCACAGAAGAGTAAAGAGGAACTTGAGGATTTGAGAGAACTCTGTTTCCTCATAGCGTTACCAGATCTTATTCTCTCCTGGGGTTGCAGAGCCACCCACCCACAGGAGCGCTTTGGTGTCGTCCTCAGGTGACAGAGGCAGGCACAGGTGACCCAGCAATATCTGAGTTTTATGTAGGGCTGCTCTTAGGCTGTTTCTCTTCCCTCATTTTAAAGATGTTACTGGGTCATGTGCTGGAGGATTCTCATCATGATGACCCAGAGAAAGGTAAATTGTCCAGTTCCAAAGCCACGTGGAAATTTGTCTCATAGAAATGGCTGAAATAAATCAGTCTGAACTCAAGGATTTTTTTGTTTTAAAGAAGAGAAGTGGCTGTGTGTTTTCTCCACTCTCTCATTCTGCACGCTAATCCATTGCTGAACAGCTCCCAGCTCCTCCTTTTTGTGTTTAGCTGTCATCTAACATTTCACTCTTGAGCTTTTTTTGACTACATTTTGACAGTTTTCATTGCATCCTCGGACACCTGGTAAATTCTTGGCTGGAAACTGTTTTCAAGTCACACTGACTCAAACTCACTCTGCAGTTGAAAAAGCTGTGGTAGGAGCCAGCAGCAGCCTGCTTTGTCCCCAGTAGGTGTTCACTGCTCCAAATCTCTAGCTCAGTTCTGGTACTCCAGGTTTATTGTGGTTTTTCATTGCACCCGTACCTACTGCACGACAAATTGTTGGCTACCTGCAGAAAGGGCTGAAAAACTTCCAGCGAGTTTTCTGCCGTGGTGAATCTGTTCCTGCAGCACTGTTTCTTCCTGAAATGTGCACGAAAATATCCACAAAGAAAATATTACGGCCAGAAGACTTCCTGCCTCTTGTGGCTAAGCAGGGGCAAACTATAACAGTTCAAGGTCAGACAAATGAGGACCTTGAAGGATGTGGGAATGTGCATCTCATTACCTACAGTTTCCATACCTATATATATATACACATATATAAATGTATGTATTATTTTTCCTTTGTTTTGGGAAGTAAGTTTTTTTTTCTTCCTCTCCTGGAAGCCAAAACATGAAGTCTATCCGGTCTCATTTTCTTGTGGGTGAGAATGTTGTTGTCAGCTCTTTTAGCCTTCCTTTTTCCCCCTTGCCTCAGAGGAGAGGTATCAGATGTTTATTCAGTGGTGCCCACTGTACTTCTAGTTAAGAACATGTGTGCTGGCAGGGAAATCATTAGATTCACTCGTTTCTAATGTAGAAATTCATTTATTTAGTAAAATTATTTCTATGCCATAAGTTAATAATAAATGTTGCAGGGTGGGGGGCATTTTATTTATTTTTGTTTGGGTTTTTTTGGGGGGGTGGGGGGAAGTTTAAGGGGACAGAAATAAAAGAAAAGCTAAACTTCTTTAAAAAGAAACCAGTGGTTTTAGTTGACCGATATTCTTTGTGCTGTAGATGCTCCGTGTGTCGTGTTTGATTCATTTCAGCTTAGAAGATGGAATTAGCCCAGTCAGCTCTGTATTTCTTTGTTGTCTTTTTCTTGCTGAAAATCATGATTTAGCAAGGAAGTATTGTTTCAGCTGTTTCAGCTGTTTCAGTTTTTGTGTTCAGGACACAAAGCTGACTTTAGAAATAAAACCTCTCAATCTAGAAATTTGCATTTGCCATTAGAACACTTATGTCTGTATCTCAGCCTCTGATCCTTTTCTGCTTACACAACCAGATATAGTTTCTTATAAGTGTTTTATGTGTAACATCTTACTTCATTTAGTCATTAACCAGCATAGCTGTCTGTGTCTTTTGTACCAATTAAGTCAGTTTTGATGTCACTGTGATTATTTGACTTTCTGTGCAGACTCAATAACCTTAGTTTGGCCTCCTTTGGGGAGACAGATGATAAATCTCTTTTGTCTTCTGAACATATGGTTAACTTGCTTCAAATCTCCCTTTCTGGCTGTCAGTCAATCACTCTCCAGAGCTCCAGACAGGAGTTACTCCTAAGGACAGTATCCAATCACAACTGGCTGGGATGAAAGGCAAACTCTTTTTTTCTCATGTAAGAAAAGCCGGAGTAAGCAGTCAGCTCCTACCTTTGCACAAAAGGGCCACATCCTCTCCCTGCTCTGGGTGGCTGCATCCCCACGCACAGGTCAGCTCTGATGTCACATGTTTAGTGGTGGAGCACGGCTTTTCCTTGCTTGGAAAAAAGGAATTAACTTTTAGTAATATGCTCATTGAGTTCTAAGATGAAGAATTTTAGTGGTGTGTTTAAATTTCTGGTACTCCTTTCTTTTATCGCATGCATGTTTCTGAGTCAGACACTACTCTGGGCAAGCTGTTCAATATATTACTCTTTGTTTCCTAAAGTTTCATAAATTCTGATAAATGGAGAAAAGATACATTTTGCACAGTCTGAGTTCTGTTCTGAACCTCGACACGAGATAGCAATTTCAAATGCAATACATTTAATTTTAAAGTGTACTGAAAGATATGGAGGATGGGTAATTAAGGATTGCTGGGGGTGTTTGTGGCCACTGTGAAGCATTACCACGTGTGGACAGTGGTGTTACAAAACCTCTACTGAGATTTCAGTGTATGAAAAGATTATTGTTATGTATTGGTGGTTTATAAAGGGTTCCTAAAGGCAAGTCTTATTCTTTTTAATCCATTTAGATCATATTCCACAACAAAAAATGTGCTGACCTTGTATGTTAGCAGGCAAAGGGCTTAGCTGTTTATAAAATTCAGGCCCCAGGCTCAACATTAATGAGTAAGCTAACCTCTAGCTAAACTCTTAATATTATTAATTTGCAAAAGTAAAGAATGGGTGTTGAAACCTCTGAAAGAAGGGAAATAGAAAGTTCAGCTTGAGGCTTCAGTCCATGGCAAAGTCCTTAAGACTGCAGCACGTAGAGTCAGATGTTCTAGTGGGAGAGGCTTCTCTTTATACATATACATGTAACTGTACTATTGTACATTCCCTTTACTGACAGAAACAAAGACAAACCCTACTTTTTCTCAATCAGAACCTGAGCCCAAATACTTAAAATTGAAAAAAAAAAAAAAGATCAGTTACCCTCCCTGACACCCACCTTCCTTTCACTTATTAGCACTTTTTACCATGTCCCGTCTCATCCCTCCCCAAGGTTTCTTGCTTCAGGCATATTCAGAATTTAGTAAGAGAATCTTTTATTTAGACGTCTTTAAACTCCAAACGTGCGCACAGCTCATAGCTTAATATGTTTAGGGGTTTTTTTGAACCAGCCTCAAGATTTTCTACTGCCATAAAGTCTATCAGTCAATACCTTGTCTTTGGAAGTAAAGTCCCAAGGTAACTCCATGAAGGGCGGCAAATGTGTGATATGTATTTACTGAATAATAGTAAATCTATTTTTATTAGTGTAATGAAAGCTTATCCAAGCTCAGTTAATGCATTTGTTAATATTGCTGCGTGAACTTCCTGGCACTGACATGAACTGAAGGCTTCAGTTACGTGCACCAAGTAACTCAAACCTTGTGGTCAGTGATCTCATCATCCAGCCACGGTTTAATTGCTCACTTGCCACCTTCTGACTTACATCACAGTGTGGGGATTTTTCTTTCTAAACCTTTTACTAATGTTGTTCCTTGAGCCTTATCTCTCATTCCAGGCTTTTTTTATGTTGGGATTGATTCTCTCTTCATCCTGAGTTGGTTGGACTGTTGAAGTTATCACTGAAGCAACAGCACAGCTAGGTCTCTCTTTGCTTTCTAGGGAACATCCTTCCACACCAAACAGGAATACCTTAGATTTTTCTGTGTATTTTGGGTGTTCCTCAATACCTCCACAACTCAGCTGACGCTTCCAGTGATATCCAGTGATATCAATTTCCTGCTGCTTCCACCCCCTAAGGCCACCAGATGCTATATTAAGATGTTCTGGGAAAATCAGGGTGCTGTTCTTCTGCTGCTGCAGACTTTTCCCCCCCATATGCTTGATTAAAGAGTGGGTATTTTAAAGCATCAGTGTAATGGTGAACAATGTACAGTAAAATCCTAAACTAAAACTCACTGGGATATGACCTGAATTCAGTTTGCTCAGTCAAAATGGCTTCATTTTCACTGTAAATGCTGGATATTGTGAAGATCTGCCTCTGACCTCGAGCTTCAGATGTGCTGACACCTTATTTAATGATCTGGTTTTGGCTTCTTGCTAGAGAACAGCAAGGAGCACTTGAAACACTGAATGTCTCAATCACACAGGGCAGCAGAACCTTTAGTTTTGCTTTCAGGTGCATTGAGATAATACCATAGAGAGGTGCCAAAATGGATCAGTTTAGTAGAAGGTAGCTGGAAGTACTGGACCTCTTAGAATCAAGGGTATTGTTCGGAACAGCATCAGCAATTTGTATTTTTCCACATATCCCAGCTCTCAGGGTGGAATTCCAGTCCTGATGACAGCATATGTTGGCCCTGGTATTTCAAATTGTGCAGGCTTGTGAACACTAATGCTTTTGGGCAAGGTTAAAGGAAAATTTTCCTTTATCTGGTAGAGGGAAGATTAAAGAGGAAGGAAGGGAAAAAGGAAAACATCTTCAGTGTCTGGGTCAAAAACTGGAGGGGAAAAAAAAGGCAAGGCTTTCCACAGTTTTTAGAGATTTTTTAGACTGCTGTGGCCAAATTGGTCTGTTGGCAGAGAAAGGCAGGAAAAACCAGTCATCTGCCACTTTTGAGTTTGGAATAAATCCTGCGTATCAGAAATCTGGGGAACAGTGATCCCTAAGGTCAGTTTTACTTTAAAACATAACCTCATCAAGCTTCAGAAACCTTCACAGTTAGAAATAATGGAGTTTGCTGTAGCAGTGGCACAAACCTCCCAAATCTGCTATGAATAGAAGAGTTCTGTGTGCCATCACTGCCTCTGAATGAGAAACAGAGTTTGGGACAAGATGTGGATCAGTCAAGTGGCATCACTTTGTGCAAAGTTTCAGTCCAGTGTGAACGTTTGTGGGCTGTTGTACCATAACAGCTGCCAGATTCTGAGGTTCAGTGGTGCTGTTGGGCTCCCAGTGCAATACAGATGTTTTCTTTCTTCTTATGGTTTGTATGCCTGTCTCTGTATCTTTTATTTTTCTGGGGTCTTAGTCACGCCAAGCCTCTGACTGACAGCTATCTCACTGGTGCCAGGAGAAGGGGGATTTGCTGCCTGCAGTACCCAGCTGACCAAAGAAAACAGCTCACAGCTGGCACTGACAAAGAAAAGTGCGGTAGAAATATCGCGAGGCCAAATATGCAAACCACTGGCAGCCGAAGCCAAGCCTGGACACGTACATGGTGCAGCAGTTTGGACCAGCACTTTTTTCCAAGCAGATAAAAGAATTTATATGAGGTAGAGTTGTTAATTTTCATGCTCTGTAAAAATAATCAGATCTTGGAAAGCGAAGAGTTTTTAAGTGAAGTCATTGACAAAATGAAGTGCTTATTACTGAAGAAGTGCATGCCAGGATTCCTTAAGCAGTGCCATTAGTAAGGTAGGGATAATTACCCTGCTGATACAACCAAGATATAAATACATTGAAGACATTAGGTAAGTTAGGAATCTGTAATACTGTAACTTCTGCGTGTGCCAGGCTCTGGAAACATTCTGCTGTTTGTGTGCCTAACTTATAAACTGGGAAATGCTAATTTGTTTTAGCACGTGCAGTCCTCAGGAAGAACTAATTTTTTAAACACATGCTAAATATCCAAGATACTTTTTATTACTTATTAATACAGTGTCATTTCATACTGTGTTCAATATTAGTTCTCTGTCCAACTGGCCATTTTCAGCTTTTATTCTTGAAAAAAGCATTTTCAGACACAGTGCAACTTCTCTCTCGTATTTCCATGCCAGCTTAAACCTTGCTTGACCTGGAACCATTTCAGGACACTCATTTTTATTCTCTGAGTCCTCACTGCTGCAGCTGTTCAAGGCTCAGGTTGCCAGTTCTGTTCACCCATCACTGAGCCATGTCTGACCCAGGTGGTATTTTCCTTTCCCCTCAGAAATAAAACTAAATTTGTTGAGGAATAAGAGCTGTGGTTTTTAATGCTGTATGATGGTGTCATCAGGGCCTTTGGGAGCTTGTAAGAAAGTATCCACCATGCACAGACCTGAAGACAGAGCATTTTGCGAGGCCTGTGTCATGTTTTTTACATGTCACAATGCCACAAGCATGGAACCTCTGTGCTTTGAGTATAAGATGTGAGCACAGTGGAACAGAGCTGGCACTGCAAACAAAACAAAGCACTTCTGTGCAGCTTCTCTTCTTCATGAGGAGTGTAACAGAACAAAAAGTATTTACTTTCCGGCCAAATTCTCTAATATTTGGATAAAAGCAATCATTTGGGGAAGTTATGTTATGCTTAAAACTTTAATTAAGGAGGTGCAATATTACCATAAAAAATTACAGGTCTGTTCAGATTCTAGTTATGTGTCTTCTTTGGCTCATGGTATATTCAAGTGACATCTAACAATAACTTTAATTTCAGACCTTGAATGTTATTTAGAAAGAAGTTGGTGTAAAATGAGTCCTTTCGGGTGCTGTTCAAGCTTCTGCTTCCTCTGCACCTTGCCCACGTTTCCACTGTTTGTTTGGGAAAGCACAGAGCAGTTTCAGGTCCAAAATTTTGGGAGAGAATAAGCAGGGCAGACGAGCTGACGGCCAAAGTGCGGGTTCAGTTTTCATGAGGTCGACCCTGGGATCAAGGAAAAGTCTTGTCCCTCTAAACCATCAGTTCCCGAATCAAGCTCCAAGTGTTCTCTGACTGATGAACTTGTACAACCTGTGTCAGTGCCTGGTAGTTGAATTTCCTGATGCCTTCAGGGAAGTTTTTTTCCAATGTTGTTGCCGTGACCGTGGAGAGAATCCAAGTTCTCTGTTAGTGCTGAACCTGGCAGCAGTGCCAGTAGTTTTCCCAACTTTCTAAATCCCAGCTAAGACTTGACACAGGTTTGATCTTGTGGCTGGTTTAGTTAACCTCTCTGGCTCTAAATGTTGCTTCTCTGAGGTTTAATGATCATTATTTGTGTTTCTGCCTAATATGCTGCTGAATCAGCATTAGGAGGCATTTCCTTTGTGTGGACACAAATAGGGAATGCTGTGCTTTTCCTTGGCTCAACTCCTTCCTCAACTGAAAAGAGCAGTCAACAAATCAGAATGCCAATATGTCTCTACAGAGGAAAATACTCATTAAGCAACAGATTGTTTTTAATAAACCTAATTTGAAACATAAGAAAATAATACAGTGTCGTGCATTCCACTAGCACTTACAGTACATCCTAATAACTGCTGCTTATTTACATCATATCTGTGCTTTCTGGTGAATATTGAATTTATATAATGTAAATAAAGTTTAAATATATGTTTACCTGAGTGTCTGTTTTTAATTTATGTGTTGTTATATAAATACTTCCTTTACATTGTTAGATAAGTCTCCATTGGTTTTGAAACTTTACATTGGAGTTTACTATCAGGCTTACAAGGTTGTTTTTCTTTTAAATTAGAATAGATTTATTGCTCTACAACATTAACGTGCCTTTTAAACATTGTAGTTTTATTAAATTGTGTAGCTAAGGACTACTGCAAACATAGAGTTGAATTTAGTAAAAAAAGGAGTAAAACTGAACTCTGTTCCTTCCCATCCCTTTGTCTTTGCCCGTGAAATCCATACTTCCCCAAAAATGAAAGAATAGTGAGAGAGAGGCTGAATGCTAGGATGTGCTCATGGATTTCCTATGACTTTGGTTGAGAGTTGGATGTTTACTTTTGTAAAATCCATTTATGCAATAATTAAAAAGATGAAACGGTTGCTGCGCAAATTACATCAGAAGTTATTTTTATTTAGTTAATTATCTCTTTAATCTGTGCTTTAATAACTCTTCTCACCAAGATTTCTCCTCTCAGTCTAAAACATGGTTCTTTTTAAACCCATCTCATTTATTACTATATTTATATAAGTCAACAGAAAGGCTTTCGGAAACATCCTGATAGTGCAGCTCCATTTTACAGGCAGCGGGTAGGAATCAGTTTCAGGCAGCAAGCTGAGGGTGATATTAATCAAATCCAGTCCAAATTAGTCTTTTTTCCCTCCTCCTGGTTCATAGTAATCTGGAAGGGAGGGAATATTGCAAAGGAGACACGTACCAAAGTTATTTTTCTTTCAGGTGTTTCAAAACACTTAAAAGCTTGTGCTGAACAACCCTTTGGATTCTCATAGTCCAGTTTAGGCCATGATTTGTTTTGGGTGGTTGTTTCAATAGATTGAAGTAGGTATTGGTTTGAGTACCTAAAATCCTTGGATGCTCTACTCCTTCCAAGCCATTCCATTCCTGATGTTTTAAAGACAGATTTTTAAGCTTCAGTGTGCCAGGTAGTAATCCTTCTCTTTCATCTTCACGGTTCAATTTTGTCACTTTTCTAGAAGTGGGAAAGATAGACTGGGAAGCAGATGGTTCATTTTCAGATCAAGCAAGACAGAGGAGAAGGAAGGAGGTGCTGTGTGGGGTTCCTCCCTCTTTTGCTGATACTAGAGAATGGAAAAACTGGTCATGCTGTGCACTACATCAAACCAGTGTCGAGTGGCTTGGATGCATTCCTGGCTTTCCTCTCTCACAAGATGCATCAGAACATGGGCATGAATACTGTAAACATCTGCACTGTTACTGGGCATGTGTATTAATGCATTTTTGTGCTTTCTCCTGGATTCTTTAAGGCAGTGGCAGTTTTCTCTTGTGTTTTCTTTTATCCGTAACACCCACATTATTCTGGATAAAATAAAAACTAAAAATCTTGGTCAAAGCAAGATGGAAATCCCCTTTGAGTTCAGTTATGCAAGAAGCCTGTTGCAATAAGGAGTGTGTAGGAGATTCTCTGAACACCCCATTGTAGCATGGAGAAAGCCCACAATAGTCACAATAACTGTTCTCTAGTTTCTGCCATGCATGACACTCTTTTCTAGCCAATTCTTTTTCTGCTGTCTAATTTTATCAACAAAGCACAGAATGCTGAAAGGACCTGAGTAGAACTCCTGTCTGCAATCAAAGCATCCCTAGCAGTTTTCATCGTCATTGTGTTGTGTGTATGAGCCCAGCAAAACTGCAGAAATTGAGTAAAAATGGAGTGATCACATTGTATGCTGCCAGCAGAGGATGGGGGAAGGCAATTAATAGCTATGGACACTCCTACAGCCCTTCTCTCACTGCCCTTTTCACTCCTGTGAAAAGAGGAATCAGCAGAGTGTCTGTGGAGCATCATTCACCCTCATGGATCACGTAGCTCTTACCCTGAATATACAATATACTCAGTTCCTGTTGGCTCTGAATAAAGATAGCAAAAACAGCAGCCAAACTTCCCAGGGACAATTCTGCTGCCAGAGCTCCAGCTAAAACAGCAGTGGCTCAGCACTTTTTTCCCCTCATCAGCGGCCTCTCTGTTTCCCACGTGTCCCCTGTCTTCATTTCCAGTGGGAGACTTCTTCTGTATCCACATGGTGGAATTTCAGTGGCAAAAATTCCCACTGTCTCTTCTGCTGCGTCAGCAAAAGGGATCCTTTGTCAGGTAGCTTCCAGCATTTCTGATGCTTTGTGCTGTAGCGCTTTGCCCACCACAAATGTAAGCACTCCAAAGTCCTTTCGTGCTGGGACAGACACTTAAGAGATCCCAGCTTCAAGCCAGCTTCTCTGTGTTCTTCTGTGCGCTGTGAATTTTGTTCTCTCAGCTGTGTGCCTGCACTGTTCTGTTGCACGGAGCAGCAAGCATTTCCTTTCTTCCCCCCGCCCCTTGATTGTGCTGCTGCTTCTGTAAGCTACAAAGCAAAGTTAAACATGCTGCATTACGTGTTTTTAATGTGCTGTCTTGCCCCATGGAATTTGGTGGCAATCAAGTAACTGAATTCGACAGGCAGCCTTTCTGTGGGATCTGATAACTCCTCGTAGCTTCTGTTTATGACCACAGGTAGTTTTACTCTGAAAGTATTTTATCTGTAAGAAAAAATGTCAAATTACTCTTCTTTGTTTTTAATTCACTATAAAAATATGTAAGTCTGCACGCTAGGCAAGGGCTGCCCCATCCCTGGAAGAGTCCAAGGCCAGGTTGGACAGGGCTTGGAGCAGGCTTGTCTAGTGGAAGGTGTCCCTGTCCATGGGAGGGGGCTGGAATTAGGTGATCTTTGAGGTCCCTTCCAACCCAGGCCATTCTGTGATTCTGTGAAACCTGCACTGATACAAAACTTCTTTTGCTTTGAACCTAAACCCCACGAGAATGATGCTACACCGGTGACACATCGAATGTACACTGACTTGTTCACAAGGCGTTTGTATGTACAGAATAACCTTCCCCGACTACATGCTAATCATTTTTTGCTGATATTGTTTAGGGACTGATATAGCACAAAGAAGTCAGATTATGTCAGCCCAGAAATGATTAGCCATGCAAACAAGGCACTGTAAGCAATGTGACTGGTGTGACAGTTCTCAAAGTCTTGTGTTTATACTTTAATTAAAATTTCCCGGTGATCCAGATGCTGGTTCCCAGTATCTTTTAATAAATATTCAGATTAACATCGTGCAGTGCCCAGAAGTGTGCTGGTGGCTGAGCAGTCCAAATAAACAGCACAAAATTGCTGCCATAAAATGCTCATTATCTAAGCCTCGTCTTGCAGGCACCCAACCACATCCATAGATTTGCCGCTGTGAATGGCTTCAGGGATTTCATTGGAACCTGTCAGGTAGATAAAATTATACACTGCTTAAATGTTTAAAAGTTCAGGACCTAAGAGGGAACATGGTATGACTTAGTAAAAAAAAAAGAGTACTGGGAACAGCAATGATACAGCTGTTAGATATCACTTTGTTACTTTTGTTATTACTAAAAACAGGGAACTGAGATACCTTGATACCTGAACATTTTATCTGCTTAAGGTTTAAGCTTTTTCTCATCATTTAGTAGAGACTTTAGTCTTACACATTTCCTTTTGCTTTCTGTTTCTTTGATAAAACCATTAAGGAACCTGCTATCTAGGGCATGATTTTATTTGTGTATATATTAAAATGAAACATTTTCTCTAACTTTGTTTGTGAAAACTAGCATAAAAAAACATAAGGAGAAAAGAACACACATACCTGGGTTGATATATCCAGGGTATGTACATAAATACCTTTTAGTGTCCCTTCCTAGGGCAGTAAGTCTTAGGTGAGATCACCGTCTTTGGTCTGTTACTATTTTCTCCTCGAAACTTTGAATCCATGATAAGTTTTGAAGCTGACAGGGAAAAGGGACTTTGAAGTTAAGGCCTCTACTGAACCAAAATGTGGCTGTTAAAGAGTCTGTTTGCTAGGAGACAGACAGACAAGTCAATACAGACATATGGACCCCAAGAAAGATCTGTGGGTTGAGATCAGCTGCAATGGTTGTGTCCCTTGGCTGACATAAAGCCCTAAAGATAAGGAATTGTTACAGTGGGAAGGAGAAGGTGGGGGACAGGAGGCAGGAACTGAGCCTTTCCTAGGGACCGTGTCCATGAACCAGGTGGGTTCCATGGCAGGATGTAGCTCAAATTAAGGGAAGCAGGTGACCTGTTTACATATGGGTCATACACAGAGAGGTCATTTGCTTGCTCCTCTGTTCACTCTCAAGGATCTGAGGCCAGATGCAGCACCTTGTTGTGCCTCTTCAGTGAAACTGGATGCTCTGGCACACAAAACGAAAGGAGAATTGCAGTGGTGACCGAATTCTAATCATTCTCACTGACCCAGCACTCTTTATCAGGTAAAGGTTTTGTAGCCTCCTTACAGCAGTGGCAGCTGAGAGAAGGGCATGGGATTCACTGCTCTAGTTTGACCCTTCGAACACTAACCCGTAGATATTGTTCCTTCCTCTGCTCACACTCTGCCCATTAAATGCAGTAGAATAATGTAACAGAGTCTATTAAATGCTGGGGAGAGAAGCAGCTGCAGAACATGGTCCTGCAGGGGACACAGACAGGTGAATCTACTTGACTCCTGGTGCAAGTGAATGGGGGCAGAGGAAGGAAATTTAATACCACAGCAGTGAAGCCAGGCTCAGGAGATCACTTTCCTCAGGGATACCAGATGGTGAGTGGCTGTAAAGAATGACCCCACCCATCTCTGCATGTGGCACCCACCATTTATAACGGATGGCCCTAAATATTTATTAAGTGTTATTAAAAGTCTCATGTTACAGCATCCCTTCAGAGACACCACAGCCAGGGTAAGGTTACAGAGGTGGCAATGTCAAACCTTCAATTGGTTTTTTTGGTGAGCATTTACATAGTGTAATTTCTAATTACACTAATGTAAAAACACTGAACTTGTGTCAGTAAACTTGAATAAAGATTTCTGTGCCCACCCAGGAACTCTGGCAGCTGTAGAGACTTCAACAGGTGACTTTGTCATTTTGAATGCATTTATCAGAGAAGGACTTTTCTTTCTTCCTTCTTTCCTCATGATTTCAGCACATGTTGGCTGACATAATAAGTGACTTACACTCATAAGAGAGGGGATATGAACTATAGTCTTTGTTACTTAAAGAAAATTGCATAGCTCACTGAAACCTTTGGGCCAGGTTTTTGTGTTGGTTGGTTAGGGGTTTTCCCCTTGTTTGTTTGTCGTGTCTGAATGTGCAATAGTTACTCAGCCTTGAGGAAAATGAGAACTGGGGGTGTTGATTAAAAATGCTGAGTGCCACAAAGTGGTCGCGGCCAGCCTGGCATCCCCTATCAAGTGATAGTGTTTGCTTTGTGGCCTTGTCTTGAATGGATACCACATGCTGACCTTGCCTTTTGAAACAGGCCACGATGAGCTCTCCAAGAGAAGGAGAACCAGCCTGAGCTACACAGGAATTTTGGTCTCTCGCAAAGAGGAAGAAAGGTTTTCTTCTCTCTTCTCCTGCCTTGTTCCTTATGCTTCTCCTATGCCTTCCCAGGAAAACAAATGCCCTTCTGAAACAGTGTTCTCACTTTGCAAGAGCTGGTTACCACCAGATTCCCAGAAAATGATGACAGGAGTAGTGGTTTTTCAACATGTTTTTACTTACACGTCCTAAACATTCTCCAGTGAGAATGCAAACCTCTTTAGAAACGTCACAAATGTGCACAACACAGATGAATTTGCTTTCATTTATGACATTTCCTAGCCTCTTATAAATAGTCTGCAGACTCCAGGTTTCTCCAGGCAACAGCTAGAAAACCAGGGAGCCATTACAACACCCCCCTGTTTCATCTTTGACAATAATGGCTATGGATTTGAGTGTTCTGCTCGACTGAACTAAACCACTTCTTACTTTTAAAACAGTGGCTTCTTAGAAATGGTTGTTAAAGTCATATTGTAACTGGTATTAATGAGTTAAATTCTGAGTATATTTAAGTAATTTCAGGTCTTCCTTATTGCCTGGAAGCACATTTTTGTCATTGTGTTGAGACAGAGACTGAAACCAGCTGGTGTTAGGGCAGAGCAGTGACAGTAATGAAAATCAGGATACTGCTAAATGACTACAATGTCACTATTTTTTTATCTTGAAATGTGAAAAAATATCAGTTTTATAACTTGGTAGAGAAGAGCACCTGTGTTCTCAGAGGATGCAGCTGAAGCTGGGATGAATATTTTTGAATGAGATGTTGTTTTGAAAGTTAAGGTATACGTCAATGTAAATAATCTCTTGGACTTTTAACTATGATAAAAATATAAATAGATTATTCATTGCCTACCCTTTGAAGTGTTTTTTAACTGTGTTTCTATGCTCTTTTTGGCACAAATGAAATAGTGTTTATGTAAACATTTAAGCAAATTATCCTTTGGGGTTTTTTACTAACTAATGCAGATGGTTGGTTCTACTTAGATGTGAGAGGTTTGTCATTTTAGGGAAAGTACCATATTCCTCATGGATGGGGAAAGTTGGCACTTCCCATTTGAAGAAAAAGCCCAGGTCCATGCAGAAGGGTTTAAAGGGCAGAAAAGAAGAAAAATCGAGTAGCTAGAAATCTTTCATGTATTCCTGCAAGACTTGAGCACACCCTGAAATGCCCTTTGAGGCAGATTCACCAGTTCTCTTGCAAACCGGCACCAGTTTGGACTTAGCCCTGTGCAAAACCTGTTTGACACTTGGGAAACCTTCAAGACTCTGAAATCTTCCAACAAGTACTAGACCCCACTTCAGGTCTCACCTGCCTCGTCAGAATGTTGTTGTTACACAAAGTTTTCCTTCAAATCTGTGGAAGTTGTGACTATAACACATCTGCTGATGTAGGTCTTCCTGACGTGGTCTTACCCTACTGTTTTATTCAGTATTCTCCTGCTGGGTTTTTTGGTGTGAGACTAGATGAAAAAGATTTCTGAGACTCTTTTTTTTTTGTAGTATCAACTAAACTAGAAATCATTAAGTCAACAGCGGCTTTGAAACTTTGCTTCCCAAAAGTATGTTTCGAAACTAAGTTTGAAAACTGCCAATTTTGCATGGCTACAGCTAAAAGATTCCTTATCAGTTCTGCTTCAGGACTGTCATTTTGCAGCAGCAATCTAGGAAGTAGGTTCTGACACTTCCTACACTTTAATCTGTGTTTTCACTTGCTCAGTTTACAGAACAAATGCTTCTTGTAATACATACAGAAATAAAAATGCACACTATCATTATTCACTTCACTCATGACAGCCTGAGACTGATTAGTTCTAAACTGTTCTAAAGCAGTTGTGCTGCATTTGAACTGGAGAGAGCTGTGAAAGATTTGCTGTGCTGTATTTTTCCAGAGTTTTTCTGCTGTGAAAGAGACAGGAATACTTGATGGCCTGACTTGGAACTTGAATATTTTGCCCTGTGACATTAGAAGCAAAGGCGAAGGTATTAGTGAACAGAGCTTTGTTTTAGGGCAAAGGGCAACATATCAAGACGTTACCTAACAAATAAAAATGGAATCTTTCACCTTATTTGTAAAAGAAAATGGTGAAGATTTACTTTTTAGAATGATTGTAACACACATGTAGTGCTGTTTTCTGTCTCCAGCAAAGTATAACAGATGGACTGTGGGTTTATTGAGAAAAAAAGTGTGCTGAAAGATTTTTATTATGTGAGAAAGAGAGAACAAAACCCAAGGAAACATCTGGACAATTAATCTCTCAAATCTTTGTATATAACATGAAGAAAAATACTGAAATATTTCAGAAGTCTTGCTCAGAAACAAATTAACTATTGTTAGCAAAGCACAATAATTTACCATCCTACATGTGAAAAGATCTTTGTAATTAATAATTAATTGGTGCCACTTTGTTCTTCACCCCTGGAAAAACAAAGAACAGGGAGGGTAGCGTGTTCCTCCTGAGGTTTCTGGTTTGTCATTATAAAGTGATGAATCACTTTCACTGAAGCTGAGCTGATCTGTCGTCTCCCAAGGAAGCAAATGTCATTGTGGGAGAAAAAAGTTCTTTACCTGTTATTCAGGCCTGTGTGGTGTCTGGTTACTGATCCGGACCCAAACATCTGGCAGCCCTGCCACCTCTCCCTGACATGTGTGTACAATATGCACTTCTGCTTTGTGGGTCTCCGTGTGGGGAGGGCTTGGCTTTGTATTTTAAATCTGCACAGTGACAGGTGAGCAGGGAAGTAGGTACTTTTTGTCTGGGCTGGTGAAACATTATCTTTTTTTTGAGAGGGTAGATGGCTGTTTAAAGGGGCGTTTCTCAGAGTTGTGGGGCCATTGAGCCGCTCTGAAAGGGAAGGTGGAGGTTGCCATCCACGCCTGCTGGCTGTTTCTCCGTGCGTTGTTCTTCCCTGCGACGCTGCAGAGAACAGCCACAGGTCAAACCTCACTTCTCTGCTCTTAGTAGTTGGGATCTTGCTATGTTGATTTCCTCTCCCTCAGCTTTACATATTTTAGGAAATGGGAAAGAGTTCCATTCACTGGTTTACCCCCTTGTACCCTTTGAATTCTGGCGTTGGCTTCCCCTCCTAGCAACCCCACTGGGGGTTTTCTAGGAGATATTAATTCAAACACTACTAGAAATGTATACTTTGGCCTTTCTCCTGTTGCCCCAGCCAAATAAGAACACGGATATTTTTGCTGCACCATTTCAGACCAGCTCTCTCTCTGGCTTGGGGCTTCTTTTCCATCTGTAACCGTGGGAGCTCCGAAGCAGGAACACGAAGGAAGCGATAACCAAATCCCACGAATAAATCATTCCCACTGTGCGGTCTGAGTTATGGCCAAAGCTGGGAAATCAAGCTCCTTGCTGAAACTCAGCCCCGTGGTTTGTGTCCAGCCTGGACTATTGTACGTCTGGACGTTTGGTATACAATACCTGCCTTTATATATCCTTTGAAGCTTTTTTTAAAAAAAAATTATTATTGTTTTTTAAGTGATGAATGATGAAAACTCTCTACTTATAGATTGAAGGAGGAATGTAGGATTATTTTAGGCTTTTGGTTTGTTTGTGGTTTTTTATTTGTTAGGTTTGGGGTTTTTTTTAAATTTTTTTTAGTCAGTCTAACAGATAGGAAAACCTCTAAATACATAGGCTTTAAAAATAGTATGGTTCAATCCAGGCTCTTGAAAACGTAACTATTTCCAATATGCTGATTTTCAGTGCCCAGTATTTATGATCTCCCTCATCCAGTATATCTGTTGCCAAATACTGTCCAAAAATATACTGAAAATTGAGTTCCTTGGTGGCAAAGTATTTTTAATCAGACTGTTTAAGATCCAGTTTTGGTAGAACACTTATTTCATGTCAGCTGCAATGCTACTCAGTATGGTGTTGCAATTAGGGCTTCTTGAAACAAAATTAGGACGGTTTTATGTTAGGGTAATATCTAGTGCCAGCAAAAAAGTTGAAATTTAATTAAAGGGTAGCAGTCTTTGAAAAACTGCTGTCATCATATTAGCAATAAATTCTGCTTTGTTTTTGTCTTGCATGAAGGCAAAGAAAAAAAAATGCAAAATTTTATAGAAAGACATACCAGGGTGTTTCCTTCTGGGAATGATTTGTTACTTTTTGAGTCCTGCCATGAATGATGGTCTCAAATGAATCAAAGAAGGTTTATGATGTTCTCACCAGTGATTTAGGAAAAAAAAACCTCAAGAAATGCCATAGCTACTTTTATTGATTCAATGTGTGTGCTGTGTTTATTTGTTTTTCTTTCATGAATCATATTTGAAATGTCATTAGGAAATATATTTCAATAGTGTCTTTTGACTGTTGTCTGTATTTCTATATTTAATTTTTCAGTGTATACTTACCGGTTATATCTGCCAGATTAGTTGATCTCAGCCACCAAAAAATAAAGATTTCAGGATCTAGATTCCTGTACTGACATCAGCTTCTGTGTCTCCCAGCTCTGCAGATGAACTGAGATTAACATCAGAGTTTTCATTTGGGATAAATTTGTTCAATAGCATTGTACTGTGCTAAATGTTATTCTCTACAATGGACTATTTAATATTTCCTTCAGTTACTGGTCACTGAAATAATCTGAAATTCACCATGGGTATATCCATTATCAATGTCTCACCAATTCATGTCTCCCTGGCATAATACTATAAATTAATGTTTAATAGCAATACTGTAAATTGATGACGTAGCATGAAGATAACTAGTTTTCCCTTACACATCCTAATTCAAGGAGTGTCAGACCTCAGAAACAGAAGGTGGTGTTTGGTTTTTTTCCACGGATTGTTTGCTAGCTGAGTCATGGTGGTACTTGCGGTGTTTTACCAAAGAACTGTGGCAGAAAGAGCTTGTTGGCCTGGAAGGACCAAAACACAAGACCTTGTTTTGGAAGAAAGTAAGAGATTATGTTCTTCTGGAGCTTGGGTGTTTGTGTTTTAGTTATTTAGGGAGTATTAATGATGTCATTAATTAAAAGAAGCAACAAGAAAATTGTGGATAGCTTTTTTTAAAAAAAAATTCATAGAAAAAAGCCAGCCTTTTCTCAAAATATAGTAAGAAATGCAACAGAACCAAGCTTCCTGTTTCCTAAAGGATTAATTCAATCCAGTTATTGCACATGAACCTGGGATGTTTGCAGAGCACAGCCATGGCCAACCATAATCAACTTGTAAAACTACAGCACCAAATTGCTGCATTAGATCATTCTTTAACCAAATAAAATTATTTGCATTTGGATGCAAAATACATTCTGCAAATTAAGAGGGAAACATTTTTTTTTGCTTTATTTGCCTAATTCCACATCTGCTCTCATTGATGGTCAATTCAGAGGACACCAGGAAGGGCAGGAATACAAACCAAACCAAAATGAGGTGGCAAATGGAGTTGCCAGGAACTGGGCGTGGCATCTGCTCTCATCAGTCTCATCTCAAACCTTGCTGTCTCCTTCAGAGTATGGGGGTGTTGGAGCCTCATTTGCAGCTCTGGCATTACACTTGGAAAACAGATGGTTCTCTTCCCCACGCAGGTTTTTCACTCTGCTGCAATAAAAAGCAAATTTCATCCTTTATCCTGTACAGAAATTCCTGGCCGCAGGTTCATGGCAGTTTCTCCTGCTGTGATGCCTTCGGTCCCTCTCCCAAGCCAGTCCAGCAGGGCAGGCCTGCAGAACCTCGCACACCTCCCAGCCTGGTCAGCCAGATGGCAAAGGAATTTGGGCACTTCACCCTCCTGCCCTCAGGGTGAATGACTCTGGCCCGGGCAGGTGCCCTCAAACGTGGTTTTTACAAAGGCAGTGAGAAGGTCGAATTGTCATGGGAGTGTTTTTCTTTCACTTGGCTGCTGCTTGGTTTTGGCAGAATTTGGGAATCAAAAAAAGCGGTGTGTCCTTTCCAAGTTTGTATTTTTCTAATAAGTTGGGCTTTTACCTTTGAATGCACAGTGAATGATGTTTGTGTCCCTCTTGTACAACTGCTCCTCCTCAAGGTGGAGCTGACAAAGAGAGGAAAAGGCCTTGGAAAGGTCTTGTGTTAAATCCCTAAGGCAGCCTGTTTTCACTGAAGAACAGTGGTGGGGGTTTAGGTTTTTTTTTTGTTTGTTTTGGGGGTTTTTTGGGTTTTGTTGTTGTTGTTTTGTTGTTGTTTTTTTGGTTTTGGTTTTTTTTTTAAATAGATGATGTCTTCCTTCTGAATTGAATTCCCCTTTATGTAATGTTTTATTTTCCTGACTTGTTGAGGACATAAATGAAACCTGGTGGGACATTTTCAGTACCATGAGGGCTGAATCAAGCACCTGATTATTCTGTGGAAATAAGCTCAGTCTCTTAACCTGGCAGTACTTCTGAGCCAAAACTGCTTCTTTTCCTGCCACATGCTGCAGTCTTCTGATCCATGTAGTATGATCTGGGTGATCAGCACACAGATAAAACCTTATCTAGGGTGTCAGTTCCTTTGAAAACACGACAGAGCCCTTCTTGTCACGCACATTTTGTATAACAAAGAGAGGGTGTTGGGTTCCCTTTATTAATGAGCATCAGGGCTGAAGCTGCTGACACTGAGCAGAAGTTTCTTTTGCTGCTCGCTGAAAGAACGCAGTCCTGTCACAAGGACCTGACACCTGCAGCCTGTGTCGCACCTCTTGCCCATGTCCCTGGGAATTGTGCTTGCACACTGGGAGCGAAGGCAAACAAGGAATTCTGAGAGAATTTCTATATATTCCACTTCAGTACTGATTGATTTAAGTCAATCATGCAGAGCCACCTGAAGGATTTTCCCCATTTCACTAAGTATTTTTGATGGTGTCCTTGTTATGATTTCCTTTTCAGTCAAGTTACTTCTAAGAGAAGTGTTCTCTGAACCCATTTTTGGTTCTGTTTTCAGATAAGTTGTCGCATTGTGGAGGCTCTGCAGAGACTCAAATGAGAGAAATCAATTGTCTGTGCTTGATTCTTTTGTGGAGTTGGTGGAGTGCATCCTCCCAGGATTCTTAGCTTGTCATAATTGCCATGGGATGTGACAGCAGCTTTGTTACTGTAGCTATGTGCTTGTAAATGCTGTGCATTTCCTTTCAGCATCTTGTCCAGAAATGCAGTATTTGAAGTGAAAACACTGTATCTCCAGAGTACACTGTGTAATACAAAACATATTCAAGTCAGATTAATTGCTTGTGTTCTGTTTTTCTGTAATTCTTATTTGCTTTAGCGTTGGTGCACTGTACTCCACTGCAGTCAGAACTGCACGAACACATAAAAATGCTGCATTTCTGAAAGAGCCTTTTTCCACACCAAAATGGGCCTCCAACCCCAATGGGTTTCCTCATTTTGCAGAGACCCATTCTCTTGCATGAAGTGAACAAATTCTTTTAGTTTGAAACTCTTCCAGATCTCTCCTTACTGCATAGACTCTTAACTTTTTATTGCTGCAGTAAATCTGGGCAGTTCCATCAAACTGATGTTATTTGTGTGTGCTTTACAAATGCACATAGATGAAAAATGCAGAATTATTACATATTAAAAATGGCATTAAAAGGACCTCAGTGGTTCAAATACCATAACACAGAGGCTGGAGGTTCACTGTATGTTCAACCTCATGTGTGTAACCCAGTCTTTAATTGCAGAATCACTCAGCATTTTTCAGTAGAATATTTGCCTGGAGTTGTATGAAAAAGCATATTTTTAACAGGTGTTCCTCATTTCTGAAGGCTTGGCTTTGTCACCACGTTATTCCCTTGACAGAGGTGCTTTTATATATGTCTCTGTCTTAAAATGTAATTCCCAGTAGCTATGATGTCCCAGGCAATATTCTTTAACTCTCATGATCACATTCCCATTTGTTTTAATGCTGCATCTCAGGTTCCTAAGAAGTGTTGAAACTGGAGTCTTTGAAAGAAAACATAGCAACAAGCAATACAACCCCCCACTTCCAATAAAAAAACCAACCAAACAAAAAAACCCTAAAAAAACAAAGCAAGAGATCTTACTGGTACTAAAGTCAGCAATTTCATTAAACCCGTGAATGGAGCAAGAATGGAGTAGCTATAGCGAATATTTTTTTGCTTCTCTTTCTCTGGTTTAGCTACTTTTGTGTTCCTGTTTCACAGTTGTCTAGTTTTTGTTCCAGTGGATGTTAATATTATTTTTTTTAAATTATTATTATTTTTTTTTTTCAAAGCTTGTCAGACATTTGGTGGGGAAGCCACCATGAGGGGAAAGTGTTGGCAGAAGCACCTTAACAGGCTGCTGTTTATCCTTTGTGTGTGTGTTTCTAGCACTTCCGAAAAAATAAGCACTATTAAGAACTTTTGCTTTCTGCCACATATCTGAATATTCATTGTTAGGCAAGGCTGTGCTTAAAATCAAGTTCTTTCAGAAGCACAAATCTCTCTTGTAATGCACCTGTGTGGAGCTTCACAACCTTTAGGAAAATGCAGATTTCCAGAGCGTGTTTTGGGAGTATCCTGCTGGGCACTCAGTAACCAAAACACTTTGAATCAGTGACATTTTTAGAACCCTTGGGCAGAATTTGCTCGTTTTCTCTGTTTTTCTGGTTTCTGTGTGCTGGTATCAGTGGGACAGTGTTATATGATTCCAGTCATAAGGATTTTTTGGCACAATAAAACTTAATTTTTTATTAAATTTTCCAACAATCTCAACAGCTACTGCCAATTTATGTCACTTGGAAACTGAGCTACTCGACCATAATATTTTCATATTAATGCTTTGGCTTAGGACATTTCTCCCCTGGGTTAGGCAAGCTGGATATGAAGTCTTCTGAGGGTATTGAAGAAAAAGAAGTTTAGAAGAATGTTTAAAGTTAATTTGAGATAAAGCCTGAACCTCACTTTTGAGGAGGTAAAGAATTTCTTGAAGGACTGAACTGCATTTTAGCTGTTTGTTGTTATGCTCTGTTTGCCACCAAGCTGAAACTTTGGCTTCCAGCCCCTTCTGAGTTATTGTGTTGGAAGGAGTCACCTGCTGTGTAATGGACATCTGGGTAAAGCTTAAGGACTGTATTTAAGGGGACGCTGGTTGGTGCTTTGGACAGCCTACACGAGAAGTGCGGCTGTATTGATTTTTGTCATTTTAAAATTTTTGCTATTGGTGCGTTTTTTGGTGATGTGAAAGGTGAACTTCCTTTTCTCCTGCTGTTTCTGGGCCAAAAGTCGCTTTAAACCTCTGTGTGGAAGGGGAGAGAGGGGAGGCAAAGGGAAGGAGAAGTATAATTTCATTTTTCCGTACCTTAACCTGTGTATGCCAAACTGCTCCCACCCTTCCACCTGTAACCTGCATCATTTGTGAAGAGTTAATTCCACTGCTGCAGATTGGCACCTGGATTTAAAGCCAGTGATCCAGGAGTGGGTTCTTTACTCACAGAGATTTCCTGTCATCACTGGATGTAGGAACTGAACCTTGCAGTGACATTTGCAATTGCCTCAGCTTTTCGAGGCTCTCTTACTGGTTGGGAAGCTGAGCTCCTGGAGCCCCATGAAAATAAAAAAAAGATAGAAGAATTAATAGTCTAGAGGTGTGTGCTGTCATATTCCTGGTTTCTGTGGGGTATACACATATGAATGAGCTGGACTGAGTTTAATTCCAGCTTTGTGAGCTGGCCAAGGCCAGATTCTCTCAGCTCCCATCAAGCAAAGGTTAATGGCAAACTGACACTGATCAGCTCGTCAGTCACGTTTTTTCATGGCCAGTGGTATTCCCACTTTTCAGGCTAACCTGGGATATCCTGTGAGAGTTGTCCAGAAAAGAGGAAAGCATTTCCAGAAGAAGAATAGCTTCTGGATGAGTTGCTGGCAAATTTCCTTGGAGCCCCAGCCTGATGTGATGAGGGATTGTCTGTGTCTGCTCATTAATGAGTTAACTGGAGGAAGAAATTATTGGGAGCCCTGAAGATAGAACTGAGAAATCCGAGGAAGCCAAGTGGTGTCTGGTGTAATTTAAATTTCTTTTACCCTTCCCACTTGCTGGTTTGGCCCTTTTTTTTGTGTGTGTAGGTGGGGCAGGAGGAGTGAGGGAGGGAAAAGGGTCTTGTATACGCTAAAATACTGAATAATTTCAATTACTGACAGGACCTGTTGGAGAGCCATTGTCTGCTGGAAAATCCAGTGTCTACAAAATCTACTTTTTCCATGTGAGAGCCTGAAATATTGCCAAAACACAGCAGGAAACCCAAATTGCAGTATATTGTTTCAGGTCAGTTTGGTGCCCATTAGAATTTAGTTGAATGCATTGCAAACATTTAGTTTTAAAACAACTTAATATACCTGCTTTTTCCAAGCAGTACATTTCCCTCCGAGGCCTGAAATCCAAGCTGCCTTTGTTCCTGAAGCCCCAGCTGACAAGAGGGCTATTTCTGACATAAAATGTTTCCCTTTAACCAGTCTTGTTTGTAACATATCATGGTTAGTCTTGTGCAACTCATCATGGAGTTACACAACTGGAATTTATTATGGGAAATACCGAAAGCCTAACATAAACGGGATCTGAACTGGAACTTCTCTGTGGCAATGGGAAATGCATTTTAATGTTGAGATTAATTCAGCTGAAGTGTTTTGTGTCATCTCCATAGATTTAAATGAGATTCTTTTGTTTAAAAATTATATAAATATATGAATGTTGATAGCAAGAGAAATGCAAGAAAAAATTCGCTTGGCCTCCAGAAACTGTCCCTGAAAATTATTTTTTTCTGGTTTTCCTGGTATCCAAACTCACCTTAAAATTGTGTGAGAAAAGAAATGGATAAGCTTTATTTGACACTAGTGCAATTCAGTTTTATTGATGTGTGTTTGAAATATCTAAGCTTCTTAGTGAAGAAAGGAAGTTTGAATATTGACAATGGGTGTTAAAATTTAGATACAGCATGGAGAGCATAGGTGTGATGTAGGGAGGCAGCTGAGGGTTTTCCTTCAGTCCACAAGCAGCAGCTTTTGTAAAGGCAGATGTAGCTGGATGAGGTGGAGATGAAATGTTAGTTTGTAAGCACTTCCGTGCTGTGTTTATTTCCACATAGATGTTCTCATACTGATACAGAAATCTGGAGACCTTCCTGAAAAGAAGGGCAAAACAGAGGATCTCTCTAATCATGTTGTGGGAATTTAACACCATCTTGTTCCTCTCATCTTTTTTCTCTTAGCACAATTCCCTCAGTTTGCTCATTTTTGTATTAAAGCTCCATTGCTTTAGTAACATAATATTGGTGTCCAACTGCCAAAGCAAATGTTGGGTGCAGATTTTCATTAGTCAGAGCTCTGGAAGCTTTTATTTGATTAACTATTCTAAAGCAACACAGGAGTTGCGTGATAAAAGCTTTGCATGCTCCTTTTACCACATATGCTTACGAGAGGAACTTGGGGGGTTATTTATATATTGTGGTAAAAAATTGCATTAGCACTTGCTGCCTCAGCAGACTTCTTGGGTTTTGCTGGCATTCTCCTCTGATTATCCACTGGCCCTACACAGTAAAATATAATGAGGGGCTTTGGGGACATTTCAACACATCAATTATCAGTTTTATACAAAGGGCCATCCGCGGATAGGGCGGTTGCCCAGCGCGATGGAAAGACCTGCGGCTTTTGTTCACACGGTAACGATGGGCAGTTCCCAAAAGGTCAACAATACCCAATCATAACATGGGCCTGGAGCTGGGCAGATACGTTACCACTGCCAGAAAGGATAATTCTGATGGGCTGGTAAAGCCATTCTTCAGTGCCACGACTCTGTCATAACACCCATTCAGGCCGTGTCTAGGTTGTGCTTGGCTTGTTGTTGTAACTCCTGGGGTGGAAGTCAGCTGTGGTGTAACCTTTGTCAGTGAAAGCCCAGCACAAGCAGTGGGGTTTGTGTGTTATTAGCCATGTTGTCATGGACTCTTTGTTTTCCCCTCTGGTGGCTGCTGAGGTCAGACGTCAGTCTGGGGGCACACAGAGAAGGGCTCTGATGGTGCAGAGATTACCTCATTAAAGGACTATGTGCTATATTAATAGTGGCTTTGCCAGTGTTACTTTAGGTAAACCCTTGCTTTTTCTGGCCTAGTCATAACACTGAAACACTTCCTGTTAATTACGAGCTTCCATCCACGGTGCCTGGAGAAGAGACAGACAGAGTGGACGTGCCTGTGAGCCTATTTCCTGACTTCTTGTTTGCTGCAGCTCACAGATTGGTGTTATGATGCTAGTGGAACGGGGGGGGTTGGAAAGGACAGAGGAAGAGAAAGAGGAACAAGTCAGCTGCTTTTCTCTTCCTGCCTCTTCCCCCTTGCTGAAAGGGCTCTGCTGAGGCAGCGAGCTAACTTAAGAAGCATGGTGTTATCCTTGGCCACACCCTTTCCACGGAAAACCCTGTGTCAGTGCTGCAGACATCCCTCTCCCAGCAGAGCACAGGCACAGGCTTCCCCGTGTATCCTGGGATGACCTCTCACAGGCAGCACACGCTGTGGCCCCGCTGACCACCAGGGTCCCTTGCTGTCCTCCTTCCTCGGCTGGGCTTGCAGCTCCGCTCCACCACTGTGCTCTGCAGCCTCCCTGCCTCGGGTGGCTGGGATCGAATGACCCCTCTGCCTTCTTTGTGTTGGCTCCCTGGAAAAAAGCGAGAGCTTTGATTCCAAAATTGGCATTTAGGAAAAGAGTCTTTAGCACAAAGAGATGCTTTAAGGTGTCCAAGACCTGCTGTTTTAGAGTTTTGAGATGGCATTCATTTTAAAAGGTTTTGAGTCTTGTAGCCTTGATTGGCGGGGTAAAGCCTCTGCTTTAAGTGATTCTTGAGATGTAGAATTTGTTCCTCTTGGACAGCTGCCTCAGCAGAAGAAAAAAATTCTGAAAACACATTTTTTTTTAAACAGTTATTTTCAAAAATCTGGCTCTTGTATAATTTTCTGCCCTTATAGTATAAGATGTCTATGTGACTTTTAAAACATTGTTATGCTTTTATAGTCTGTAAAACTGCATTGCATTTTAATTGGGTGGGTCCTCTCACTGGGGATGGAGAGAGTGGTTCAGAAATGATTGTTTTGGTTTTTATTTGACAGAGGACTTCTATAACTGAAGAAATTAAATTACCATAGAAATAACAATTAACCTTTTAGTACAGAGTCAGGTGTGGTGTGTAGGAAAATGAGCAGTATTTGCAGCACTTCCAAAATTCCTAGCTTTCACAGAGCACCTTCTAGCTGGGAATCACAAAGTGGTGTATAAACATAAATACATATGCGTAGAGGAAGCCTGACCCATGGGAATGTTTTGATTTTTTCCTGAGATCACACATTGGAGCCTGATGAAGGAGTCGGGAAGAGTGCCAAAGCTTCCTGATTTGCAGTGCTTTGTTCTCGCAGACAGACAGTATCTCCTGCAGGCTGCGTGCGTGCTGCTGGCATTTACTGACATCTGCATGTACACAGCAGAGGGCACGAAGATGGGACCAACTCCCTGATAAATACCTGTTCACTAACGTACTGCCTGCGAGGAGCGCGGCTCATGAAGCTTGGTTTCCTATGGGTTTGAGTTTCACAGCTGGACTCTGATGTCCAGTACAATCTAAGTTCCAGTTGAAGCTTTTCCCACAACTGGGATATTTACAGAGCCTCTTGTGTGCTTCGATTCTCTGGTGTCTAATAAAGTAGAAGTTTATATTGCAGTCTTTCCTGTTTGTGGGGCACCAGTGTTGGGGGCTCCCTCTTTTTATCTTCTTTGCTGCTTCTGTTTTCATTAAGTTTGTTAGAACAAAGCCTAATTGTGATTGTTGCTCCTCTGTCAAATTGGTTATAAAAGTCCGTCTCAGCTGTACTAAGACGGAAAGCCAACAAAGATGTAAAAATTATGCAGATTTTACCATCACTTTAATTTTCTTATGACACAGGGCTAAAAATTGGGTTGACTTTTCAGGCAACATATTGGTTTTTTCTAAGTAAAACATGAATAAGAACTGGTTTTTACAAATGGTGGTAATACTTTAATATGATAATATAGGTTGCCGTCAAAGCCATAAAAAATGATTAGTCTGGCTGATGATAATGGATACAAGGGCCTCAGGACTTCTAAGGGGGAGAACAAATCCAGTACCAGCAGGGCCTGTGAAGACAGGCAGAAAAACTGGAAATGAGAGAGTTGATACTATCCAGAAGTAAAAGCGATTGAACAGTCAATTACTTCTAGAAGTTGTTTGTTTAAACATTGAACCACTGCTAGCATTTTGAGTTATCCATCTGTGAACAAATAACAGTGCTGCTGTATGTCCCTCAGCCATTAGCTGCAAACCCTTAGGAGCAATTCCATTTCTCCTCTCTCGAAATCACATATTTTTGACAAAGCAGCGGTAATAATGTGGGTTGCAAATTGCACTTGGTTTAAAAAAAAAATAAATTTTAAACTGCAATTTAGCACAGCCAATGAAAACATTTGTTTCACAAGTTTAAACTTTCCCATGGGAATGCTGGAGCAGCCCTTCTGATCTCTCAGTGTGCATTCAAAGGAAACACCTTTACAATACGGATGCTTGGGAAAACACTCTGGGACATAGGCATTGCTTCTCAGGATCACAGAAACACAACAAACTTACTGGTGTTTGTTTACAGTTAAAGGTTTTAAAAAATAGACGAGCAAATTGGGGGGGTGTTGTTTTTATGTTTGTTGGGGGGGATTTTGTTGGTTGTTTGTGCTTTTCATGCTGAGGGTCTTATCTTTTTCTAAACGGGTAGGCATAAACAAAGCTTTGTGCACCTGAAGTAAACTAAAGAGGTGATTTTGATGTCTGCAGCGGCAGTGGATGGAGCTGCTGCTCTCACAGCTGGACTTGGACCAGTTGGATCAAATTCACCTCCCACGGGTCATATGTGAGTGGCTCCAAAGAGGCAGTGGAGGAAACTTCCACCCACTTGGTGCTTAGGTGATCTGGCAGTGTTCAAGACATGACAAATCTGTGAGAATTGTACTCCTGCGTCTGTGCTGGACATGAGTTTGTGCCTTTCCTTTGTAAAACCTTCCCCTCCAGGATGGATGGATGTTACTTGACAAAACCAGGTGTCTTTCCCTGCAGAGCTCAGGCACTGCTGGGTCATATTTCTGCAGTGGCTCTGCTGTGTGGATTGTGGTCCCCTTTGCAAACATCTCAGCACCAACCTGTGCCCCTGGACTGTGGGAACTGAGAGGGGAGCAAAGCTTTCCTGTGGCATTCCCAGCCACGCTGCTAGAACTGGCACAAGTACCAGTGCTGGTCATCTTCAGGACTTGCTGAAACACTGGCAGCAGCTCTCCTACCATAATCAAATGGCTTTTTGTAATTTTAAGGAGTTGTGAGAATCAGCTGGTGTTTGAGGTAGGCGTTTGTTGTGCAGGAAAGCAGAGTAATCCATTCGAAAATATCCCCTTCCTTATCAAGTGAGGGAGCTCAACCCCTGTGGCAAATGACTGGGTAATGTCTGCCAGAGGTGATGAAATGGCTCCAGACTGTTTTGAGCATTTCTTTGAAATGTCCTGCTAGGGCTGAGTGCCTAAATCTTGGTTGCTATGATACCTAAATGAATCACCTCCACAAGGTGATATGAATGTAGTCTGAAGTTTCTAATTTATGATTCAGTCTTGAACTATGATTGCTATATCATGGTATTTTGGCTGCTCCTTTAACTTTTTGGGGTGCTGAGATTCCTCAAGGGCCAGTAGTTCAGACCTGTCTTTTACAAGGGCTCTCAGGTTTGTCCTGCTAAAATTCCTGCCACATCCAGCAAACTGTGTTCAGCACTGCTGAATAAAGCAAGAGGAGTCAGGTGCTGTTTTCCTTCTCTCTATTCTCACTGAGGATTCCCACTGAGTTCAGTGTCATGGCTTGCTTTGGAAAAGGTCATGCTGAAGTCACATTGCACATCCATCCTAGTGGTAATCTGGGAACATAACCTCATTAAGCTGACGGCCTTTTTCCTGCATATCATGTTTGTGGTTTTGATGTTTGATCTCTGACGAGGGTAAGGCAAAAATTTTGGACAACCTTCAGTAGATCATAAAGGGTTTTTTTGCAAAACAGTGCGATCTTAAAGTGTCAAATTGCAGCTGCAGCACAAAGCAGTAATTTAGTGCAGTACCTTAACCACAGTTAAATGCTGTGGTCTCGGCACTGGAGGAGTCCTTGATGCTGACTGCAGAAAGATGGTCAGTTATGATTTTTGTCATTGCTGCATGGATGCCTGATTTATAATTCTCTGGAAAACACCTGGTGATCAGAACTAAATATGAAACTAACTTCCTAAGAAAACTGCATATGCTGTAGGAGACAGCAAGATACCTTCATTCCCCAGAGAACTTATTGGATAGAATCAGAAAGAAGACAATGTTCTTTTCTTTTTTGCTTCTAGGGCAATGAAGCATTCCTGAAGATAAACTGCTTTAGCCATTCATCAAAGCTAGTTATTGCTTAATTAAATTAACTGTCAGACCTTATTATAATTTGGGGATTTTTAAATATTGTGATAGAAGCCATTGTTTACTTAAACAAAAAGAAGCAAATGTTTCATAGACCAGCTAAAGAGCCCAAAATGTCTGACTCAAACAGCTGGCCATGGGAGTGTATTTTTCAAATTCCAGCTGCTCCCACTAACCTCTTGCCAGCACACCTACAACAGCCTGATCCTGGCTTGTACGGTTAGCTGTCCATGTAAACTGATAAAAACATTACTGTGCCACTCTCTTCCAGTAATAGTTCTGTTGAAAAGTTCCAGCTGTTGGAGGCAAAGATATTCTGATGAAGACAATGTGGTGTTTTTCTAGTTCCCCTCACTTAGCAGTTAAGGGGATGTTGCCTTTAGCAATATTTGCCTTTGTTCAAGGCCTCCTGACCTGAGGGATCTGTTCTATAGTGCACTCATGACCTCTCATTACTGCATACACAAAACAAAAGGTGGCTGGGATGATAGAAATAAATCTGTTAAGTGAAAAAGCTGAAGGACCTCTCTCTGAAGACATATATCCTTAAAAAAGCAAACACGGATGGAAGGGACTGAAGATCCACTAAAGTGAAGCTGACAGTGGATCTGGCATCCCTTGCTCTGAAGCTTTAGTTTTATATTCATACTGGCCCAGGGGCAGTTCCTCTTCTGAGGAGCGCAAAAGCCATGTTCCTGTGTCTGTCCATGCAGCTGATGTTCATAATAAACGGGTTTGTCAGTATTCAGTTATTGTGGAAACTCCTATTTCTTACTGTTCCTACCCCTCCAGCACTCACACGTTTATAGAGATCTGGGTATGAGCTCAGTGTACTCCTGTGTCAAACAGAGTTATATTTAAAAGTAACTTTTTCCTGAGCTAATTTCACAGAATTGTTGCATTAAAAATAGTCTTTTGAGAAATTTGATTTAAGGGGAATGAGCTTTCGGTCTGGGTAGTGCCTGTATCCAGTGATATTGGTTTGCAGCATCTGTGTTCATGACCAGAGTGCAAATACCACTGAATATCCCATTTTATAACGCACGTGTGTGGTGATTGCCTTGGTAGGAACTTAAACACTGTTAGATACACAATGGTCACTTCTGCTGCTGACCAGCAGTTGTTCAGGACACTAAGAGAACTCACAGTGCGTGTGGGGCCAAACACTTCTTGGAGGTGCACAGCAGACACGACTTGCAGACAAGGGGATTGGCAAATATTTGGAAGGGAAAAGCTCTTCCCATGAGAGCGATGAAGGGCTTGGAGAGGCGTCTGAAGAAGGTGTGTGAGGTGTGTAATCTCCGTCCTGGGAAATACTCACAGTTCAAGTGAGCAAGGCCCGAGCAACTTGACCCAGTCTGAGAGGTGGGATGGGGAAATCTGTTCCAGAGGGCTCTTCTGTTGCAGCCTGCGGGGTGATGCTGCACAGTGCAGTTCAGTGAGGCTGTTTTGGGGCTGTGGGACAGGTGTAGGGTTGCCTAATCCAACCTGGGCTCAGGTTCGGACAGGGCTTGGAGCAACCTGGCCTAGTGGAAGGTGTCCCTGCCCATGGCAGGGGGTGGAACTGGGTGATCTTTGAGGTCCCTTCCAACCCAAACCATCCTGTGAATCTATGATTTCCTAGTTCTAACCTAGAGGACTTGCTCTGTTGTAGTGCTGGAACCACACTTTGTCAAAGAAGGCACATCCTCGTTGATAACAGCGGAACAGGCCCCTAGAAGTAACGCTTATTTTACATAATATGTTTTTTTTTTTGAACACTCACTTCTTTCCAGCAGTGAGACTAGAAATTCTTATCATACTTCGATGTGCAGGAAACCTCCAAATACTTCACATTCCATTCCCTAGGAAATCTGCACTGTATGAAAAGTAGATGCTTTGGGAGTTGTATAGCTGGACTATCTTTGATAAAGATTTAAAAAAATGGAGAAGAATGGTACTGAATTGTGACCCTTGTCAGGAAAAATTGAATTTGCAGTTCAACTGGATTAAATGATTTTTTGTTAAGAGCATGGTATCATTAAAGGCATTAAAACCCCATGCAATAATTGACCAAATTATTGCTAAATTGTCAAAGACTGAGCTAATAAGCATTTAAGCTTCTTAAATACATAACATTTCTCTGTAGCTTGGAAATTAACAGTAACATGAGCTAGCTCTTAATGACCTAAAGTCATTGGCCAAAACTGTTTGTATAAAAGTACTCGGTTCAAGGTATTTTTGTGTCCATGTTGTGTGGCTAGAAAAAAAAAAAATTCTGCTTGAATTTCTGTAGGAAGGAATATGTGGTCTTTTGACCTCAACTTTTTAAATTCTGAATTCTTTAATTCTGAATCAGCGATAATGAATAAATAAACAGTTCAGACAGTTTCATTAAAATGCATATTTAGAGGAGGATTCTAAAATCAAATGCTGAGTATGTCTGATAAGGCTGATGTGAGTGTGGCATTTGTTATGCAGCAGCTGACAAACTACCATGTTGGAGGTGATCTTAGAAGTGCCTATTAAAGTGCATAAATACTGATCAAGCTCTTTTTCCTGAAATGTGAGACTAATTAAGCAACTGTGATCATTTTGTTAGAGTCTGAAGATGAAATACCTATGAGGAACACGGGAATATAATAATGATAATTTTTGATATCTGAAAGGCTCCAGGCATTATTAAAGCACAGAAATACTGGAAGTGATCCAAATCTCTCTGAGTGTCCCACTGTTAGTTATTCATGTCCTGAGGAGATGCTGGCAACATCAAAACAAGTGACCAAACTGCTAATAAGCACCATTTTGTCTCCATTCCACAGAAACAAAAAATCTGGTTTAAATCTCAGAACTGCACTTTTATTTTAGGATAAAGCAGGGATGGCTTCTCCGTTGTTAGGGATTGTTTGACTGGTTTGTTGGTTTTTAAATTGAGAGCCTAATGCATGGAACACATTAAGGTCTTCAACAACACAACTGCTAAATATTAATAATTTAAGGGAAGTGTGCTTATCTGTGAGGTTTTGTAGGAAGTTAGAATATTAATTTCTGTCTATAAAACAAATTAGGTAATTATTAATGGAAATGTAATAGGTATGTGGTATTTTGACTGAGAACACTACCTGGGCCATTGAGAGGTAGCTCATATTGCTGTTAATTTCTGAGATCTGATGCAGAGTTGCGTATTTAGAAGCTTTGATGTGATTGAGCTGTGTGTTTGAGCTGTGTTAGTGAAGGTTGGGTTTGAGAGCAATTGCATATAACAGGGTTTTTATAGGCTTTCTCTGCATGTCTCTAATATGATTATTGGACACCTGTGTATCCATTGTTGTATCTCTATAAATCCCTATTTTGTATTTGATAAATAAAAACCATCCTGTGAAAGAGAAGCTCCTGCTGGGTTAGGATGTGTCTCTTAGGTTGGTTATGGACTCTCCACTGGCAGTTGTTCTCCCTGATGTGATGCTGGATGAAGGTTTGCCTGCATGGTCTGTGTGGCTCAGTTCCCTGCTCAGGTGGAGGAAGGGTGTGTTGTTCCTGAGCTCACTGTAAGCATCACAGCTTGTACTTTCTGCTGTGTAACACTGAATAATGATGATGCATTTTGAAAGGTGTTTCCAAGATCCAGATGTGCCACAGAAACCTTTGTGATGCACAAGTGCTTCTGAAAGATGTGAGAGCATTTAGGGCACATCAGACATCCTTTTCCTCTGAGAAATAACTTCTCTTTAGTACTTGGAAACTTGTATTTATTTTATACTTAACCAGATTCAAATGCATTTTTTTCACATGGAATTTAATCTGCAACTGTTCTGTCTGGCTGGCAGAGTATCACCAAGATATTTAGGACTGGTGTACCTGCCATATCCATGGCCCTGGGGAATAAAAAGGGAAGGCTCAGGGGAAACCTTGCTGCTGTCTGCAACCACCTGATGGGAGGGTGTAGAAAAACCTCCATCCCAGTGACAGAACAGCGGAGCAACAGATCCAAGCTGGGCAATGGGAAATGCTGGGTAGATACAGAGAAATGTTTTGTCGTCATGAGGGTAGTGGGGTACTGGGACAGCTGGTGGTGGAAGAGTGTGGAATCTCCATCCTTAGAGAGATGCACAACTTGGTAAGTCCAAGCCCTGGGTTATCTGGCCTAGGATGGCTGTGCTTTGAACAGGAGCCCAGAGTTGGATGACCTCTGTGCATCCCTTCCAAATATTAATTATTCTGTGGTTCACTCCGGGATTTCTGAAGCAGAGATCTTTTACAAAATGAAGAAAACCAGCAGTTAATAGGAGCCATTCAGATTTACTCAGGTGCCGTGGAGGAGATTGTGCCTATTTTGGAAAGTGATTGTGGGTTCTATAGCCACTGTGAACTGGTACCAGGTTTGACCAGGAGAAATTCATGCAACAAAAGTAATGAATGGCTCTCCTGTAGCCATCAGAACAGCCCCATCATTTCCTTAATGTTCCAATACCTAGGATATTATCTAGAAGCCAATTAATGTATTTTTAATCATAAGATATACCCCATAGAATATTCTCCTGATTTATTTTATTTTGGGGGACACATAGAGATACTTTATATATTATTGTTAATCCAAATAAGTGTTTTGAAAGAGCAGCTTATAATAGGAAAATCATGGTATCATAGCTCACAAATTAGAACAGCCATAAGGAAATGCCATAATCACAAGATTAGCTCAAAGATTTAAGTGAGGTCAGAGACTTGACCCACCAGTTGTACTTCGGCTTTTTTTCTGAATTAAATGAGAGAAATAAATGAGAATGTGTATGAAGCACAGAGGCAGATAAGCTCTGTAATTCATCTGTAATTTTACCACAAACCTGGTGGTTGTTTGTACATAACTTTTCCAGAACACAATGATAGAAATTAAGGTTTTCCGTTCTCACTCAGCTGTGAAACACTTCTTGTTGCTTTTCTTTCCTCTTTTCTTCTGAAGCCTTTCGTAAATTAAATTAAAGGAAAGGATATAATTGCACAAAAAACAACTTAGGAAGAGATTTTCCTAATGTAAAATCACCACTGTGCCATTGGCTGTGCCTTAGCAGGTACCACGAGCTAAATAAAGCTAAGCCTGGTCATTACTTGGCACAGATTTTTTTGTTGAAACATCCTCTTTTGGGTTGTGCTTGCTCCGTTGCTGCAATTGAGAGTTAGAAGTGCATCCTGGCACTGGAATTATTCAGGTGAGTTTTGAACTACAGATGCAGTAAAAAAATCAGGAGCAGCAATTTATATACTTAGGTTAGGCATGGTAAAAATCTGGTGATGGTTCCTGGCGCTAAAAAACCCAGACATCTCTGCAGATGTGTTAAGTGCTTTGCAATCCAACTGGCATCTCTTCCATCCAAAAAGACCCAAAAAGCCACAGTCGAAAATGCAGCAGAGCATACCTGCAGTTTGGCATTGATTCTTCTGAATCAAACGTTGAACAGATAATTGATTTTTGTTGCTCATTTTTA
This sequence comes from Gymnorhina tibicen, assembly GCA_013399875.1. Lineage (NCBI taxonomy): Eukaryota > Metazoa > Chordata > Aves > Passeriformes > Artamidae > Gymnorhina > Gymnorhina tibicen. Next base: position 243,341 of record VXAZ01002897.1, on the reverse strand, counting down.
CCACATCTTTCACAAGAAAGGTGAAAGGTCTTTCTTTAATTGACTGCATTTGAAATGCAATCACTCATGAGAATTGCAAGGCTTAGAAACAGATTTGTACAAGCCTTGGTATAATTTCTTAGTCACAGATGAAATCAACATATAACATGAGTCTCAGATGAAGATTTTACACAGACCTAGATATTTTCTGAAGGGAAAAGATGTTACTTGAGCAGCTAGCCACAAGAAAATGAAATCTTAGGCTTGCAGGTGACCAAATAGTATTCTTTCATGTTAGGAGTGATGTCTTTAGCAACTGTGTGCTCATTTAACTTACAGACTTAAATATGGATGGTTGATTTCTAGTATCTGGTGGTAATGGAAACAAAAGTATTTTGCCTAAAATTCAGCACACGTGTTTCTAATGGAAGCACACGTTACTGCAGTCTCCTGGCTCTGAAGCTTTTGATCCATAAACCCAGGCTCTTCAGCCTTTTCTACTCACCTGCTCATTTAAAGATGGGTTTTATCCCACTCATAACTCAAATTGTAATCATGGCCTTCACTAAAAGGGAAGGAGAGAAGCACCACTTTTCCCTTTGGACAGGAAAACTCTGGGAAGCAATTAGTGTGAATCTGCAAAAGGAAGCTTTATACTCCGCTCGTCTGTGCTTTGTAACAAAACCAGTCCTTCCAGTTGGCAATCATTAAAGCCCTTGTGAGCAGATGCAGGGCAGGCAAAAAGGGCTGAGCGAGCCATGGGGGTCATACCTGGGTCTTCCCTGAAGTGCTGGATGTGCAGGAGAAGCCCAGGTCCCAACATAAACAGCCCCAAGTCCAGCATGGCACAGAACTCTGCCTCCTCGAGTTTCTTTATTTTGGGCAGGAGTAAGAATTCCTTCCTGGTGTTGCTCTGAGTGCTCAGAGGTCACCTAAGCCTTGGCACTTCCGAATTTTGCATGACCATTACCAAAATCCCCGTGTGGTGGGAGCACCCAGCACTGTAAATGCTGGTGGGCAGCAGGACAGTTCCTGCACACACTCCCCTGGGTTGTAAGAATGCTGTAGAGCCCAGCCTGTCACCACTGTTTTTGTTTAAATTTCTCCCTTGAAAACCACCCCTTACTCCTCTGTTTCAGAATGTGGAGAGTATCAAACATTTTAAGCCAGGCAGACCGGATTTTTTTTTCCTCTCTCTCCTTTTAGAACAGGCACTTAAACACTTCTGCGTGTGCGTGTGCAGGTTTGGCAGGCACTCTCTGTACAATGTAGGTCTCTGGTGAAATCAAAGTCAGCTGATCAAGCTGCACCTTTTGAAATGCAGTAAAGTAATTTTTTGGAAAGGCAAGATTTTTAATTTGATTTAACATGCATACAGCAAATTAAGTTAGAGAGCCCCAGGGTGAATAATTTGTTCATTTGTAGATACCTCATTTTATGACAACACAACAGAAAGCTGGCATTCAATCCACTACCTCCAGAGCTTTTCTAGCACTTTTACATCACAGCTGGAGCTCCCCCAGACTGTGACCTCCATCCCCTGGCAGAGCTGCAGAGACTCAGCGAGGTAAATCCTGGCTGCTCGCCTGGGTGAGGAGCTGCTGTTGGCCTCCAAATACCCTTTTTTTCCTGTTCAAGGAAGACCATCTCCATCTTCAGAACATGGTGATATCCTGAAAAATTCCTGTGTTTCAGAAACCAGCTGCCTTTTCAGCTGACTCCTTGTGAGTGTGTGACAGCATGGTTAACAGAGCAATTGTTAAATCTGGATTCTGTATGGAAAGGGGGAAGTAAATTTAACAGATACTGTGGAAGGGGAAAGCCTTGGTTTGTGCAAGTCAGCAAGGAAGTGAGGGTGATGAAGGCAGGGCTACCTCAGACTGGGAAGGAGGGGGAGGTGGGTTTGAGGTTTCTTACACACACATCATTTTCTGGCTTCATTACAAGTTCTCTGTGGCAGACTAATAACTTCTCTGACCTCAGGTTGTCTCTCTCCAATTTGGGCTTATTACAGATAACTATCAAGCCTTTTCTCCAGATATATAAATCCATAATTAACTCTGGTTGCAGCACAGACTGGAAGGGGACTTCTGCCTTATAGGCCCATCAAAGAATTTGAAATCCCTTAGAAGACATTGTCCATTTAGTCCTTAGCTTCTTATCAGTGGCATTTCCTGCTAGCCTAAATACATCCCCAATTAAATCACATACCTCAGCTTTCAGCCTGTTTTACTTGGGTAGTTTCTACTGCTCAGTGAGCTTTCTTTCTCCCTGCTTTTTGTTTGTTCTTTTTAAAGAAGGATTTTCATACCCAAGAAAGCTTTCAGACATGCCAAACGTAAATCCTGGCTGACATGGGGTGACGCAGATCTGAGCAAAACTGCCTTGATTCCACAGAGAAAGGGTTGGGAGGATCCAGAGAAGGGACTCTGCCATTTCCACACTGTCTTTTGAGCCTGTTACAAAACGACTTGACAGCCAGGAAAGGGAATAGTAGGTTAAAAGGTGTCTCAGGTGCAAAAGGCAGTAGGTCTGTGAAATGCCTGATGTTCCCCTGGAAATAAATCTTAAAGAAAGCAGAAGGATGAGTGTAGTGATTGCTTCTTGGCAGCCCCAGCAGTGGTGACTCACCAGTTCTTGACTAGAAAGAAAATAATCTCTCCTTCCTTACACATGATTAATTTCTTGAAAGGCTGTTAGCAAGGTGACAGCATCATTCTTTAAACAGAAATCATTCTGTTTGTTTTTCAGAATGTAGCTTTCTGTTCATCTAATTATTGAAAACATCAGTGGAAACTTGGAGCTTTCGTGCTTTATTTTTTGTGCTTGTGCTTTCCCATCTGATCCAGTTCAGGCAATTCTGAATTGGATCAATGTCATTTTATGGGTAACAGATTCCAATGTCTCAAACCCAGGACCGCTACCCAATGGCAGGATCAGGCAGAAACAGAAGTTTGTTAATTGTAGGACTCAGCAGCCAACTGAGACTTAAAACAAGAAGCAGGGAAAGCTTGATTTCCCTATTTTTATGTGGGGTTTTTTTCCTTATTTTTATTCTTCAAAATTCACTTTGTGTCAAAAGGATTTCAAAGAAACCAGGCAGACTTTGTGCTGTGTATATCTGGCTGTGTTTGCTATTTACATGCAGCATCACTTGGAATTCAAAGTATTTTAGGTGAAATGCTATGGCCTCCCGCTTTCTTCAAACTGCTGGAGTATGCATCACTCAGCTGTCATGGGTGATGATAATATTTCATTAAAAATGGCATCGTTTGGCAAGCATATTTCTCTAAATACAACAAAAAGCACCAGCACTCCAAAAAGAAACATTAAAAAAAATACTGATAATTTTGTCTCATTGTCCCTTAAACTTTTAGTAAAAAAAAAAAAAATCTTAATATAATTTTAAGGAACATTTTGTTAGGACAGGATTGTCCATCTGCCACTTTCCATATGACCACTATTGAAACACTGAGGTCAAGATACCCCCTGTTGTTCTTATCTTTCCTCCCTTATGTTTGAGTCAACGATCTCTTTTATATCTCGATTTTTGTGAAGGTCTAGAATTCTCAGGATCCTTCATTATCCTGCTTTTCCTGAATTAAGGATCCTCCTTATGTTTTATGGCTGAGAATAGATGCCATTCAAATAACCATATTCTCCCACAAAATGAAAGGGAAACTTCCAGTTATTTACAGCCTATTAAATTTATCATAGAACTGCAGCAGATATAAGAATTTTTAAAGGAATGGGTTTTCATTTCAGATACACAATTGGAATTTCTCTTACTGTTGTAATTTTTTTAGTCATCTCTCACTCTCACACTTGGAATTTTTGTAAACTTATAAATCTGAAACTAGATTTTTTGAGTTTGATTCTAGGTTACCTGAGCTACTTAAAGTGTTCCCCAGTCATGCATTTTCTTCGGTGCCTTTCTTTGCATCCTGTGCATAAATGTGATTCCTCATTTGGACCTTGAAATACCAAATTATATAGGGATAGGGGGAAGAAATGTGATTTTTCCTGGATTTCAGTTTAAGACAGCTGGCAGGTCTGCCTCTCCTCCTCTTAAAACATAACATTTACTGTCCTAGCATTTCATCCTCTTGGGATGTTTTTATTTAGAGGAGAACCCAATATTACCCTCAGCGAGGACAAGCTGAGCCCAGAGACATTTATTATGCCAGCTGTTTTTCTTCCTGAATTTCAGACTGCAACATTGCTGGCGTTTTTCGTGGCAGGGAGTGGGTGCTGGAGATTCAGTGACAGGTTTTTGTTCAGCTTCTGCCCCTGAGGAAAATCCTGGCCTGGAACAGTCACTGCTTTCATATAGCAAGCCCAATAGGTGTTGCCTTAAAAAATCCTCCTAGGTCAGTGTGTGTCAGCTGAATTGGGGAATTTTCAAAAGCGCCTCCATTGCCATGGTATGTTTCCCGTTGGACTGATGTAGGATGCGGAGATGGACAGCTCAGCATTCCAAAGAGGCAGGCTCGTTAATGCTGAAAGCATTGCCACTATCATCGGGGGAAAAACCAGAGCAAGCCCCACTCAGGAGCAATCGCACCCTGTTCCCGGACACTCCGTGTGCACTGCAGGGCATGGGGCAGTGGCAGAGGCAGGGACCAGCCTCAGGCAGCTCTCCCTGCCCGCTCCACCCCACACCTCCATCCTCCCACAGACAGGACAGCGGTGGGGTCTGTCAGGCGCAGGTGGGAAGGGGGATACTGCTGGCGTCGGGTTGATTCAGCCCGAGCACGTGTCTGGAGAAAGGAGACATCAGCTTTAATCACTCGGCCGGAGTTTCTCTCTGTTCCTCTCTCTTGCACGTAAATGTCTGGCACAGGGCACAGTGGGAGCACCCCACTAAAGCAGAAAAGCAATCAAGGGTAGAAACTTATTATCTTACCCCTATTGTTTTGTTATCAACAGAGGTTTATGAAGTCTTAAGTCATCTTAAAATAAGAATTTCTAACAAAATTGTTGAACTTTTCATTATGCAGTGTATGCAGGGGAATAATAAATGCTACATATGCACTTAAGAGCTATTCGATAGCAAATTTTTTGAAACATCAGTCTCAGCATTTCTCAGTTTGTAACTCTGATCTCTGCTTTGTTTACTGCAGAGTATAAAGCAGGAAAGTATTTTGGTTATAAGCTCTTCAGAGAGCCACTGCATCCTTTGTAAAATACATGTATATTTATTTTATTGGTTTACAAAAGCACAGTGATTCCCAAGTCTGCAAAGCCATGAGGTTGCAGTAGAAAACACAGTGTATGTTCATTGTGCAAAAGGACAAGGAGCTGCCAGATACTGAATTTGCTACACATTTTATTGTTTAAAGCATTTGGCCGACTTGTTTGAATAGAAATGTGAGGCAGAAAAAAAGATGAAGGGAAGAAAAAGCCTGGAAGAGGAAAAGGAATGTAAATAAAAAAGTGAAGGAAAAATTCACAGTTGATCTGTGATTGAAATTATTGCTGCTAGTGTCTTTCAGAGTTGTCCTCAGTAGTTACAGCACATATAAGTAATTTTTTATAAGTGCTGGCCTATGCTACATAACATAAATTGTTTCCTTTCCATGCAGTTAAAATAATGTACAAACACAGCAGTTGTTCATTACTTCTAATCCCTTGGTTGAGCAGGTATCAGAATCCCTTTTGTTATTTGAAGCAAGGGAATGAAATGTCTCAAAAAAAGTATTCTAAATTGGACTTTCAGCCCTGTGCTTCCTCTAAAGTTCTTTTTGCTGGATTCAGGAATATGCCCTATCACGTCTTCCGTGCATCTCCAAGGCTCTGAGTTTGCTGAGTTTATGCGCTGTCTCTTTTCGGCCTCTAAGGCTTGGAACTGAAGTTCTTTGAAGACTTAAAAGAATATTCAGCTATTTCCAAAGAGTTCCATTGTGACATGTTTGGGTCTTTGTTAAGCTGGGGTTGCCACAAGTTGAAGGAGACCAGAGACAACATCCAGGCTCTGGACACAGCAGTAGGAATGGAGTGTTTTGCCCAGGGAGGAAGTGTGGGATAAGAACTGAAACAGGCAGGCATGCAAGATTTTAATTTTAACTTGCAGATCCCATTAAGTCACAACTATTTGGCTGAATGCCAAAGGTTGCCAATTAAAAGGATTGACCTGAACTGAAACTCCTTTGGTAACATCCAGGATGAACTACTGCAGCTCTTGTGTACTGGTCTTCCAGAAGAAAGAGTAGGTAAACTTCATTTATTCAAAACTCTGTTGGCTGTTGGCTCACAAAGTTTGAGAAGAGATGAAAACGAAGTGCTGAGCGCTTTGGTTCTTAAAGTTCCGATGATGTGTTTGCAGACTCTGGAGGTGTTAATCCTGCTGGCCTGGCCAAGCTGCTGCTTCAAGGATTGCAGTGAGATTTTCCTTCACCTCCGGTGCAGTCACACTTGGCCCTGAATTCCTTCCTAGCCTTAATAATCTGGAACTTTTAGTAGGTTTTGTGAGATGACTCTTCTCCAAACCCTGCATTGCTTTGCTCATTGTTCTCCGTGTATTGGAGGCTCAGAGGCTGCAGCTTGGATCTGCAGATGAAGCACAGCAACAGTTCTTCCATCCTTTCCTACCTCACTGGAGCTAAAGCAAGACTCTTTCCCTGGCCTTGCCCTCCATTCCCTGAGCTGATCTCCAGATGCAGATCCCAAATCTGTGCCCTACTGCTGCAAATCCCAGAAATCTGTTACGTGTAGGTATTCCCCTCAGTCCCAGAGAATCTCCCCTGTGCCCAGGTAATTCCTCACTGCGTGGGACCTGATGCTGAAGGAACATTTTCCTCTCTTGTAGGCTGGGAATCTACATCCCACTTAGCCAGGCAAATGAGTGTCCTTTTTTTTGACAGGTACTTATCATTGAACTTGATCCCATTTTTTCAACCCTGCTGCCAAGAATCTGTCAGAGCAGTGAGTTACATCAGTATACAACTGGAATAATAGAGAACAAATCATTTTGTCATATGGTTGTGTTGTATTTTATTCATCAGAAGGGATTTTTATTCATCTTTGGCAACTAGGTGTGACTTCTTGTTACTACAGGTACAGGGTCAGATACTTTTATGAAATTACACTTTTTCCCTGATTGTCTTCCTTTCCTCTGCTCCATGGCCTGGGAGACAGCCTCAAATAGTGAGAGCTTATCATCAGCTGCAGAAGGAATCTGCCCAATTGTTTGTTCTCCCCTGGGTGAATTAAACTGATTTTAAGGCAAGACATTATTCTGTTTCAGCTTGGCATTTATAAGCCTCCATTTATTTTGAGGTATGATTCAATAGAAGACGCTGTATTTTCAGCATGCCTGTTTTCGTTACGTAAAACAATCTTTTTTTTTTTCTTTTCTACTGCTGGCCTGCATTTTTTGTGCTTTTATTTTATTTTTATTTTACACTTTAGTGTCTTAACTACGAAGTGTAAGGCTTGATCAAACAAGACACGGCTCAGTTTTTATATAAGGGTTGGGCTACTCTGGTTAAGAAGAAGAAGAAGAAGAAGTTTACAGATATAACTGAAGGTTTTAGAAGCAGCAGCCAAACGACTCTCTGGCCTCAACAATTAACCTTAAATTCAGCATGTGAAAAAATTATAGAAAATGATGCCTTTTATAAAGAAACTCTGTGAGATTTCTCATGACAATGTTCAGTTTTTAGAGAAGCAGGAAGAGTGAATTATTTACTTTATTTTTGTGTCATTTTTGTTCTACCTTTGTGCATTCTGCTTTACTGAAAAGTTATTCCTTCTTTCCTTTGGTTTGAAGAGTTGCTATAGTGCCAAGCTGCTGGTAAATTGTCGAGTGATAATGGACTCCACGGAGGCCATAGAATAGAATCATAAAATCATGGAATCCAAAGTGGTTTGTCTTGGGAGGGACCCTAGAAATCATCTCATTCCAACCCCCTGCCATGGGCAGGGACACCTTCCACTATCCCAGGTTGCTCCAAGCCCTGTCCAGCCTGGCCTTGGACACTCTCAGGGATGGGGCAGCCACAGCTGCTCTGGGCAACCTGTGCCAGGGCCTCCCCACCCTCACAGGGAAGAATTTCTTCCCAATGTCTGATCTAAATCCACCCTCTTTCATCTCACTCTTACCCCGTCCTATCACTACACTCCCTGTCCCTCCCCATCTTTCCTGTAGGCCCCCTTTAGGTACTGGAAGGCAAAATAAGGTGCCCAGAGTGCACTCTTCTCCAGGCTCAACATTCCCAACTCTCTCAGCCTGTCCTCATGGTAGAGGTGCCCCTGGTCATCTTCATGATCTCCTCTGGACCCACTCAAGTGGATCCATATATTTCCCATGCTGGAGGCTCCAGAAGGGCCCTGCATTACTTAAAGGGTGACTGGACAAGGACCAACTGTGGGAACATAGCTTTTGGAGAGAGGACCAGTGCTGTGGAAACAGGGGTTGAAGGAGGTGGGATTCCTTCTTTTGGTCAGAGAACCCCATTCAGTAGGGTACTGGATGAAACAACCTGTTTCAGATGTTCCTGTTGGACAGCTTCTGAATGGATCCCTTGACCTAACAATTCCTGATGGAAACATCAAATTCTTCCACCTTTTTCCATGTCCTTTATATGCAATAGCTTATGGAAGGCAAATGTCCTTCTAATTTTATGTTTCTTAGGCCTTCTAAGTGTAATATATTGAGCCCTTCTTCCTACTTGCTGATTTTGGCTTTTACAGTTACTCCATCACTTTATTAAAAAAAAAAAATCAAGTATTTAAAATGTTTTATCGCTGTGGTGGATGGTCATTTGGCTGCTGCTCCTAAACCTGCAGTCTGTACACTACTTCCATTAACCAGAGCAGCCCAACCCATATATAAAAACTGAGTGGTATCTTGTTTAATCAAGATACTTACAGTACTTTGTAGATAGGATGCTAAAGTGTAAAATAAAAATGAAAGAAAAACACAAGAAATGCATTCTACTAGGTAAGCAATAAAAAAGACATTGTTTCACCTGTGACAGTGGGGGTTTTGGGAGATTAGAATAGGACTGTAACTGTAAGGAAAAATAAAATTATCTTGTAAGATGTTGGCCACGGTGTAAATAATCTGCTCTTTCTGAAGGAGGACAGTAGCTGCATTTACATTATCAAATTCCTCTCTGCTTTTAACTTGCCTTTGGGTTGTTCACAAGCACATAGGAATTTAAAAGAAAGAGAGGGAAACTCAAAAATTTAAAATGGAGTTAAGAATACTGTATCATTAGAAGGCCTGCTAGAAATTCAAATACGAGGAAACAAAAAGGATGCAAAATAGGATCGTAAAATCATGAGATGCATTGAATGAGCCAGTGTTTCTAGAAGTGCAGTACACTTAATCACCATATCAGAAAGTGAAACTGAGGAATGATATTCTGATGTTGTAGTCTGGTAATAACATGTGCTGGCTAGCAGGATCCCTGGTGCAGAAATTTATGGGATGCCTAGGCCAGCCAAGTGCTCATTTTCTAGGAGAAGTGGAATTATCATTTTCAGATCTGCATTGCTTCAGTTCCCGGTGTAAGATGTGCTTTTTATTTGTATTTCTTCTGAAAGCATTCCTCCCTCTGTCCAGATCCAAAGGTAAAAGACTGCCCCTAAGGCTGCAATTCAGAGAGGCAGAACTAGAACACAGCAGGGGCATATCTGAGATTAAAATCAGAGAGAAATGGATTGGCTGGCCAAAGGTACTGGGTTATCGTATTTGCATTGACAGCATCCTGGTCTAAGCCTATCTCATGTTGCAATTTACAGCACACCTCTAATTTGCTTGGACAATTATGATTCCAGTGCCAGCCTTCGTTTTTGGATCTTATTGTAAGGACTTGGCTGCAGTGACAGTCAGCCCTGGGGCACTCTCACGGGGAGGTCAGGGACCACATGGAGGCAAAATTATCCTAACCCCACCTGCCTTAGGTGTAATTTCTTCCAATCTGAGCAGAGACTTTATGAAAAGAACTCCAATCTCGACAGCTGTGAGCACGTTTTATCAGCAGGAAATCCCTGCCCTTTCTGATGTGTGCAGTTTCATCCTTGTCCTTGTCACCATTCCTGAATCTTCTTCTCCCTGAATGCCTTCCCTTAGGATCATGCACAGTGGGTCATGGTGGCATTTTCTAGGACTTGTTTGAAGCTCATGAAATCCACAAGTGTTTTAGTCAGGGGTTCAGTTAGCTCAGAACCGGGGGCTTTTTTTACGTAATTATACCACGTTCAAGGCTCAAAACAATCGCTCTAAGTTTTATCATTCTCATTAGGAGGCCCTGTGTTTCAAAGATGCTATCAGGTTGTATGACATCTGTAATTACTCCATCGTATCAGCCTCTGCAGCCCTGCTGAAGCATTTTGGGGTTGTTTTTTTCTCCCTGGCTGTGCCACATTGTGTCACAAACAGCCAGTTGTTGTAAACACTGCAGAAACAGAGGGGCACACAGACAGCCCATTGACAACTGAGAGGCGACCCAGAAGATAATTACTAACATTGCTTGGGAAAAAAATCCCCAAGTGTAGCCAGACAAGGAAGGATATGTTTTTATGAAAGCAGACAGTCTTAATTCCAAAATTAATTGTGTCTCCAGCCACTGATAATTAAAGGGGGGAGGGAGGGCTGAAGCAGTGCTTTTCCCTTTGTTCTGTAATTTACCTTATCAGAAAAATGTGCTCACATGGAACAAGGCAGGTTTGGAGGATGGATCGTCGGGCTTTGTTTTGGAGGTTTGAGCACCGGAGAGGGAATGGTTTAGAACCAAGAGGCTGCAGGGAGACTTCTGTCAAAAGAGCTTTGAATGGCTTTAGATGACAAACTGTCTTCCTGTGTTCACCCCAACGTGAAACCTGGCCACATCTCCAGAGCAGCACAGCCAAGTGCACCAAACCAGCCCTGAGCTGGGTCAGCAGGCTGGGCAAACCCAACGGATTCCCTGTGCCAGGACAGGCTGGGCAAACCCAACTGGTTCCCTCTGACACCCAGACTGTGAAACAGATGATGGAGACACAGACCCTACTATTAAAAGTGCAAAGCAGCCTGCCAAAGGTTTCTAGTTTTGCCCAACCCGGTCAAAAGAAGGTGGTACTCAGGTGTAAGAGCTGTTGTCCTGTTTGAGTTTGCTCTTGCAAATTCATCTAACTAAATGCATCCTTTAGGATTAGGAACTAAGTGAGAAAGATTCTGTGGCTGGTTTTGGGGAGCAGAACTACACACCCACTGTATCCCTTGTTGTGTCCGTGCTTGTTTTCACACCAAAAGGGCTAAAGTGGTAGAGGCTGCTGTGGAACAACTCTTAGTGCTACAAGGGGAGTTTCAGTGGCTCCTGCAAGTTTCCAAAGTCATACCCCAGCTATTCCTCTGTATTCCAAACCAAGCACATGCAGAAAATAGAGCTGGAAAAAGATTCAGTTTGCACATATATAATTGCTTTATTTAAGCACAGAAAAACATTAGAAAAAATACCCCTAACCAATAAAAAAAAAAAGCCAAACACAACAACAAGAAACAAGCCCCAAACTTTTTGCTGCATTTAAAGTGTAGTTTACTGCTACTGTGTGTAAACATTATTAAAGGGGTACAACATGCTAATTGTCATTTCTGATAAATATAGCCCTAAAAATTATTATTGAACAGTTGGGTGAGAAAAAGGGTCTAGAAGTGTCGGGAAAAAAAAAACCCAGAGCATTTCATTCCACATCTTTCTATTCCTGATAGCTGTTTCCTCAGCAGGACTTTCCCATATTGCAATACAAAATTCAGATTTCCATTCTGCACAGGTTCCCAAATCCCATTCCCTGCCAGATCTGCACTCTGCAATGGGACTAACTTCTGTCACGTGTTGTTGGTTAGCTTGGCACTTTAGCCCTGCAACACTCATGTCCATAGCTCTAGAAATTGAATTTAATGCAAGAACATTCGTGCTTAAAGTCTGAAATGAAAAGCAGCCCAGTATTAGGGAGGTGTGTATTCAGTGCAGTGCCACACATGTAAAAATAATGTGGAGGGGCAGTGCTCAGAACAGGCACTGAGAAGTTACATATGAATTAATTCTCTCACTCTCGTGACTATTTCATTTGATACCATGAAACTGGAGGAAACAATGGTCCCAATTCATACAGTCCAGCAGTTTAACTTGGCTGATGGAGTAATTGAGTATAAACAACCCTCGTGTAGGTTTAGAGAGATGTGCATATTCACAGACATGTCAGGGAATTTCCACTTTAGCGGTACAAGGCATTTTTATGGTGGTACAGTTATGCTTATGTGAAGGCCCATATGCATATAAATATTTCAGGGAAAGTATTAGATCTTTAGCCAGATTAATTACATTGTGAAAAGTAGTAAAAAAGAATCTCTCTTCATATTCATCCTCAGGAAATATAGTCCAGAATTATACAAGTGGTTTTCCATTTTGGAAAAAAAGAGAATACAGTCAGAGTCAGGAATAAATCAGAAACAATAAAAAGATAGTTATCCCTTTAAACCATACTCTTTTTATTTCCTGGATTTAATGCCTTCATTTTGGTACAAATTTTGATACTGAATTCTTTTAAATGGTTACTTACATCTGCCATAATGCAATTGTACAGTATTTTTCCTCAAAATAGTAGGTGAAATTGAACTGCCTCCTTTCCACAAAAAAATTTAAAAAGCACATCAAAACCACGAATTTTTCTTCAAATCTTTGTCTTTAAATGCTGTATGACAGAAATGCCTCTTGGCTGGCTAATAACAAATCACGATTCCCGTGGGGCAAGAAGGTCAAAGCATTACATTTTACTAAATGGACAAGCATTTGTTACATTTAGGAAGGTCAGTCCAGTATCCAGTGTCATTACTGCAGAAACACAATGTATTTCATTTAAACAGGGAATCAGATTTCTTCCTGGGAGGACTCATCTACAGCCAGTGTCCCAGGGAAGAGGACTAACATTTTTAAAAATGACTGATGATGTTGAGAACCTCAGCTGACATTTTAAAGAAATGTGACGTCTGGAAGCTGTGGGTCATCTGTCATTAGAGAAAATATCCTACTTCAGGTTTCCAAGGGGTGGAAAGAACAAACAGGTCACGGGGTTTTGGAATACGTGCTGTTTCAGCTGTGTGTGGGTACTGACATGTTCTCTTATAAACAAACTCTGCACTGTAACCAGTGGAGAAAAACCCATAATAAATACATGCCCTTTGCCAGGGATAATTTTGCTTTATCATTTGTGTTTCTGGACACCAGGGTGCCATTGTGTTAGACATGATGGAGAACCGAAGAGTGCAAGCTCGATAAATGATAGAAAAGAGTAAATATTAACTCTTTCCCAGCGAAGGGATTGACTCCTGAGGAGATTGTTGCAATCCCAGAGCTGCCCACTCTCATGACGTTAATTACATTCCAAACTGATACCAGCCCAGCCTGGACTCTGGCAGAATTAAGGCTTTTGGGGCATCACAGAAATGAGCCTGTTGCTATTGGGGTTTTGTGGACATGGCAGTATTTGAACAAGATAAAATTCCTCTGCCTCTGTGGCAGAACTCTCAGCTGTGCTGTGGAGCCTGTGGGACGTGTTCCCGTGGTGTCACGGCAGACTGCACACACGTGACTCTGCTCTTTCACCACGGCCGTGGTGTTATTTTCATTCCTTTTCCAGTAGTGGGAGAGAGAATTTACACATCCTTTGGACAGTGTCAGGCTTTAAATCACTTGTAACAGCAGTGGAAAGTTAATATTCTACACCTTGTATTTTTAGTTACTATTTTGTAACAAGTGCCTGCCTAACGTCTACATTTGAAATACATTCTGTTTTTGTTCTAAGACATGTTTGATGTACTTTTCAAAAGCCTTTCCTAGTTTGCTTCTTGAATCTAAAGCATTTGAACCAGCATTCTACTCTCATGTTGCCTTGCAGTCGATTTTGGTTCATAATGAATTTGCTTTGACTGTATAGACAGGTGTTTTGAGTTTGCAGAACTGAAACACCAGGTTTTTTAGCAAATATTGTGAACAAGTACTGCAAGTTGTATCTATCAGAGCTAATCCTTGGGAACTGGTGGCTCAGAGGAATATGAATGTTACAATATCTAAGCAGAACTAATTGAAACATTTGCAGTCATTCCTCAAGTTTTTTGCCACCTATTTCATTATTGATTTATCATTATAAAAGAAGGGTTTGGTACCGAGCTTTGCTGAGCTCAAGAATTGTTCATGGATTGCTTCAAGGTACTACTGAGAAACCTTATCCCATATTCTATAAGAACAGTAGAATCTTTTCTGTGGAGAACTGGCCAAATCCTGCCAACATTACTCACATGCTGTGTCCTACTAAAATAATATCTTTAAATAAAGTAGCAATCCAGAGTATTGTAATATAATTCAAGCTAAAGAATCAGTGTGTTAAAACACGGCTCCAGGTATAATAATACAAAAGACAGTGACTGGAAAGACTGTGAGTGGATAAATTCCCAGTGCAGTTGCCTAGCATGCAGACATCAGCTCATTTCTGATGAGGTCCTTGGCTTGAAATCACCTTAATCCTCCTCAAAGCACATCTCACAGAATTCTTACATTATTTTTTCAGTGATGGAACATATCTGTGTTGTTGATAATTGCTGTTCCTAACAACTGGATAGAAAATACATTTCAGATGTGACCTCTCAGTCTGCTTTTGAGCACCAGCCACTGACAGCACAAATGGGGCTAAAGTGAATAATTGCTTAGGGTTATTTTTAAACATCATTTTGATGGATTTGGTTGTCTTCTCGCTAACCACTTTTACTCACTGGTCAGAATGAGTCAGTATAAAACAGTATGACAGGCAGATGCTTCTCAGAACGTCAAGCATGGGGTACTAATTGTTTTTTACAGGTTGAAATAGATTAAAAATCTAAAGTCTAAAAATATAATCTCATAGTATGACTTCTAAAGGGACATTTTAACTGTACCCTTTATAGAAATATGACATGGTGGGGCTGTTTTTAAGTTTGGATTCTAAATGCAGTTTGAAGTTGTTGCACAAAAACAATAGATAAGTTAATAATTGCTGGTCTTCTGTCTCTCATAAGTTACTTATAGACCTCTTATTGTATCTAATGAGCAGTGCAGCCAAAACTTCAGCCAGTATTGCCGTTCCAAGACATTCCAAAACTGCAAGCCAGAAACCACAAAAATCACAAAATGCTGCATTATTATGATTAATTTTCAATTCTTCCACATTTTATTCCAAGTTTTGAATCACAGACATCATACACACACAGATTTTTCATGAGCCCTGGGAGCTGGACTTTCAGCAATTCCTATGTAATCCCTTGCTGCCAGTGGCCTGGGGTTCTGAGAAAGTCATGGAGTACAGTGAGACTGTCCACAAGGTCACAAGAGTAAATGTTCATTAGCTACTTCAGAGCTCTGATCTCACGCCTGTAAACAAGCACGTCCACGAGGGCCCAAATTTGCTTTTTATCTGCAATATTTTACGTACTTCTCTATGTCACGGTCAGCATACAGGCTGCTTTTAAAACCTGGCACATTTACCTCCCAGGAATTCTCTGAGGTATAATTCTGGTTGGAAAAAGGGTTTCACATCTCAGCTAAACACTTTCTGAGCAGAAAATATTATTCTGACCATCCACGATGTTGTGGTCCAAAATAATTTGTTCTGTCTTTCAGATTAGTGTTTGTTGCCAGATTGCATGAATATATTTTTATGACCCCATTTTTATTATTCGTTGCTGGGTAACCTGCTGGTTTGGATCCTAGCAAGAATCCAGTCAAATCAAATTATTTAAACTGCTGCTAATGACCATTTTGTTAGATTATTGACCCCCCTCTGTTCTGTCTCTGCCTGCACTAATGGCCAATTTCAAGAGATTGTTTCCTAATTAATTCTGCCATGTGATGATTAGCATTGTCAAATATTCAATATCTGCTTTCAAACTGTGAGAAGGACAAAACTTGCAGGTTTTTGTTATTGCTGCCGTAAGACCAGAAAGCTCCTGACGTGATGATAATTCAGTTCTCTCTGTGGAGACCATGAGAATGGTAACAACCTTGTGCAGGTGCTGCTTAAAATAGGTACGTGTACGAAATTTACTCTGCTCTTCAGAGGGTTTGTCACTAGGTTTTGCCCTTCCTTTAGGTAGGAAGGGAAATTAGGTAGGTGCCCAACCCACTCAGTTGTCACCCTGTTGTGCGAGCGGAATATGTGCCAGTAGTTAAATGCTGAGAACACCAGCAAGTGAGTCTGTGACAAAGAGTTTAAAGATTCCTGTTGTTTTCCATTACCCATTTTTTCCTGCTCTAAACAGCCTCGTATTCCATCTACTAGGAAGAATAAAAAGCAGGCTTTCATTTTCTGCGTATTATGTTTGTAATTCAGTGTCCAGCAGAAATTCATCCCAGTTTAGGCACCTAGATTTCCGCTTTCTTCAGCAATAATGGGGTTTCCAGAAGAAACATGGACGTTCTGTTGCTCAGAGCAGAGCTTAAGGGTTTTGAGAGCGAAGTGATCATGCCACCAGGGCCTGTTTTCAGGGTTAAAATTGCCTAGAGCTGGGCATTATGCAACCTCTGCAGATTTCCACAGGAATCCTTTAACTTAATTGGCGGTGGAGTTTGGCCACTGAGTTTCTGGAGAGAAAGGATTTGAGTTTTTAAAACTGCCTTAGATGTTTTAAATTCAGAAAGAAAGTGGTCACAATTAAAAACTTTGTTGTGAAGGACTAATACTGGTTTAATTAAGCTGCATTTCAGATTCCCAAGGAATAATCTAATTTTCAGCTTCTCTTCCCTGACCTGAGAACTTTTCCTGACAGAAGTCGCAGTTTCTTACATTTGCTTTAGAATAAACACTGCTGGGAAAAGTCCCACTTGCTCTGCACGTGCCTTTTGCTCTGAAACCTTAGCTTGGATGTGCTGATAGTTTTATTTCCACATTGGCCAACAGAAATAAACAACTGCATGGAAACTGTCAAATATTTAAAAAAGGAAAAAGTCAGAAAGCTGTACATCTTGTTTGTTTGTTTTCTTTCTTTTTTTTTCTAAAGAAAGGAGCAGGAGGGAACAAAATAATGTCTGTAACAGGAAATCTCATCCTGAGTGTTAGTGAAAAACAATTTCCCCCTCCAACCACTCTGCAAGAGAGGTTTGGGTCCCCATGTCAGTGGCAGACATCGCTGGAGAAAGCACAGTCAGCACTTCAGCATAAAACCCCTGAAAAAAACCATTAAGTCACAGAACATGCTGTCCCAAAGGCTTGGCGGGCTGAGGTCACTGGGGTCATGGGCCTAATAAGGGAGTGTTTTAATTGGTTTCTACTGTTTCTCCCCTGACATCCCTCCTTTCCCTCCCTCCTCCCCTCCACCAGCCTTCACACCTTTGATCCTTCAACTGCTGGGACTCTGAAGCTGTATGGAGAAAACTGCAATTACCCAAATATCACCATTACTGTGACACGTTGCAGATAGGGCAGCACAGGGCCTCCACTACTGAGTAATCCTGTAAATTGCTTAAAATAACAACGAAGAGCACTATACACTTTTCTCATCCATTGTCAGACTGAAATAAATAGGTCTTTCTTTAACATGCCTAATCCTGCTAAACAGTACAAAATCCTATTACTCAATGAATTATAAATCCTTCTTCAGCACCTCATTTGTCCTGGAGTGTTTCACTGTGAAACCCAGAAATTCAATACCTTATTTTAGTCACGCAATCCCTACCACGACTGCTTCTCCCCTCCCTTCCCCCATCCTCCCGTGTTGGTTGTGCTCAATAAGGTTTGTGTTAGGGCCACTACAAACGCTTGGGAGGCAAGTAAAGACGGCAGGAGCTTGTTTCAAACCCAGCCTGGTCCTTTCTGCATCTACATTCTCACTGTGCACTTTTGGAGGGTAATGCCAGATGGATTGAAGGCCTTGTTAGGTTGGTGTTGTGATGAACGACTGTGGAGCCACGTCTCCCCTTCAGGTGCACCTGTAACAGCAGCACATCTTTGTTGTTTTCCCTTGGGTGAGGTGCTTGCATTTTTCACGTTGAGGCCCTGCATTCGCCAAGTCTCTGGGGTCTTTGGAATGCATCAAACCTGCATAAAGTAGTTTAAGTCACTTAGGGTCTTGTCTTTGGTGATGCAGGAGGACAGCCTGCAGAACCTGCAGCTCCCAGTGGGCACTGCCGCTCTCAGGTGCCCGCTCGGACCTGTGGATTTGCTGCTGTTCCTGCAGCAGGAGCGAAGTAGGGCTGTTTCACCAGGTGTTGTGGAAATCAAGTCAGCGTCAGGCTCAGAGAACCGCAGTGAGAAGGAAGATTGGTGCATAGAGGAAGAGTTTTCTGCAATAAAGCTCTCATGAAAACCAGCTGAGTACAAGCAGGATTAAGCTTTATTCATTTCCTTTGGTTTGCAAACCGTGGGTCAGGCGGAACCTGATGACGCAGGAGGCACAGAGGAGGGAAGGTGAGGAACTGTAATTCCTTACCTCGCACTGCAAGGACTGGGTACAACCCAGGGCCCAGATCCCTGGCAAGGGACCCAGAAAGTTGCCAAATACACCTGGAGCTGCTGGGTTTGGGGTGGGAGGGACAGCATCCACTCCTAGAGGTATCTTAGCTGGCTGTGCTGGACTTGCTTCTGGGCTCTCCTGCTCTAGCTCACATCCTTGGTACCCTGTCCTGCTGGAAAAGGAAAATCTAAACTTTGGAATCTGAAGGATTGTGTTTCACAATATATACCATAAATATCTTCTCACTAGTCTGAGATCTGCCATCTCTCTTGCTATCCTGCCATTTCTAAATATTCTTTAAGATGTGGTAAACACTTAATTTAACTAGGCCTTTTTCATGGAATTCATTTATAATGCATTATCACATGTGTGTCATGCCTGTCTCTGCATTTAACTTTTTTAGGGCCTTATGAAATACAGGATTCTAATTCTTTTAATGAGTCCATTTCCCCCCACCCACAATACATTTAAAGAGGAAGATTTTTAAAATCAGTTCTGTTTTCCTTATAAAACCCAATGCAAGCTGCTCGGGGACGTATTTTGCTAAAAAAACCCCATCAAAAAACCTAACGAACAACTCTTTGTCGCATACTGTAGTTAGAACTCAAAGTGAACCTAAGGCAGAAATAGAACCACAGTCTAAGCAGAGGGAAGGTCACCTGTAGCTATGTCTGATAAGGTATTTCAGATCGCATGGGTTTTTGTGGGACATACATTGTTCTTGAAATCAGGTAGAATTTATTTCTTTTGGCCTAATTAAACCCAAACAAAGTTTTTTATTAAATAGTTCTGTCAGTACCAACATGAACATTTTGACTTAAGTTTTGACTTAGAGAAAAATATGTAAATTTTCTTTTTTAAAGTAATTTCAAAGACATGAAACACTTTTCCTTTTTTGGCTCAGCCCAGCAAGATCCATACATGTCTAAAATTACTTTCCACCCAGTGCATCATGTTGTAGACTCTAGAGCTATCCTAAAAATCCTTGCAATTTCTGAATAAACATTTTTGTCCCTAATGATTGGTAGCTTTTATCTGAACTAAGAGATGATACTTCCAGCAAGTCACCAAATAGACCAATCAACAAATTCATCAGAGTAATTTCAACCTGTGGTCTTGACATAAATCTGGGAAGCACAAACATTTAATGAACCTGAAATAATTCACAGAAAGTTACTGCTTTCATGTCTCTTCCTAAATGTGCACAGTTAAAAGATTTAAAAAAACAACTATCAGCAAACAAATGTTCCTGGTGATGTCAAGAAACCAAAAGCCTGGAGCATGTTGGGAGGGGGTAGTAAAGTCAGGGGGTGTTCAAACCACATTGTTTCAGAACCAAGGAAAGAGGATGGTGCAGCTGTAAGAAATTAACACAAAATAAATATTTTAAATGCTGATACTGATCAGAGGAGAAAAAAAATCCAGACTGGGAACACTAAGATTTTAAGATTGTAGGGCAAGAATTTACAAAAGCCTTAGAAGAAAGAAACAAAAGTTACCTCCTTACTAGTAGTAGATTTTGCATTTAAGGTTTGTCATCTCATACATTAACACAATTCAAGACAGTATTACTGTAGATGCACCTTTTTGAATGAAGCTCTACATGCGAAAATTAAAAATCTCTGTCTCAAACACTTCACGGTTTGAATCCTCAAATTCTGAATCCTCGAATTTGCCTGTCTTGTCACATGTGAGTAATTCTAGGCACGTGAACCCATCCCCTTGAGCTCAGGGAGACTCAGCGCATCAGATTTGATGGGTTATGGCCCACATGGGCAAGGATACAAAAAGATGGGGGAGAGCAAAACTGCTGAATATGGGAAATCAGCATGGGATGCTACAGGGGAGCAGGGCTGAGCTGTGCAGGGCTGCACCTCCAACTGCACACAAAGACATTTATGTTTTTCTTTTGCCTATCAGGATCTTTGATTGCTTCTGACTAATCCTTTCCTATGTGCTCTTTCCTTCTATTTCAATCCACGTCGTGTTCCCACAAGTACAAAAGTGCCATTTCACGTGATTTTGCTGCAGTGAACCAGGGCGCAGCCTTTGTTTTCATAACATGTTATAAACTGTATTCCTTAAATTCTTCATTGATTCTATTAAGCTTTAAAAACAGCCCTTTCCTTCTCCCTCCTCACCTTCCCCCACACAGAGCAAAAGAAGGAGGAAAAATCCCCCCAACCCCCCTAGGCAGTGATCTGGAATGATTGGCAGGCTCTGCTCGGAGGAGACCCTGGATCCTAGTGGGAAGGGTTGCTGCAGGTCAGGACAGGGGCTTATTTACAGAGGATGGAGGGGCCCAGGAGTGCACAGGGATCAGGAGCTCGGGCAGAGCAACACGGGGAGCTCGGGGCACGGCAGAAAGGAGCTCCTGGCAGAGCCTTTTGGGAGCCCCAGGACTGGAAGAGCCAAGGGTGTCACAGGTCAGGAGAGAGGGGTTTTGGCAGAGCCAAGCAGGGGCCCAGGGCTGCAATGACAGCGGGTGAACAGGTCACTGGCGCTGGCAGCGGGGTGTGGGGGAAGAGCTTGCCTTGCTCCAAATGAAATACTCTTGCTCCTACTTCTTGATCAGTGCTCTTTAGCCCTGAGATAATTATTTTTAAAGCCTGCTCCTCTACAGTCTTAAAATGGCCTTTTAGGTATGGCAGAGAGGTGACACCACAAACTGCAACAGCGATCGCATCTTGTGTTGTTGCGTGATCACCGATTTCAAACCAAAGCAAAACAGAGTTTTCCAAGGATCTTGGGAGTCTTGGGTTTACCAGACTCCCAGGCTACAGAGACTCCGCAAAGTCTGCAGCTGAGGGGAGAAGTCGCTGTGGATTCCCTCGGGGCTCAGGGCAAGATGCAATAAACAGACTGAGCTCTGAGGTATCAGGCTGTGATCTGCTAACCCTTACAAAAATGCCTTGCACTAATTATGAGGTGACCCACGTGGGCTTAGATGAGCTCATTGCACTCTCCAGTAATATATGTTAGAGCATAAACTTCTCCTCTTCTTGTAGGTGGGTTTTCTACCAGCAATACCAGGACTTTGTGAACAGTTGTCTGAGCTGCTCATCAAAATAAAATGAGAAATGTGCTTTGAGGGAGGATGTAATTAACAAAAAATAAAGTTAAAAATTGTAAGGCTAGGTCTAGAACTAGTTAAATCATTTCCCACCTCTTCTTTTTCTTCATTTTCCCTGCTTCCCGTGCAAAAAAAACCGGTTTGGGAAATATTCGAGTTTTATAGTAAACTGTCCTAGATTGTACTGATTTCATCTTTTTTCATTAGCAAACATTAACCTCCAGTAACATTTAATTTCATGTGAATAATAAGAAATAAAGAGGAAAAATAATTATAACATCACAGCTATTATATATTTACTAAAATATACGGATTTTACTACATATTAGGTATATTCTTATCCATCAAGGGGTTAAAAGCATGCTGTTGTATCCTGCCATACTTAAAATACTGAAATCCAAGTTTAATGATCCATAGGCATATTAAATATTTTTGTGAAGCGCCTGCTATAAAAATAGTAACATAAATATAAAAATAATAACAACATCATTAGAGCAGTGAAAGGATACATTTGAGATTACTATTATGTTGGAATAAGTAATATCAAATATTTTCTGCCCATCTGTAGGTGAGTCTAAATGCAGTATATTATCTCAAGTTATTAAGTCAGTGTCCTTAGCCCAAGGGATAAATAATGTCCCAAAATGTAAATTTTTTAAAAAATTGCAGAGCAAAGACTAGATTAATCTGATCTTCTCTCATGTTTCTGGGATGTATCTGAGTTTTCATTCCATGAATTTTCTGGCTTGCATTGTGCAGAGAGTTGTTTCCCTCCCTTCTTCTCCTACTCTCTGTCATCAGCAATAAACCCTTGCACTGCAAATGTCAGAAGGTGTGTGTGTAGATGCTTTGCTGGAGAACACAAATTCCTCTTGTCCCCTGGCTGAAATGCTTGGCTGGACTCTGTCACAGGGGCCCCAGGTCCTGTAACAACATTCAGTATAACAATGGACAGGTTCCCACCGAAATATTTCATTAAGGTGGCAACTGAAGGAAGGTAAGTCTTGTAGATATTCCTTGATGCACTCCCAATGATCCTTTCCATCCAGAAATATGAGAAGCCCTTGGAGGATGATTTTTTTTGGCATGGCTAGATGTCCAGAAAGTAGACTCCTTGTTCTGAAGTGGTCTCACTGCTAATATTGTGACATGTTGGTAGTTCCCATTGCTCCTTGAGCCTCAAATTGCTCACAGTCCCCTCGTGCCTTGAACCACGTGATAAACACTTGAAATTCTTGCTTCTGCTTTCCTGCATACGTCAGTGCCAACCCCTTCATCTTCAAGAGCAAGACACCTAAATAACATCTCTTCTGGCCTTTCTTGCCTTTCCTAACCTTGCTGATTTTTCTTTACAGAACACAACTCTTTTCTTGCATGCTCTGCTTCTCTCCAGGCTGGGTAACTCCTCTCTGTTCCATCATGCTCCATCCTCCTCTCCTCACATCCCTCCAGGTACCTTTGCTTCTCAGAACCCCTCTGGTAATGGCTCACAGCAATAAAAATGTCAGATCCCTCTTGCTCTTTTCTGGATCAACTCCGAGGAAGCATGAACCATATGGAAAGTCATGGAAAAGGAAGGCTTGCCCTCCTTCCTTTCAAAGGCCAGAAGACTGTAAGAGCAAACAGAGGGGAAATCTGTGATGGAAATAAATTTTAACAATACTGAAAGGCATGGTTCTAATGTGTTCACATTTTTGCTGGGATGTGACATTAAATACAAGGATTCTATTTTTAAATATAGAATGTTCATAAGGGACTGGTTTAAATAAGCAAAATATGCATTTACAGTCACTTGGTTTAGTACTAATGCTGGAAAATGCCAGTTTATAAACACGGCTGAAACGTAAGTGTGTCTGTGCATTTGAACACACAAAAGGGGTTCTGGGTTACAGACACATTTTCCTTCAATTGTGTCTGCCACCACAGTTTATTGTGGAAAACAGAGGAAAATAGAGCTGAGAAAACTACTGTTTCCTTTCTAAGTTTTCACCAGCAGTTTCACTATAGCTGAATCTGCAGGGTCATCCTTTCATTCCTCCATTGCCTGGGCAAGAAATGCAATTCACCACAGTTCTAGCACCAAGCAATAATCATTCCATCCACTGTTAGCATAATGCTCACCTTCATACTGAAATAAATTAATTTGCTGAGTAACAAAGATGTTACTTTTGTCCTTAAGTGCTTTGCTGAACTACAGACTCTGTTTCTGGGCTGTAGGCACAGATATCAACAGAGCCTGCCCACTTGGAGCAGATCTGAGCTGAAAACAGGAGAATGGAGCCATACACATAACAGGAAATAGTACAGAGTGTAGATAACTCATGTGAAATAAAACAAAGACATGGCGACTGCATGTCACTGCACGGTCAATTATAAACATTTTTTTCTGTGCATCTGCTGTGAAAAGAAACAAAGTACAGGCAGTGTGAGTACACAGTTGTCAGATTGCTAGAGAACAACAACCGTGACAGACCAAGATTTTAAATAAGCAGTAATAAAAATAGAGTATATATGCAGTAACATAAGGCCACATATTGTACATGGCTTTTGAAAAAGAAATATAAAATACCTTGTAGATATTTGATACACTTTTCAATATTTGACAAACATGTCTCTTGACAGAACTAGTTATACCCACTGGAATGATGCTCCTCAGCGCAGTTTTAATAATCAGAGCTATTCTGTGCTTAAGACATTCATGTGGAAAAAGTATGTCTTATAAAAATGAGGGAAATCTTTATGAATAGACAGGATAATTTTAATTTGAATTATTTATTTATGTTAGCTCAGAAGTAGGGAATTAACAGTTCCAAGGCTGAGGCCTCTGCCCATCAAACTTCAGTCCAGGTTTGCAAAAAGTGCCATTGAAGGCAGTGAAGTTATTGATGGTCGTGGAGCTGGCAGTGAGCAGGTCTGGGCCTGAGGAAGTGACTCCACGTGGTGTGTTTGTCTCTAGGAGTGTCTCTTTCCCTTGTTCCTTTGTAGGTTCATTTTCACACTACGCAGAAGTTCAGTGAAGTAGTTCAAGCATAGGATGGGAAAGAAAAATCTCTGCAGACATGAATCAAAATGTAATTACTACCAAGAGCCTCAGTGCTGCAGTTCAGTAGCCAGAGCTTGTCATGCCTTGCACGGGCCAGTTTCTCAGGAGCTTAAATGTCTTTATTTTGTCCAGCAGCAGTGAATGTGGCATTGGTCAGGTACAGCAGGAGACACCCACCTGTACGGGCCACACCAATATTGTGCTGATTTCAACTCTGACGTGGGCATTGCTGGCAAGTTCTGGCACAAAGGGATTCCTGGGCAACCTGAATTAGTAAACACCTCTACTACCTTTAGCTTTAAGATTTCAAATGATCAAATTCTAAACAAGTTCTTAAAATTGACTGTTAAAAGTCTGATATATTTTTAAAAATTCCCAAGTCTCAGTTTTCCTTTGTTGGAATACAAAAACTGACAATGCAAATTAACCAGTTCTCCTGTATATTCACTGAATTTCCTTTTCTAGTCTCAAGTGTAATGTAACCCAGCCAGCTGCTTCTTTCCACTCCTTTACAGGGGGATGTTTATGTACATCTACTCACTGAATTTAAAAATTGCAGCCTAAACTTTATGGTATAGATGACGACATCCTTCTGACTGGTACCATTTCCAGCAGCTCACACGCTTGGCCCCAGTTCAGTAAAATGTGGTAATAGGGACTGACAGTCGCTAGGAAAAAAAAGGTCTTAATTCCTACCTGGAAAAAAATGCTCTCGCTCTTCATTAGTGGCAGTTGGAGACTCTCCAACCATTACAACATATCACTCACTGCCTCTCTGATATGATATAAACCCTCAGAAAGACAGGGTCTGGTTCTTTTTCATTCCAAAGGTCAGAAATCCAGTGAGTGAACAAACAGGTAGTTAATATAACTACCAATATAACCAATATATGACCAATACATGACCAAAATATGACCAATATAACTGTGAGAATATTCAGAATATTAGCAGTCCTTAACATTTGACCTAATGATGCAAAAAATCTTGTCCTAAATATCACAACAATTCTAAGATTCCGTAATGGGCTACTTGACAGCTGTGACTTGAGGAGACAGAAAATTTCAGCCATCTAAAAATTGTGCTTTAGTCTTTGCCCATTTTCTACCCTTTCCCGCCCCAGTCTGAGTACATTGACTCAAGACATCCTCCAGCATCCACTTCTTTTCCTGGATCTTCTGCAATGCCGCAGAGATCGTGACTATCATTATGCTTCCAAGTGAACTATTTCTTTTTTCTCCACACCGTGTGCAGATAGTGCATGACTGTGCTTTGTAGAATACTTAATTCTTCATCAAATGGAAATGAGTTTCGGCATCTCCCTTGGTTAGGAGCATCTTAAAATCTAATTTATGCCTTTTCAAGGTTTTGTGTCGGGCTCAGGTCTGGGAAGAACAACATGTGGGCAGGCTATTCTTGTAATTAATTGTTTGTTTTCTCTGGCTGCTCTGAGAATCTGTTCTTTGTCCTGTGTATCTGATAATGTCATGACTCTAAGGTTCTTTATAGCCATAGTAGCTAATGTACCTTAATGCATTTATATTTCAGAGTCTTCAGATGGGCTCCAAGCTGGGGTCTTGTTAACAGAAACCAGAGCAGGGTGGAAGCAGCCTTCCTGATAACCACACACTGGAGGCCTCTCGCTGTGACTCTTCTCTCTTGCTGTTTCTGTGACCTCTCCCATTCCCCTCACAGTCTAATCATCCTTATTACAGTAACAAACATCTTGCATTCCCCAATCTATTGTTCCTAATCTCACAATTTGTGCTTGTCTAGAATGTCACTTTTATGAACAGAGACAGAGTCCAGTGCCTTCTGTTCCCAAAGCATGGGCATCCACCATGAGAGTGAGTGAGGAACCTTCTTAGGCTCTGGGAGATTTAGGGTTCGTGATTAAGATCACCGTAACTCCCAGGTGTGAGGTGCTGGCTTTATACATGGAGCAAGGGCATGTTAAAATGTAGTACATAAACAGCAACATGAGAAGTCACTGTTAATTTTGCCCTTTTGAAATGCTTGGTTTAAATTCGAGCGGCAATGGGCTCGTTGCAGTTAGAATCAAAGCTAAAAAAAAGTACCACATGGAAATGCTGAACGTGAAAGGCCCCTAGGAGGATTCAGCCCTTCCATTACAATCTCTCACTAGCAGGATTCCCATCTAAGAACATACTGAATAAAGAGTCCATCCAGCCTCATCACCTGCCAGTGATGTGGATACTTTGAGAAAAATAGAAGAGGCACCCAGTGATACTCGTTCACCTTCCCATCACCTGTGGCTTAGAATTCCTCAGATCTCAAGCCAATACTGATTCTATAGGTTTAACGAGTCAGATGCACTCAAATACATGCTGTGGAGTTAGTCTAGGCATGTTCAGTGAAGTGTTCTGAGACGTGGAGGTGTCAGGTTTCCTGTCTGTGCACTGGTGTTCCTAGAAAAACTTACAGATTAGATACTGTGGGTCTGCTGCATGTGAAGCTCAGTGTGCCTGGCACATGCCCCAGTATTTCCTTCCAGGAGTCTGCTACAGGTAGCAAATGAGAGGAGCAGAAAAACAGAACAGAAGAGATCTCTGCCTGAGGAAAAGCACTAACAAGAAGCAGTGTTTGCTCTCAAAGCAGGACTGTCAGAAGTTCACTCTTCTCAGAATGACTCTCGGCCCTGTAAGCAGCTGTTCAGACTCCAAATAACACTTTCTCACCTGCTCATCAACCATTATCAGGGCTGTACCATAAACCTGGGTTGTCTTCAGCCATGGCAATGGGTGCATTTGATCTCTTTGACCATTTTCTGCACAATTTAACCCAAACTGAGATCTAATATTAAATAATAATTAATAGACTCGTCCATGCTCACTGAAAAGAATCTCATTTCTGGCATCTCCCAGTTTAAGCGGAAGAAAAGGACAGCAAGGGAATTTCACCAAACTGATTACCTAGAGACGTCAAACTAAAACTAATAGGCTATTAAAAATTAGTTGGGGGAAAAAGTAAGGCAATGAAGAGAAACATGCAGGGCAGGAGAAAGCAAATACACAATGGGATGAAAGAGAAGGGGAGTTTAAGCAAGTGATCTTTTGTCAGCAAAAGCGGGGAACATAAAACTAGAAAATACCATGGGATCATCAGAATGGCAGCTGGATGTCCTTATCACTCATACTATAACAGCTTTTAAAAGGGTGGAAAAATCCTAACTGAATAACCATTCCATTTTTTTTTTTTTTTTTAACAAAGTATATGACTTTCACATTCAGAGGTTTCATTATAACCTCTGGCAACTAAGTGCTAATGGGTTCAGTTTTCAAGTCTGCACTTCAGCGTGAAAAAAGGGTCAGAAATGAGTTGCATATTTTCCCCTTCTCATTTGAAAGAAATGATATTTTGACTTGTAAGGAGCCAAGTGCAGTTCACGTGCTTGGTTTCCTCTGCGCTGCACATAAAAACAGGAAAAGCCAGTCTTTTGGCTGTGCTTCTTTTTATTGTTGGTTGTTTGACATGTTTTTCTATTACAATTCACAGCAGGGAGCGTTTATCTCCGTTATGAAAACCAGTTGGGCCATTGTTAGGGAAGAAAGCTGCACTTCCCCAGGAGGAAGTCAAGTGTCTCTGCAGTGTCGAAGGAAGGCATTCTGCAGTGGAAGCCAACATGTGTTGGTGCTGGGGGCCTCTGTGTGTTTTGAAGGAGGTGCTCAGCCACTCTGAGAAATCTCAGGTCTATTTACTTAAAAAAAGCAAATATTGCATCTTAAGGTTTCTTTTTTCTGCCTCCTCTTTCCTTCCAAAACAGTAAGAAATATAGTGTTGTCTTATTAATATTCTTTTTTTTTTACAGTCCCAATGTTGAAAGCACATTTTGCCATTTTCCCCCCAAACACAAATTCATTAACCATTCATGTCAATATGGTTTTTAGCTCAAAGGTGTGTGTTAATTCAAAATCAAGCTGTGGGCTGATTTGCTTCTACCAGTCAGTCTTTTGGCCAGAGCTTGGGTGGCATTACACCTTTGAGAAGACCCATAAGTTAAATTCATTCCAGGTTGAATAAATGTGATTTCATCTGTCTAGATCAAATAATAAAGTGTATTTTAAATATCATCCAAACCATTCATCAAGGAGAAAAAGGCTGTGTGATATTTCAAAGAGGACCTCAGTCAGGAATCACTATCTGCTCTTTTCAGCAATACTCTGATCTGAAGTCAAACTTTGCATTTGCATAATGTTATTGTCAAAATCTGAGTGAAGAGCACGGAAAGTAAGATCTTCATCTTGATTTATATTGTATGACTTGGTCATATATCTGGTAGTGTTTAATACACATAATTGAATTATACTGCTTTCTTTTTAAGTAATTATACCCAGTGTACTGGATTCTTATGGTTTGTTAATTTATTGGGTTAATCAAATTATTGTGTAATCCTGTATTTATTATTATTAATATTTCTCTTGGATGAGTATTTGTTTTTATACATGGCTTACAAGCCAATAACAACAGTTTTAAGACTGGAAAGCAAAATAAAGATAAAGCATAACTAAATTCTCACCTTTTAAACTGCTAGTCCAGTGCTTCATTTTGTGCACTTGCTTTTGGGCTCAGTTTGACCTTTGTAAAATATGAAAAAACAGGAGACCAGACTGCAGAGTTCATATTCAGAGTTCTGCCATGTGGGCTGTGATTTCTTTAATACACTGGCTCTTCAATGGGTGTTTTAGTGCAAGTTGAGTGCAAGGGCTGTGAATTGGCTGTGAAATTTCCATTGTTCCTTATGACTTTAGTTCTTTTACTAAGTCCTCAGCAATTCAGCGTACTAGATTGCCTGTGTGGGAAAAAATATTTATTCCAAGAGATCTCACAGAGATAAAATGCTCATTGAATGTAGCTCTTCAGTTCTGGCTGAGGCAAAACAACAGTACAAGACAAATAATTGGTTCCAATGAAAAAAATACTAAGCAAACAAATTCCAGATAGGAGGGTATTTTTTAGTTTGTTTCCCTAAGACTTAAGAATTCTGTATAGCAAGAATTATAAACTTCCTGATCGAACTGTATTAAAGGTCCAAAGTCCATTTCAGAATTGAACTCCTCCATGTTCCAGTTATTTTTATCTGAAGTTATGCAGGACTATGTCCATGGGTAGATCACCCAATAGCATTAAAGGCTACAGATACTCAGCATTTAAAACATCCACTGACATCCACTTCATTGCACAAAAATGAAAAACCATTTTGGTAACTCTTGACACAATGTACGGTATGGATTTTTTGATTGTAGGCACTGTAATTGTGCAGTTTCTACACAGTTTCTTGCTTATAAAACTAACACTGAGATAGAAGTGACACATGTTTGGGACTGGAGTATTTTCACTTCTATTTCTGGAATAGAAAAGGACCTAGAAATCTTTGGCATATTTAGATGGTGAAGGCACTTTTGTATGGATACAAATCATATTGTATGTCTAAAATGTTAAGATTTAACTTTGTTGATAGGGGGGTATAAATACAAGGGTTCAGTGCTTTCCAGGAGAAGAAACTCATTCCCTGGCAGTGGATAAATTCCAAAAACATTTTGAAAGGGAGATCAAAGTGATTTTGCTGCCTTGCTAGGTTTGCATCCATTAGCAGAGGTTACTCCTAAAGAGCAAATACTTGCCTTTGAAATGGAGTAGACTGCCTCAGGTATCAGGTGTTTCCAAAAACGTTCGCCATAGAGAAATACCAAAAAAATAATTCTTCATCTCTCATTTCACGTGATGTTAGTTTTTATATGAAGTCACATCATCCTAAAGTGTATTTTAGGAGGAAAGTAAAAATACTTCTAACAAGGCTGCTTAATCTATTTGCTTACTATCTGCTACCTCCTCCTGAGACTGCTTTTTTCCTTGACATGAAAAAATAAATGAATGATTCATCAGGCATCAGTATATTCTTCCTTCTTCTTAGAGGCATTTCTTGGAAGGAGCTAAAAATTCTGCTGAAGTCTACAATAATATTCTCATGGACTTCAGAAATGGGTAGTTCACACAGGATTGAAATGAATTTGAAAAGAAATTCAGGATGATACTGAAAAGTCATTACAGATATCTCATTGAAACTTGGAAAGATAAGAATATAAAACAAGTTATTGGTATCATTATGAAGGACAACTAGGTGAAATGTCACTAACAAGTATAGTCACCATTAATCTGTTTTCTGTCTCTGAAATCATTTAAACATCTTATTTTGAAAATAAGGAAATGAAAACGTGCTATATCACCTGCAACAAAAATCAGCTCTAACAGATTAACTGTAGGTTCCATTAACAGACCCAAAGCTGATCTTTAGCCTTCAGCTTGTTCTGTTCTTCCCCTACATGCATTTTCATTGCTGGTTTTGCCTGCTCCAACTGTGCATTAAAATCTGCTGTCATAATAAACTCTTCAACAAAAAACCCAGCAAAGCTTCTCACGAGTAAATTTAATCCCCCTCGCATTTGCCTAATTTGGTTACATCTTCCTTATCACTGTTGTTATTTTTCTGTAACGCAATAGCATGTGTGGGTCCCCTGCAGGATCAGGGGCTGGCTGTGCGAGACACTGTGTAAATAGACAGGGAGAGACAGTCCCTGTCCCTAGAGCACTCCCAGTCTAAATAGACCCAGTGGGGAGGGAAGCAGAAGGATGGGGAGCACTGAAGTGATTTCGCCTGAGGTCACACAACAGTTTGTTAGTAGTTTTTGGGAAAGAAGTCGGTCTTTCTGCTGCCCTTCCAAAATCCTTTCCATAAACCTCTCCGATGGCGATTGAAATTTTCTTAAACATTTGCAGTTGTAGTGTTGTGCTTACTTGTATTTCCGTGTAGTGTGCTGGAGATTTTCATGCCACAAAGCTGCTCCTGGTTCCTTTATGTGATATTGGAATACATCTTGCCAGCCTGATGAGCCTCTGGGGTTATTATTACTTCATAACTGGAGATTCTGTACCAAAGATTCTCAAAACCTGAGCAACCTGACCTAACTTTGACATTAGCCCTGAGCTAACAAGGGATTGAACCGCACTTCCAACCTGGATGAGGGTACGATTGTGATTTTAGTGGGGACTAAGTCACTTCATTCTCACACTATTTTTATAGCTTTGGCAGAACATCATCTAATTCTGAGGGAGTTCGTGGTACCCATTCTGTCAACCCAGCACCCTTCCTATGTAGGCAGGAACTTTTCGGAAGAAAAAGTTCAGAGCAACATTTTCTTTAGGAACACTTCTGTCACTGTTGTGTATTCTGTTCTCTTTTTCCCACTCTCTCTCATTCTTTATTATCAAGGAAGTCTGAATGAAAAGGAGACCTTTTCATCTGAAGAGTTAATCTTACTCTTGTAACTGTTCCTCACCTGAAGCCCTGAATTGTGTCCCCAAGAGCCTTTTGGGAAGGGCTCACACAGAGGGTTATGGCTTCAGGTGAGCAACAAGCAGTGGGAGCAGATGAAATCCCAGGAAACAAAGATACGATTCTCATGTGAATCCATCTCCAAAAAGAATGCAAAGAAAATATATTCAATGCAAACACTCTTTTAGTGAAACCTTACGGTCATGAAGTCAAAGGCAAAAAAGTCAGAAGTTTCAGCAGTAGGGTTTTGTTGTTTTGTTGCATTTTTTCATTAAACTTTTAGCTTTTGTGTCTATCTCCCATCCTGATTTGCTGCGGTGGGTCTGAGTTAATGTCTGAGTTCAAAGTTTGTATTCTAAGTTTCTGACACAAAGCCACCTCTGTTCGGCACCATGGCTTAAGTTTGTAAACTATGAGCACAAGGATGTTAAAAAAACGCCAAAAAACTGAAATTAAGTTTCTCTGTGAACACTGGTTTGAGCTTTCTGATTTTCCAGGTGTAAAAAACATCTACAGTTATGTTAGATTAATAGAAAGCTTTTGTACTAAGGTTTTTCTTCAATGATTTTGGGATTTTTATGTAGTGGGACATTGTGTCATCTGTTCATTGCGACTTCTTTAGTTCTTCACTGAGTTTGCAATCAGCTTCTTGAACAAAAGTAAGGCCTCTGAGAACGCACAGTAGCCAAGATCACTGGGAAAGCTGCACAGACATCTAAGCCTAGCCTAACTTCCAATTTGGTACAAATTCCTCTTGCATGGAATTGGTCGTGTGCACGTTAGTTCAGACCTTTGACAAACAAAGCTTTCAGTTTTCGTGTTGCTGACTCTGCAATATGCTCTCACGTGTGAAGAAAGGCACACCGGTGGTGGCCGCAGTTTTTCCTTCACAGCTGAAGCTGGTCAGTGGCTGAATTACGTGGCCGGTCCATCTTCAAGTGTTTCAGTCTCTCACCTTTCTTCGTTCAGCCCAGGCACCTAATTTCCCCACCACCTTTCTTCAGCTGTAAAGATGGGCTGTCTGTTTGGTTTAGGATTATTTTAATGTTTATGCAGTGACCCAGATTTTAAACGAATACAAGAACTGAAGGTTCCCTACTGGGGTGCTATTTTTACTGCATAGTATTTTCTTTACACAAAAAAACCCCAAACCAAACAAAACAAAAAAAATCCACATAAAAACTGCAGTCACCTGAACTTCGTTGCAAAAGTCAAGATAAGTCAGGTAAAGGAGACTGTGGTAGTGAATACATTGTAATGCAAACTTCCTCCATTCTCTGCTGAATATAGTACAGAAGATAATATCTGAATATATTTTTACTCATTTTGAAGACTCCAGCAATCCTAATATAATGTTAATGCATAGAGGCTTCAACTGAGTTTGTGAAGGAACCTAACATATGGCATTTCCTCAACTTTCTTGGTTGATGCTGCCACCCTGACATTATTTTTTAAAATTTTATCAACAACTTTTATTTCTGGAATGCTTTTGCTGTTGTTCAAAAAACAAAAGTATACCTTAGCAGTAATGACACAGTGACGTTCTATCCTTGATTCAGAATTTTAGTTGTAAAACTGTTCTGTGGGCCAGCACCAAAGGAGATACAGACACGTACTGTCATATAACAAATTATTCCTCTTTCCTGTCTTAACAGAATCCATTGCAATGGGAAACAGCAAACTGTATGTAGCTATCTGGTTTTAAAGACCTGGGTGTGACAACTGGTGTTCTTGAGTCTTTTGTTTTGAACAACATCTGAGATGACCATAAGATTGCTGTGTTTAGAGGTGAGCCATGAACTACAAGAAAATTGTGTTAAATCTGAAAAGAAGAACAAAAATATGCCCTTCCCCCCTTAAAAAAAAATTGTAAAACTGACACAAGCCCGAGGAGTTGTTGCTTGCTGCTGCCATGTGAATGAGAGGAAGAAAAACTATTTCCATCTGCTGGGCAACACACTAATGCTGCAAGGGGAAGAAGTATTTGGGCACATCTAAAAGATTCGTGGGGATTAGTAAATTGCTGGTGTAAAATCCTAAACCGGAGTCTATGCCCACAGCCCATGAATCTCTCTGTGCTGTTCCCTTGGCACCCATTATCTGAAACATCCCCTCGGCACAGGGCAGCTGCTCAGTGTGTGCAGCACGGGCACCCCAAGGGATGCTGGCATCCAGAGGTGTGGGATTCCTGCAGAGAAGGCAGGGCAGGGAACAAGCTTTGGCAGCTGGCACTTGCAGGTGGTCGGGGCCAGGCAGCGTGAGCAGGGTGGGGAGCAGGGGCTGCAGAGCGCGGTGAGGAGCCTTCTCCCGCAGGAGCCGGGGTTGGCCAGAATGCTGGGGTGAGGTGTGAGGTGTGAGGTGGGCTCAGAGGTGCCTGCAGCTATGCTGAGCTTGTGGGAAAGCTGTGAGCTCCTGGGGACTCCAGCTCGCCTGACTGTGGTCTTTAGGTGGGGATTTAGAGAAGGGGAAACAGCTTTCCATGAAGACACGCAGGAAAACTGCTGATGCTGTGCCTGTGATTTGGGGGCTGTTTGGAACCTTCCTGAGGGAAAGCTGCTGCCATTAAAGGGACTTTTGTGTGGGCAGAAATGGTGGTGCAGAACAGGGCTCTCCCTCACTGCCCAGGAGCTTCCACCGTGGGTGGTAAAAGCCACTGGGAGTCTCCAGGTGGGGCTGAGCTCCCGACTGAGGTGTTGGGACACCCCAAGGAGCATGTTCGGAAATGTATCTGGGACCACACATCCTTCTGAATGCAGCATTAACTTTCTGGCTTGTGAGGAGCCAGATTTATTAACAATTTGTATACTTGGAGCTTTGTGTGCTGGGCAACACGTCCTGCTCTCGTTAGTGCTAATTGCAATAGGAAATATGCACATAATCCCCCATCCACTGCCATTTGCCTCTAACAGTGTAAGTTTCTAGAAAGCAAAATTAAAACATATATGTAATAAGAGAAAATGCTTACAACTTGGCTTTATTTCACCTTTGATCTCAGTGTTTTCAAAAATGTTAAACTGCTCGGTATTAATCAAATCAAGCTGGTTAAATTTGCCTTTTTGATATCTAAAATGGAACTCTGTTTTATAGCTTGAAAGATTGTTTTTTAGGAAGATAAAGTTTTGAGAACCTTTGACTGATCTGTAGTAAAATATTTTACTGCAATTTCATTTGCCTGAACAAATATTTTTAGAACATTAACAGAAATTTATGGCATAAATTTCAAAGCCTATCTTATAATTTCATGTACAAATATTTATATACACGGTCCCAAGGAAGTTAAAAATGTAATGTTTTTATAGAAAATATACAATACAGCATATACTCTCCATACAGTATATATTACCTAAAATGAGGTAGGAGGGAAGTTTCTTTCAGTATCTCCCAGAAAATAGCTTTCATTTAAAATACAGCTGATAAATGTAAGCAAACTGAAATTTTAGTTTGTAGTACTGATACACCCAGAAACTCAAATATAGAGTAAGAAGATGCTTTTGATGGAGATTAGAAAACAAAACAGTGACTGCAACTATAGGAACTCTGTGTTTTACAGAGGGCAGCCTTCAATCACTAAATCTTCTGTCCCACACATCATCCATTCAAATTTATTGCTTTTCACAGTGAACAGTCAGAGGTTGCTACTCTCAGAGTATTTGGGGAGAAGTTTGTAATGCAAGTTAAACCCAGATTTGAGTCCTTGCTTCAAGTTCTCACCCTTCTGCTTGTGTTGTTAAAGCCTAAACCTGAGCTAAACTCCCTCTGACCCTGAGCAAGGAGTGTGCCAGTGCCCTGAGCTCAGCATAAGGAGATGAGTTCTACCTTGCATATAACGTAAATAATACTTATGTAAGCGAGCTCACAGCCAGCCAGTTCAAGTGCCCTCGTTCTCCAGTCAGCACGGGCTGCTTTCACTGCTAGTTTGCCCTCCTTCCCTGCCAGATGCAGCTACAGCACTTGGTTCTCAAACCTGCGAGGCTTCACCTATTTTTTCACAAGCTGTCAGGTGCCTGTTGTAGCACGTGGAGTCACTGAGCTGAAGGAGCAAGTCAGGCTGAGGCTGAGCGAACACAAAGCTCTCCGTGACTGATGGGCAGGTCCTGCTCCACCCGCACATCCCTCCCCTCCCTGCTCTGCCCGTCATCCTGTGGTACAGCTCCGAGCCAATGCATAGAGCTGCATCAGTCTCACTTCAGTGCCCGGGAGGATCATGGAAAAGATTATTCTGGGAGGTATTGAAAAACACCTGGAGGACAACACAGTCGTTGGTCACAGCCAGCACAGCTTCGTGAGGCAAAGTTCTGCTTGTCAAACCTGATTTCCTTCTGTGACAGGGTAACCCATCTGGCTGATCCAGGAAAGCCAGGAGATGAATCTTTTTGGGCTTCAACAAAGCTTTTGACGCTGTTTCTTGCAGGATTCTTCTGGACAAACTGTCCAGCCTGCAGCTGGATAACCGTGCTACATGATGGGTGAGCGGCTGGCTCAGGGAGTGGACAGGGAGTGGGCTGACACTGGGCTGGCACTGGCCACCAGTGGGCTTCTGCAGGGCTCCATCATCAGCCCTGTGCTCTTCAACATGCTCATTAACGACCTGGACACAGCACCCTGAGGAATACTAAGTCAGTTTTCTGACGACACTAAAGTGGGAAGAGCTGTCGACTCCCTCGATGGCAGGGAGGCCCTGCAGAGAGACCTCGGCAAATGATGGGGCTGGGCAGTCACCAACCATCTCAAGTTCAACAAGGGACAGTGCCGGATTCTGCACCTGGGCTGGGGCACCCCTGGATGCACGGACAGACTGGCAATGAGAGGCTGGAAAGCAGTGCCAGGGAAAGGGGCCTGGGGGTCCTGGTCCATGGCCAGCTGGACATGAGGCAGCAGTGCCCTGGAGCCAGGAGGGACATCCCTGTCCTGGGGGCATCAGGCCCAGCAGCGCCGGCCGGGCCAGGGAGGGGCTGGTCCTGCTCTGCTCCGGGCTGGCAAAGCCTCACCTCAAATATTGTGTGGAGTTTTGGGTGCCACAGTGTAAGAAAGACATAAAGCCATTACTCAGTGTCCAAAGGAGGGCACAGGGATGGTGAAGGGCCTTGAGGGGAAGCTTGTGAGGAGCAGCTGAGGGCACTTGGTCTGTTCAGCTGGAGGAGACTGAGGGGAGACATCACAGTTACAGCTCCTCCTGAGGGGAAGAGGAGGGGCAGGCACTGAGCTCTGCTCTCTGGGACCAGGGACAGGACCCAGGGAAGGGCCTGAAGTAGTGTCAGAGATATAATGGCTCTTTTCAAAGTGGTTCGTACTGTGTGACCAGGTCAAACACTGTAACCCATTGTGGGAAGAGCCTGAGAAATTTTAATTCTGGTGCTGATATGTCTTTAACCAGGGTGTGTGTTTATTGATCATTAATCTAACCAACTGTTGGATTTTTATACAGTAAAAGTAAAGTTAGTGCTCTTGCTAGGAATTTGAAAGCAGTGGAAGGAGATAGCCAAGGGTTGTCCAGGAGAAACATTCATAGTTACCAGGAGATACTCATATTCATATGAAATCTACAGGCTTGGAGGTGGGGGGATCTAATTCTGATTTTTCACAGGAGTGCTCAAGGTTAACACCAGGTTATTCTTAAGGATTTCAAGATTTCAGATTGTGATCACTGTTGAGTTTCTTTTAAATCAGAACTGAACAGAGTAATCTGAATACAGATCTTACTAATAAGTTCAGGCCTGTGACGCTGGGCAAAAGAAATAACCCTAAACACTTTGAGGACCATTAACTTTAATGTTTGCCTGATGATGAAAGAATAGTCCAGGCTCTCTGTCTGGGCTTTACAGTGTATTTCTTTAGCAGTGCAATGGCTTTCATTTGGAAACATTAAAAGGTTCAAAATTAATAAGTGCTGGTATAATGCACACTTAATTCTTGAATGGAAGACGTCTCACCTTACATCCCATCTCAGATTTTCAATGGCAAGTGTTATGCAATAGAGATACTTTTTTTTTAATGTATTTATGCTTCTGACATAATCTGTCAGAGTAGTTGATGGCTTATTTATTTTTGCCCCTAATAAGATATAAATGTAATAGTTTTGCTTCATAAATGCAGGATTTTCCCAGGTAATGTTCATGAGATCAGTCGGTCTGATTTTTTTCCTGAAGTCAAACATCTACACCTTTTTTCAATCATGTTTGGTTTGGATTTTGTTTACTACTCTATAGAAACTTGACTTCTCACAGATTTATCAGATCGTCCTGTCTCTCACTGAAAAATCCCACGTTTGAACATACTCTTCTCTGTAAGGGTTAATTTCACCTCTGCTAATATTATATGACTCTATCAGTTATTAATGCAGTCAACTCATAAGCACAGTTTAGGGGGTACTGGCCTTGGAAGAACTTTCCAGCAGACCAATATATCAAATCAATTCTGAAGTCCCTTGACCTCAGGATAGAATTACAGGTTTATAATTTACTCAACACTTACATGACCCAGAGAACAAAGGATTGCCAAGTCAGTCAAAACTAAATTACTCCTGACCTTAAATTAGTCATTTTCATGCTATTAAAACTATGGCTAAATCACTCTTGAGAGATTATTTTGAGCTTATAAATCAGGTTTGTATTTATCCGTATTTATGCTCACAATCTAGAACTTTGCATATACTTTAATGGATGTTTAATTGAAAGTTACCAAAGAGCTTAAGTCATGGAAGTGTATTAAATGTGGAGTTTTATACATATGTCTCCGTCTCCAAAATGCCCAATTTTCTTGTGAACAATATGAAAATATGTAATAAAATCATGCAGACATAGTGAGGATAAATAACTGAAGAGCACCTCCTCAACACCACTTTCAATTGCATAATCAGGCTGCCATGTTGCACACTTTAATTTTGAATAAAGTTTGGTACCTGTCCACAGCCTCTGCACTCAGGGAAATAACTCATGTACAGAATTACTTGGATGTGGGTTTGCAGAATCAAGCCCTTCATTAATTCTGAACAGATCTTGGCCTATGCAGGTATTTTTCCTCAGTCATTTGGAAAGTTAACTAGTTCCCCATTCCCTAGGTACTGCCATTAAAGAGCTATTTTGGAAGGTGTAGGAGAGGTGTGTAAACACTTTCAGGGTTTAACTTTATGGCTGCCAGGAATGGAAACTGCGTTTTCAAAACGTAACCTGAGGTACCTGAAAAGCAACACACAGGGATGATGTATTTTTTAAAACTTCTTGTGCATTTTCAAGAGTCTCCACAGTCTGTAAGTGTCCATTATAAATTATCTTGATTACACTTGTGACTTTATAATACACTTTATAATTCAGGGAAATTATCAGCTATCACTCAGACTCAACTGGTTCACCAGTTCATCAGACACAGGAGATTATTCTACAGAGAACACGTTTAAAGATGGGTTTGGGTAGAATAAAATGGCTTTATTTCTCCTGTAGGTCTCACAGCACAAGGCTTGAAAATTTGAATAAGATTGAAGTGATGATAATAGGAACTTTAAGACTGGGAGAAGAACTTAAAGCTTGAGATTATGAGGCTTCATGGCTGAGAAGACTGGTGATAGGAGAGATGAATTATTTTGTTAAATGTGAAGTAGATCATGTTCAAAAATGTTCCTGTCTGATTCCTGGTTTGTCAGCCTCTGCTTGATGTCATGTGAAGTTAGGTACCTTTGATTCATGGAGTGTTGTGTAAACGTCTGTTGATTTCTATCTGTTCTGGTTTGCACTTCTGCCCTGAGGTTTGCTTTGAGTTTCAGGTTTGGGCAAAATGAAATTGTCAAAGAAAATTCACTTTAAATAGCAGCCTTTCAAGTGGTTTTGTTTTGAATCCATGCCAAACCTGAGATTTTGCATAGTTTCTTTTTGCATAATAGCCAAGCAAAAAGATAAATTGTGTCAAGCTCCTTTGGAATGGGGCTGAAGTTTATAGGTTTGTGAACTTTTAGAAAACTACACCTGTAATTCATTATCAAGCCAGCTCAATGTGAGGACTTGCTGGAGGACAGCGGAATGCTGGGAAACTTCTGTATGATAGAATTAAATTAGAGGAGAAGAAGCATGTTCTTGTTTCAGCTCCAGATGGTCATGACCTATTTCACTTATTGGAGCACTGAAATTTTGGGCTTGAGTATGTGAATACTGGAGCTGCTGCCTCATCTCTGCAGTAAGTTCCTTCAGATCCAGAATAAAGCCAGCTGCTCAAGGAGAAGATAAAGCTGGTTTGAGGCAATGTCTATATGTCTGTTCCTTGGATAAAAAAAAAATAATTCCATTTCAGTGGGAGTCTTGATAGCATCATTCCCAGTTTTTATTTCATTCTTACACAGGGCTTCCAAGAGGAGTTCTCAGATTGTTGTCAGAGAACAATCAGTGGGCATGTGTCAAATTAAATAAAGATCCCCCTGTTTTGGGGGTTTTCTTTGTTTGAACATATTTCTGTATCTAGATCTTAAAAACAGCCTTCAGCAGTGCTAACATAATTAATTATTTGTATCAAGTGTTCTCATTACAGCAATTCAGGTGGTTAGCCACCTAAATGAGCGCATAATTATTTAGAAACACTTTTGATTGCAGTACTGGCATCCTCAAGGCCCAATTAAAATAACCCAAACAAAACACACACAAAAAAATCAAAACCCAAAAGCTTGAGACTTTGAAGCACTAATAGCCATTATCCTGTTAATTAGATCACCTCGTGTGCACTCAATAGTAAATGGCTATCTTTTGCTTCTATCAGATATTCATTTGCTGAGAACTTTCAGTGAACAAAGAGCTGATGATCTTTCAAAGGTGGGGGGGGCGGGACCACTTTAAAATGGAGTTTTTCCATGAGAAAACTTTGACGGGCAGTGGAAGTTTTATTAATTTAATTTTGTAACAGAAGGAGTGAAAACAAAACTCACTCGATGCAGGCAGAATTCAGAACACTGTTATTAGTGGAAAATTGTCAAAGTCCGTTCCAATATTTGAACTGAGTCTTCCCAGGATGATTTGCTGTTTCGTGGGATTCATAGCATGGATATACCATTCTTTAATAGTATCCTGTAAACCAGTTTACATCTTCTCTGAGACATGTGGTGCTCATTCTGCACCAGATGATGCAGTGTACGGTATGTCTGCAGGGAAGAGTCCCAGCCACAGGGAGGAGAAAGGGCATAAACGAGATAAAATGTATTCATTTTATAAGAAGATAAAATATTTCTTTTTTGGAATCAAAGGTATATTTAAAATTGGCGGGGAGAGGGGGGAATTGAAGCATATTATCATTTCAGGCTCAAATGCTTTGAGAATCTTTTGTTTCATAATAACTTTTAAAGTATTTTTCCTTTGTGTTAGGATGGAAACAAAGACAGGAAAATCAGAATTCCCCAGACCATAAAGGCACAGATTTCCTCACTTACATTGAAAACAGAATTTTTCCTGTTCTTTAATAGAAAGTCACAAGCAATTGGTATATGAACACTTTCCTTCTGTTCATCCACTGGCTGAGCAAAAGGTCTGCCAGAAAAATAAAAATGCCAAGAGATAGCATCTTTTCCTGAAAGCACAGAAAAAATGCACAACCTTTGAACAGAAAGTAGTTTCTCAATGAGCAGCTGAAATCTCCTGAAATAAGTAGCTCAGCAAAACTTCTGGTTTCAGTGATTGTTTTCACAAGTGATGCTTGCAACTCTTAGCAAGATATTGATTTCTATGGTAAACTATTGATAAGCACTGCATATTTTCAGTATTAGGCAAGTGAGACCTGTAGGATTTTTATGCATGTTCTTACATGAAATACAGGGTGGAAAAATAATACGTGTCTGTGGTCACGTAAAGTTCCCTGCGAGGTTCTATGAGTATGATCGCTGTTGTCTGCAAAATAATTCATGCACACTAATTTTTTTTTTCCTGAAGATACATGATTTTTTTGTCTGGTTTTGAAATGGCAGCTCCTCCAGTGGCAAAGCAATATCCTTTCTTGGCACGTGGGTTTGTAGAAACTGGCGTTGGAGCTCAAAATGGGTTGTGATGGAAGTTTGCAAGAACCTTGTGAGAATATCTGTGGGTTTGAGAAGACCTTTAAAAGGAGAATTTGCAGGTGATCAAGTAGGAGATCAGTTTGAGAACCAGTTTTCAAGGGTCTTTTCTGCAGGTATAAACTTGTTGTGTCCCAAGGCTCGATACAAAATATTAGTGGAGGGCGAAGTCATTTTCTTTGAAGATGGCAAGTTTCAGTGATTCACGTCCCATAACCAGGTACTCACATCTGCATCCAGGTAGGATGCTCAGGATTTCTTGCTATTGTATGGAGGGCCACGTAAAACTCTACTGAGTCTTCATGCTGGGATCTCCTCAGGATGCCAGGTGCCACCAAACCTTTTTTGCCTTTGGGAGCTGACAGTGACCAGGATCTTTTATTTCCTCTGTGCTCTGCCACCTCTGGGAATGATTAGGATTTATTTCCTCTACTCTGTCTCCTTACCAGAGTGTCTTAAGACTCCAGCCCTGTTCTGTGTTGTCCCACCATCACCTCTTAGTAACTTTTTTCAGTTCCTGACTGAACCTGTTCCTTTGTGTTCCTGAATTGGATGTTTTCAAAAGCTGTTCATAATTGTGCTGTGATGTTCATGGTGTAGCACCTGCCATCCTCACAGGGCTTTTTGTGCTCCTTTCTAACACTTTCACACACAGACCTTCCCATTCATTCTCCATTCTAGCCAGTCTAAGCATTTCCATTATGAATCTCTGTAATTACTGGTATCATGATTTAAACCACAGGCAGAAAAATAATGAAAAAAAGAAGTTGTAGGATTTCAGTCTCCCCTTGCAATTCCACAGAGAGCACAGAGAGTACTGTACTCTCTCTTCCCAACACCAGAGCCTGGTCTCCCTGCCAGGCCATGGGCAGTGCATCTGGCACCCCTGAAGGTCCCTGGAATAAAGACAGGGCTGGAAAAGGCTAAAATTGCTCTGCTACTCCAGTTGGAGAGAAGAGCCTAGAAGCTGAATACTGACAAATTTAAATAAAAAATAAGGCACTTTTTAACAGTATATAAAGGTCTTTCTATCAAGGCCAGATGCCTTTCTGGAAAGTTACTTTAGTCCTACACAAGGTTTTTGGCTCAGGGCAAGGGCAGCTGTGAGAAATGCAATCCCCTGCACTGCTGAGCAGGTCACATTTGTGATCTAATGGTCCTGTTTGGTTTCAGATGCTGTGGGTGTCTTGCATTGCTGAGTATGTGGTGAACAGGGGACTAATTCCTACACGGATTGCTCAGGTGCTGCGGAGAGCAGGAGCAGGGAAGGTGGAGAGGGGAGAGTGGAAAACAGCCTCTGCTCAGGGGTCAGTGACATGGCAGTTCATCCCAAGCCTGCAGAGCACTATCCCTTGCTTCTTATCACCATTAAGGGATAAACATATTGTCACTGCTCTTTTTTTTCCTTCTTCTGCTGAGTCATTCTATCAGTAAAATACGACTTCATTTGGGACTGCTAATTGCCTTAAAATCCCCATGACACCTCCATGATTT
Organism: Gymnorhina tibicen; assembly: GCA_013399875.1. Classification (NCBI taxonomy): domain Eukaryota; kingdom Metazoa; phylum Chordata; class Aves; order Passeriformes; family Artamidae; genus Gymnorhina; species Gymnorhina tibicen. Next base: position 199,919 of record VXAZ01002897.1, on the reverse strand, counting down.
AGACAGGTTTTACACCTATTTTATAGACATATAAACTAGAGCACAGCCAGGTAAAAGAACTTGAACAAGATCACCCAGAAACACAGCAGCCAGTTAAATCAATCAGTTCAAGAACCCAGGAGTTATGTTTCCATAGCCCCTGCTGCAACTACTAAATCACAAGAGCTACTAAGGAAAGATCCTGCCAAAAGCCACTGTTTTTTGTTTTTTAAAACCACAAGGAGCATTTTCTTTAATTCCACCAAGTCTCTCCCTAGTACTTGGTGCAGATTAATTAATCACGTATTTTTTAAAAGAAATGTAAAGCCTTGGGCTGCCCAAAAGCCACTGAAGTTTTAATTCTCAGAACTATTCCCTGACTTGACTGTTATCCAGTTCCTATTCAGGCAAGATAGGAATTAAGATTAATGACCCCAAACAAACTGGTATTTCAGAGAATCAGTCTTTGCCAGGCATTATATTCTCATGACAGAAAATCATTGAGGCATAAATACAGCGCTCAGTCATTGGTGTATATTAACAACACCACGTTGTTCCCATAAATGCTGAATACAGCGAAGAGGAAAATGAAGTCTTAAAGTTCATTAATTTTGGTTGGGGCATTTTTTTAAAGTGAGCAAACCAGAACCTATGGAATAAGGCTGTCCCATTCCTGTGCTGCACAGATGTGAAGGCTATTCAGATTCCAGACAGGCATCTCTGGGAAGTTGTTTGGGCTTGGTGATGGCTGTCTCTGCAGGGTCTTTTACCAGCTAGATGGTCTGTAGGCGTTTTTTAAAAGATGAATTGATGAAGACCAAGTTTTAAGCAGAGGGAAGTTACGAAAAAAATACTTAGCTGCTAGGATCAGTGAGTGTTGTAATATGTGGGATAAAAACGTGTCATTATCTGCCAGCATCTGTCCACATCCCAAGAAGGGGTTTGTGGCTTGAGGGAGTTTCTAAGCAAATGAGAACTGGCGTGGAGACAGGAGCGTTTCACCTACCCTGGGACCAGCAGCAGTGATGGTCAGCGCTAACACAGGAAGTTATTGTGGCAATTTCTAGAAGCTGTTTGCTTAGGAAAAAAAAGAAAAAAAAAAGAAAATCTTTCTGTGTTTTCATTTCCACACTGAAAAGACATCCCTATGACATCATCTTGTTTGTTCTGACATTGCAGAAAGAATGGAAGAAATAAAATGGCAGAAAAGAGACCAGGGACTTTTATTTTGCTGCCAACAAAAAATAGAGGAAAGATGTAACCACAATATCCAATGGCTACTTTAGTTCTCAGAGACAGTTCAGCAGATGAGTTGTTGTTCAAGGGCAGTTGGGCTCCCAGACACAAGAGCATTCTGTAGTAAGCTTAATTACTCGTTTTAATTATGCATTTTAATTAGCAGGGGACTAACACAGTGCTTTTCTCCCACTTCCTCAATAAACCCACTTTGTAATATTACAGAACAAACTTGTAACTGGAAACTCCAACTGTCTGTGGTTGAGAAAAACAACTCCAAGTTCAGGGCTTTTCTTCTTTACAAAATCACATTCAGTGAGCAGGTTACATCCACCTCTGATCATTTTCAGGAGCTTTTTACTTACTTTATTCTGTTCCTGGACAACATGAAGAAACACCCTGTGCTGCTGCTTCTCCCAGTGGTGTTTCCTTTGCCAATATATTGTCTGGCCTGTTGTTCCCTCTAAGTGATGTCCTACTTTTTCCTCTTCTGGCAGTTTCCCCTCAGAGCTGTCCCTGCACTGTCCTCCCTGCCCCTAAATTCCCTGCTGTAGGAAATCTGCTTTCTTTCCCATTCACTTCAGAGAAGGTCAGGTTAGAGGGGCAGGTAGAAGTAGAGGCAGCTGTGTTCTGGAATGAATTCAGAGGCAGCAGTGTGTGTGGGATGGCTGGGTGGGTGAAGATAGCAAATGCCACAAAATCTTCAACAAAATAACCAGAAAGCAGCCTCTCACAAATTGTACTCTCTGTACTCTCTCCCTTCTGTACTCTTTCCTACCTGGGACTGTACCTGCAGAGGAGGGATGTGCAGAGTCTGCAGCATTCCTTCACAAACTGAGGTTGTCAGCAGAGCGTGGTGAAGCCAAATAGGCCTCCAGGCTGCTCTGTTTTGAGAGGAGCCAGTCCTAATTTATTAGTAGCTTTGAGCCAAACATGGGCTTGAAAAGGTTCAGGTAAGGATATGGTTAGAATAGAGATGAGGTGGGTTTGAGGTGGAGGTGTGATTAGGAATAAAGGGAAAAGTAAAGTTGTGCCAACATTTTCTGAAATGTTCCCTCAGGTTTCAGTGCAAATAGCATCTTATATAATTTCCATGGTGTAAGTGGTGGAAATGCTCCAGAAGTATCTGTTCTTTACAAGGCTTTGATGAAATGTTACAAGACTGGAAACCTCTCATGTTATATTTATGTTGTACTTCTCTGCTGCTCCTGGCTTGGGATGAGCTCTGGAATCAGAATCATCGCCTGACAGTTCCAGGTGTTTGCATGTCAGACTCAAGCTGCAACCCTCTCTTAACTCATGTGGTTTAAAAGGCTCAAGGCATTTTGTCTGGCTTGGCTTAGCTGAAGGCAATAATATTTTCATTTATAGGGAAGGTGATTTTTTTTTAAATTTGGACATTGCAGCTTCTCTCAGTTTTAAAACCACATTACATAAGCTCCTTTCCCTTGTGATGAGAATCATGTCTCTCCACCACGTTCCTCCAGCAATAGAAGGTCCACATTGTGTGTGTGATTTCATATGGACCAACTGCTGCATCTGCCCACGAGAGGCTCTCTAATTTTATCTTCTTTCTGATTTCTCTGTTCCCACCTTTCTTGTCCCTTGCTTTCAGTGTAAATAAGATTTCCTTTAAATTTTACCTAATAAAATATCAGCCCATTTGAGATAATTCTACATGGAAAGAAATTAAAGTCTGGGCTAGGAATCAGTGTTCTTCCCAGAAACAGAGCTGGAAAGCGAATAATCTTAATCAAATGTGATGGGAAAACAAAAAGACAGATGGAGGGCTGAGTTCTCACGTAACTTCTGTACATTTCAGTTGCCATCACTGATCTAGTCCCTGTTTGTGCTGGCTTAGAAACTAATGCCAAGTGGACAACTCCAGAGCAGATGATGCTGTATGTGACTGGGCAGGAGTTACCACATCACCCAGGGACCGGTATTAAACCAGAGTTAGTGTGACTCTACATGTGTTTTCCTGCTAGGCAATCAAAACCTGACAAATGAATGAAGCTCAGCACTAACCCAAGCGCTGTGAGCACGTATCCTCAAACCAGTTTGGCAAACTGGGACAGAGAGCTATAATTCACCCTACTGAAGTGGCCTTTTATTTTCCACAGCTCGTGATGTTACACTGAATAACTCCTCTAATTCATGGCACCTGAATAAACGGCAGGAAAACCAGTCTGGAATGCACGTTCCACTATCTGCAGCCACCCTGCAGCACAGCCTGGGCAAAGTCCATCCCCCGAGCCCTACACTGAAGACAACTCTAATGATTAAAAGGTGCTGTTGGGCTGAAAATGCATCCCACTGATAAGAGGCTTGTTTGGAGACTTGAGCTGTGCCTCAGCATGGCCTGCAGTAGTTGTAAGTCTGCCTGGCTTTAGGGTCCATTTAGGTATCTCTTTTTCCCTTTAAACATTCCCTGACTGCTCCAAAGCACATCAAGCTGGAAGTTATCAGGCTCCATATAGAAGAAGAAAAAGAGTACATCTGAACTGGCCAACACCAGCTTTTAACAAACAGAATGCTGTATCAAAGAAAGATTATAAAAACATCCCAGTGGGATAGTTTTTACAGTTGCTTTGGATTTCATCATCTCTATTTTCTCCTCTGGTTCAGTTATTTTCAACAAAAAAGAAAATGTTTGGCTTCTTTGGCTTAAGCTACTCCCTTCCTGCAGTTAAATAATAAAAAAAAAAGCCAGTCTTAAATACATCCAAGTGTTTTAGCTGAAAGTGATGCCTTTCAGTGCTGCCTGAGCTCTGAGCAGAGGAGCAAACCCAGGCTGCAGTGGCACTTGGGCACACAGCTGTCCCACCAGCCTCTGCACCCACACGGGCACAGCCAGAACCTGCAGAGGGGAGGCTGAGCCAGCCAAGAGGGGTCCCCTTCCCCAGCCCTTCCAGAGTAGCTGCCAGGTGATTCTGAGCATCCCACCAGGGCGGGGCTGTGTGAACATCCATGATCCAGGACCACCACCCGCTCCCCTTCCTCCCTGCCCTACCACAGTGATGGCCCAGGAGCCAAACTTGGAACCACTCATTGTAATTAAGGATAGGTGTGAGCCCTTTTAAAACTGAGCATCCTGCTGAGGAACCCTTGAGCAGAGAGGTAAGGAACTCATGCTGCTTTGCTCCGATAGGCTTGGGTCCTATTGAAGACACAGCTAGAGATGATGTCAGTACCATTTATGGATCCAAGGATATGTGATTTCAGTAGATATTTCATGGTATCCATTATAGTTACAGATGTTGCAAGCTTCAATTATTAATTTATGTGCTCATAACTTTCCCAAGGCCAGATCACTTCTGTTCAAATGGCATTTTCTTCTCCTTTACCAAGCGTTTTAGGGTAGGGTTTTGACAAAACCTTATTTCCTTAGGTTAAAAGATGGAAAAGCATGGAATTGTGTGTCAATGAAGCCTTAATTATATTCTTCCGAGCATAACATACAGACGAAACAGCCCACCCAATACTTGCCACCCACCCCACCTCAGCGTGGTGGACTCCATGCTTATGAGGTCTAGAGCTTAAGCTTGGGTTTCTGGGTAAATTTTTTAAAATAATTAAATTTTTTTGGAGTGCTGGAAAGCATCTGCGTGCATGCGTGAGTGTGTGTGTGTGTGTGTGTGTGCGTGCCACTGCCCTCTGGCGCACAGAGGCAGGAGAGTTTGGCTGCTCTGAAGGGGCAGAGCAGTGGGCACCCAGCCACCCCTGTTCCTGCTTAGAGCGAGTGCTCAGGTCCTGCTGTTCGGGAGCCAGGCGATGAAAGGAGTGAAATCCTCACCCCCGACGGGCTTAGAAATCACAATCTCTGTGCAGATCTGCCCCTCTCTGTCTCGTGTCCATAGAAGATGCCACGTGGAAAGACTGTGCAAATGTGGTGTCCATCGCACCCCCCTCAGGATGTTGTCTCATCGGCTGCGTATCCCGAAATATCCGGGAGATTGGCTGCAAGTGGTGCTGTGCTCCTGTTGAGCACTACCAAAGCAGGGCCTAGAGCATCCCTCTCCTTCGGTTCTCTCCTGGTGGATGTTTCTGGCACGTGACAGACCGACACCTTCAAGGCTGGACGAGCTTTGCCTAATCCAGGGGGATGGGGATAAAACAGAAGGTTTAGCAGGGTAAATATGTTGGGCTGCATATCAAGGATACATACAGGGATAAATGTAACCTGGTCAGTAGTAGCTGTAATTATCCATTATGGACATTAGTGGCTGGAAACCTCTGAAAATCAGCTAAAATCTCAAAAAATGTTTAGGATCACGGCCACACTGCCCCAACCCCCCATCAGGAGGATAGCTCTGCTTGCTGTACAGAGCAGGAATTTACCTCATCTGGAGCAGCTCTCTATCACCTGGAGCTGCTGTGCTCCCTGGGGATTTACTGGGGCAATTAAGATGACTTATCCACGTCTCACTCTATGAATTTGCACCTTTTCACACTATTTTTCCATCAAAGTCAGGTTTCACACATTTCTGACTCTCAGTTTAACACTAGTGACCATCAAATCTCAGCAGTCACTTCTATTTCAGAATTTGCTCCCAATGAGGTTGGTGTGAGTTTTGCCAGTTGGAACATGATGATACCAAGTGCTTTGGAATGATAGCTGGCTGACCTTCTTAGCCATATTTCACAAACAAATGACTTTTCTCTCTAAAAATGAGGTCTGTTCAACTGTGCATCAGGTTCCAAGAGTTCAGTCTCATGGTTTTGAACACCTTAGCTTGATAACACATTGCAAAAAGTTCCGTGGCCCTGATTTCTGCTGAAGGAATGGAATTAGGAGGAAATTACTGCCTTGGTTTGGTTCCATCTCCAACTTCTTTAAGCTTGTCTATTTAAGCCTGTGTAAACAGTGCCTGAACCATCTCATATGGACTAGCCTAATAAAAAACCCGTCAGGTATATGAAGTTTCACATCATGTATTTCTAGGGGATGATTTCAAGTTTCTATCTTAACTGCTTTATCTTAACAAGGCTTTATCTTAACAAGGGAGGTAGGCTAACCCCTAAACCTTAAATTGCGATTCTTTTCTGGTTATTTAAAAAAAAAAATAGTTGTAGGGGCTGACAAAGACTTCCCTATCAAGTCTGTGCCATTTGCCAGCAGAGTGTCACCTCTGTTCTAGTCAGCAGCCTCAGGAGCTCAGCCGCAGCCCTGAATGTCAAGCTGAGAGCTTTTTCTTTCACCATAATAAAGGTCCTGCAGGCTGAACTACTGGTAGCCCATCAGTGACACTTCTGAAACCCCTTTGATGGGCTTACACGAATGTAAAGGTTCCCCCTCAGCAGTGCTGCTGATGGTGTACAGCAAAGGTGGTTCCTCAGTTGTGCTCACCCTGCCTTGTCTTCTGCCTGTTTGCACGTGTGAGTGTATTTATATGGGTCTGTGCATGGATATACACAGGTGAATGAAACTGGATCATATAGGTGGGACAGACACCTATTTGTGCATGCATTTAATATTCTTCTGGGACTTGAAGCAGAAAGAGCAAGAAAAGCAATATTGAAAGCTTATTTAAGAAGCCTGTGGCTGTGGTATCTCACCCAAGCAGAAGCTCTCAGGCACAGGGTGGGATTGTTGGGGTGCAGGGCCAGGAGTTGGACTCAGTGATCCTGATGGGTCCCTTCCAACTCAGCATATTCTATAATTCTGTGATAAGCACTATTTTTCCCAAAGAATAATTATAAAAATGAATAATTACGCTAATTCTTAAAACACAGTCCCTGCTTGTTTAGCCTTTATTTCCTTCACTTTGAAATAATCCACTGTAACCTTCCCACTTTTTAAAGACTTTGTCTCTGAACTGTGGCACCCAAGAGGTGGCTAAGCCAATACTTCCTTTTCCCCAGCCAGACACACTGGGAAGAAGCAGCAGATTGTGTTTTCAGGAGACTTGAGAATCTTGCTGGAAAGCTTTGCTAGGATTATCATCCCATGTCAAGGATGATGTCCATATAGAACACAGATTTCCCAATAATGCAGCTTCCTTGGAAAGAAAATTTTGTTTCCTTTAGTTCACTCATTTTGAGTGAATAAAGTAGTCAGTCCTTAAAAGAAAATACTCATTCTTATAATTACCATGTTCCTGCTTCCTCTCTACCCTGCCAAAATTCACCATAAAGAAGAGGTGTGGTCATTAATTGCCAGCCAAGTGGCACAATTAATGTTCTGTAAATGCAGGATCCTCTGGGCGAAGTGATACAGCTGAGTTATAAAATGTCCAGTTCTGTGTTTGAGTACCATTACAGACACACACACCCATGTGTGCTGAGAGGGTGCGCTGTGTTCATTTTTATTTACTTTTTTTTAGGATGTGACACTTTGATTTTTCTTTCCTTCCTAGAGAGCTCAAAGTACTTTTTAAAGGACTTAATTTCTGTGCAATAGAGCTCATGGGCAAACACTCAGTAAATGCAAAATAAGGAATGCAGTCATGGTTCTAAAAACATTTCACATTCTTCAAACTGATGCCAGTTGTGTGCATTGACAGTAATCCTGCCTAATCCCCTCCACATGTATTATCTGTGTACACCTGCTTTCATTGTCTCACTTATCAGTTTTGAATACTTAGAACCATGATTTGCGGGAAGGCAGGGCGGCAGAACAAAGCATCCATGCACACACAGCGTGCTACACTGTGGTTTTGCATTAGATATAACATTAGGTAAAGATATAACATCTTGGAGTTAACATCTTCCATTGAGACATTTTTTCTCCTTCCTGCCCCCCTGCCCCAGCTGATGTCTGTCTGTGTTTGTGTTCCTTGGCAGACTGACTGAAGCACACAGAACAGCTGTGAAAGTCATCAGGAGAATGCAGTATTTTGTGGCCAGAAGAAAATTTCAGGTAAGCAGCAGGATTAATCACAAGTGCAGCTCGTGAGCTTGCGTGGCACTGAAGGTGCTCTCAGAGTGGCCTTGCCTTGCTGAATGTGGTTGTAATAAGTCAAAGGCATTGTTGAGGTTCTTGGTCTCACACCTTTTGTGGATTTTTTAATGGTGTGGACAAAATTATCAGTGATCCATGGGTGTAAGTATGACACAAACCCCTGAGTTTGTGGAGTCAGCATTGTTATTTTCTACTTCTCTTTTTCTACTGCACTTGTTTTTAGGGGTTCTGTTTGTTTAACTATACTGACCAATACTTACCCATCCACTAGCAGAAGTGAAGAAAACACTGGTGTTGGGGTGAAAACACCTCTGTCAGGGTGTCTGCAAAAATACTGATCATAACAAGAATGTTATCAATCACTGATCAATTAGGGAATGTTCAGTCCCGTGCTATGTATGGCTGACAGATCAATAGGCCTCACTGATGGATACTGTGGGTGCAAAGTTGCTTTCACCGTTGTGACCCACGTTTCCAAATGTACTTCCCAAAAAGGGACCTCATGGGCCATATTTTATAAAATTTTGGAGCATCTGCCTTCTGGAAATTTGCTGTCTTTATGAAGTGTTCAGTTAATTTTCTCAATCAGGTTACAAAGTGCTCAACCTAAAAGTGCAAAATTGAAAATACTGTTTCATTTTGCCTGTTCAGTGAGACTTATTATGATAAAACTTGTTTGGAATGTGATCCTGATATCATCATTCTCATCATCCATGGGCTGGAAATGCCATGGAAATGAAAAATTAACTTCTGGACTGATTTTCAAAGCCCTCGTTATTTCCATCTCAAGGTTCATGCTTTTTTGTCCAAGAGGATCCACTGCAAGTTAATGGCCTTTCATAATTCTTTTGAAGAGGTTTTAAAAAAATAAATCAAAACCTTACATTTCAGGGAAGTTTGATTAGAGCTGAGCACTTAAATGCGAGGGATAGAAGTCTGAGATAAGCTCCCAGCACTCAGAAGACTCTGAATTAGGGCAGACAGAATAGCTTATGTATTTCCTAATCCCATGCAGACATGTACCTTCAGATAACCCTACCTCTTGAAAGAAGCCGAGGAGAAGTCAGTTTGTTAAACTCAGCAAAAAACAGGACAGCAGGATTCTATGGTAAATATACCAGAGAGATAAACACTCTCTGTTGTTGTTAAAAACAACAACAAAAAAAGAAAATAGAGACACCAGCTCTGGAAAATCAAATCAGTTTATAAATGAGTTAAGTTAAAAATTAGGATATTTCAAACCACCAGAGACCTAATGTTCTGGAGCTGTCAGCCAGTAGCAGTCATGCCAAATCTTAAAAACTGAATTTCATCAATCTGTGGAGAGAATTCTGTGAGTCAGTGACAGGGAAAAAGAAGAAGAAGGAATAATCTTTTGTTTCTTCCTTTCTTGGGGCCATGAAATACATTTTATAGGACTCCCCATGCTAATTAGATTTTGGAAGTTCAAAGCTGGGTAATACTATTTAGTTTTGCATGCTGACTGTGGAATACTGAGCTCAAATGGCCAGGATTTGGGATTATGAGCAGAATGAAAGTTGAAGGAGTTGTTCAAGTTCTGCATTTGCCACACTTCTCTGGAAGCCCATTACCTCCTGGCTTCAGTTGTATCATTCTAGCATTTCCTAATAAAAACATGACACGGGATTGTGCCAAAGTTTGGCAGGACATAAGATGCCCAGATCTAAAGCTTTATGGAGAAAGGGGAGGGGAAAAATGGTGAAAGCTGGAGGGATATTTTTACTCAGCTTCAGCGAGGACTCAGGCAGATTGCAGTGTCCAGCACTTTGCAACTACAAGATTCGGAGGTGATGGTTTGGTAAAAAGGGATAACAGACAGAGGATTTCTTTTGAGGGGGAAAAGAAATTTCATGGGGAATGAGTAGAATTAATTACGCACATAGTGGCCCGTGGGGGAGAGGGGAGGGGAAGACTCCCCAGCACATCCAGGCTCTGCGCCATGCATGGTGTTTAAATAGAGAGTATCCAAAGGAAAGGACACAGGATTTAGCCAAAATGCTCTCCAGGCACCCCCACTAGTCCATCTAAAGAGTGATACTGGCACTGCTTCTCGGGGTGAAGACAATAGGCTGCTTTTCTGGCCAGAAATAGTGATGTGTCAGCGTCTGCAAAATGTGGAGCTGGGGAAGGGGGAAAAAGAAAAAAACAAAAACCAAACGATAAACTGAAAGCTGAAACCTCCCTCCCCCGCAAAGCCTCTGCTCCCAAATGCACTCGGATGCACGCACACACACACCTCCAGAGCCACAACTCTTCTGAAAGTGTTGGTGCAGGTGAGTGCTGAGTGCAGGGAAGGCGTTTTGTCACGAAGAGCTCTTGCTTCTTCAGTCATTTCACAGGATTTGTTTCCATTCCAGTTCCATGCTTTCATTTGAAATTTCTAGGATCGTGTGGCTGCCTTCCAAGCATGACTCCAGCACATACTGTAGGTGTTCAATGCATGTGTGCAGTGGTGCATGCTAATGGCTCTGGCTGAGGCTGTGACAGAGTGCAAACAGACAACAAGATGACTAATGAGCTGTTTTCAGTAATTTCCAATTACTAGATTTGCAGTTTACCTTTGCTTTTTTGTCCCCCTCTTCTTTTCTTGAGTCAGAGCCAAAAAGGGAGACATCTTGCCCCACATTTACCATAAGGGTTCTCAAAATGCTGGTCTTTCCAAAAGGCCATGATTTGTTTAAACCTCCACACACACGTTGATTTTACTTGCTAAAATTTCACCGTGCTGCACTTTTTATAACCACATCACTTTATGCAAATTCTCTAGACTTGTTTCAAAATTCGGCCGCAGTAGTTGCAACAAGAAACCAAAGCTTGGCAGAAGCATCTGGATTCTCGTTAGGATGGGAATAAAGCTGGGCAGGTGGCAGTTTTTTCACTCTTTTGCATTTTTTATCTGTCCTTTTTTACTTGAATTGCACCTTTTTTTTCTGATCTCAAAGGTATCACAAAAGACAAAGGAGCACAAACAAAACCCATGTGCGGCAGTCTCCTGGCTTATGCAGAGCATCTGTCCTCCCTGTTCCTCAGGCAGCAATATTTCTGTCACCAGACATCTTTGGTCTTCAGAGACATTTGATTGTGGGTCCAAGTGTTCTGAGTTGGGCCAATCCCTGGGGTTCAGTCCCCTGACGTTATGATTAACAGATGGCTTTGGAATGAGCCAGGAGATGCCGCACATGAGAGTCCCAGATAAATTATCCCTCTTGGGTTCGTGTTTCCCAAATACACTGGGAAGGGCTAATATTTTGCTCAGTATGGAGTAGCATGAAGACATGACTCTAACTGACAGTAATGGGAATCATTTGGCTCCATCTCCACAACAAATACTCACTCCCACAACGGCTGCATGCTTTTTATTCATTACAACAACCGTCGTAAAATGGCAGGCAAATAAGCTCTGGAAGATAAAAAAACAGAATGAAGGCCTGTCTGAAATAAAAATCCTCTTTGACCAATGCTCACCTTTCAACGTGCTGCCTGCCTCCTTTCCCAGCAAGCTCGGAAGCCGTACGATGTCCGTGACGTGATTGAGCAGTACTCCCAAGGACACCTCAACATGATGGTTCGCATAAAAGAACTTCAAAGAAGGTAGGCCCTGTCTACCTCATGAAATATCTGATTTCTCCAGTGCCAGCTGGTTTTAGGAGAGATGTGTATTTAATGAACAGTAATTGTCCAAAATTGCAAGCACAACAGGGAGCACAATATCTGGAGGATTTAACTTGGAGCCATTTTTAACCCTTTTTATGACCAAGTTTACAATTATCCTTTATTCTCCTCTCCATTTTCTCCAAGTGGAATTAAAAGAAATGAAGGTGCATGCTGTGAAGTTCATAGCTTGATCCAAGCTTTTCTGTCCTCCTCTTAGAAAAGGAAAACTTTTCAAATAATGATTTACCTTTCTGTTTCCACTCTATGGTTCTCCACAACTGAGAGAAATCTGTCTCGCTTGTGCTGCACTATCTGGAACTTTTCCCTGCCCACATTCCTCCATGCACACGCTTTCTCCAAGTTTGGGGTTTGCAGCTGAAATATTTTGCCACAAAACTATTTTCTTCTGTTTCAGCACAAAGTGCTTTTCTCTTTGCAAATTAATGCTGTGGACAGGGACACCAGAATGAACTCCCCTGGCCCTTAAATGAAATGAAAAAAAAATCCTATTGAATGGAATCTACTGTGTCAACATATATAGATATTAAATCCGCCTGCATGAGGCTCTAGGAATAGTTGCAAATGTTATTAAGAAGTCATTCTGTTTGTATAGTCTTTGTTATTAGATTACATAGGACACAGGAGAACTATGTTTTAGTTACAACTTGAAAGTCTGAGAAATATTAGTACTCAGGAAAATAACAATACTAATATGGTTTGATTTTGGAGGAAAAACTCTAAAGAGCCAAACTGCTGACTGTGTGTGCAGAAAGTCATGCTAGTCTCATGTTTTCGCTTGTTTTGGTTTGGGTTTAGAGCTACTGTAAACTCTCATGTAAATTATGATCCCATGCTTAGCAACAGAGTTTAAGATGCTTGGTAATTGCTCTGCTGGTAATTCTCTGTTTGCTTCTCAGGTTGGACCAATCCTTGGGAAAGCCAGGTCTTTTCCTCCCAGGTATAGTGACTGCATTTTATGCAAAATTATTATCTTCGTAACTTTGGGAAAATACCCTTGGCTAAAGTAATGTGGATTTATAATCCAACCAATTATACATGAATGCAATTCTGTTAATAAGCCCTGGAATGCCTGTGTAAAGATAAATACCTTTCATTCAGGTGGTAGTGGAGTAAATGGAAATGAAGAATAAATGTTCAAATGTGTATTAGTACATGATGAGTTAGAAATATCCTGAGGGAAATTCTTCCACAAAAATATTCTTTCTAAATCTTTTGGGCTGGGATTAAAATATATGTTGATTCCATTTTGAAAGGTTTCTTCCTTTCTGAAGTCCCATATCCCCAAGTGACTTGGAGCACAACTGAGGGTGGCAAAGTAATTTCAGAGCCTCTAAAAAATGGCCTGTTGTCAGTGGTTGATATTATCAGAACAAGGAATATCATTCAAAACACATTTTCAACATCTGATTGCTGCAGAAGGCTCAGTAGTACAATCCTTTTTCCCTGTAGCTGGTTTTGGACCACAGGAAAAGAATCTGTCAGCTTGAATACTTCTATAAATATTTATGCATGGGAATTCATTCCACAATGTGAAAGCTACATTTACGGAAAAAAGTCCCTTACCTCCAAGAATGTATTATTCTATTTCAAGTATAGCATTACCAAACTAGAACTGCAATTTGTGCTCAAAATGACCGGTGTTAGAAGCACATTTTATCAAGTAGATTCTGGTTTCAGAGGACATGAATAATTAGAAGCTCATTGTGAAATAATGTTCTGAGAGGTTCAAGAAGCTGAAGATGTTCAGAAAGTTGGGTCTCACCAAATCTGGAGTCAAAAGGGTCACAGAAACCACTGGGAGGGTCTTAGGTGGGCCTGCGGCTTTGGACAAATGTTGGACAGAATCTAAAGTGCCAAGGAACTGACTGGAAAAGGTAGAATGATGGTTAGGGATGCAGAAGCTGGTGAGCTCAGTTAGGGGTTTGCAAGACCAAAACCAGAAGTTATTTGATCTAGTAGTTATTTTATCTAAGCCCTCCACAAATCCAAAAATAAGATAAGTAGTTCCAGAGAAATGGTCTGCAGAACTAAACCTAGAGTTGTTTTGCAATTACTCCTGGTGTTTTCCAAGCCGCCTTTACTCCTCCCAGGATCTTCCAAGTGCTGAACAGTGAAGAGTGGATGCAGTATTTGTCTGTTTGGGATGAAAATAGGCTTTTGTACTGTCCTTCTCTGGAAAAAGGGTTATCCCTGAGTTTTCCTCAGAATGCATGGTTTATTCTACACTGAACATGGATTTTCAATACAGTACTTTTCCAGGCATTGCTAAAACCCTCATTTTTAACAATAAGGGTGTTTCCCCCAGACTGTGTTATTTCTGTACTGATGACAAGCAAAAAAGAAATGACAATGCAAAGAAAATTAAACTGCCAAGGAGAAAAACATGAAAAGAATTTTCCTTTCCAGCTCCTTTTATTTTTTTCCCTGTTTTATTACACTCCCATTCAAAGAATCTTAAGGTCTGATTCCAAGCCCATTGAAATGAATGGGAATCTTTCCAGTGACCTCAGTGGGTTTGGATCAGGCTGTTATTGAAACCCTGTTGTGGACTTTGATAATATTATATAAAGTAATTGCAGCCTGTCTATAGTATTATTACCTTTCCAAAGTGAATGATGTCATAAAAGACCCAGAATCTGAATTCACTGGAAGCAATTATTGTTATTTTTCAAGTTAGTTTCTCTGAGATAAAAAACACTAAAAGCTGTGTTAAAACAAGATAAGGATACGAGAAGAGAATAAAAGCTGTGCTGGGTCAGAGCAGTCCTGACTCCGACGGGGCCAAGAGCAAGGTGCTTTGGGAAATGTGTAAAAAAAAGCCTCCAACCTTCCTGTCAGCTTTCAGCCCTTTGCACATCACAGGCTTCCTGGCAAGGTTTCTGTGTATTTAGTGGCCAGAATGGTTTGTCCTCAACAAACGTGCCTTTAAACCCCTTTAAACTTATAACACCTGCCATATTTTGTACAAAGAGTTCTCATCATTTCACCCTCACATGTGCATATTGTGAGGAATTCTTCCTTTTTGCTTGTTTTGGTCTTGGCATCTCCTACCTTTCTTTGAAACGCCTACAAGCAGGAGTGGATTTAAAAACTCTAGGATAATGAATCAATTTTCCAAGGACCTGGACCCCACTTTTAGGAGTATACTCAGAAGACTCTCTCTGTTTCATTGGAAGCCTGTCCCAGTGTTCCAGGGGACACAGTTTTGTCAGATGAAACAGATTCCCATCATGATAAACATATGCCTTAATAATGGAAAGTGTTGATGTAGAGGCAAAGAACATATTAATTAAATTTACGGAATCAACAAAGGAGACACATGCAATGATACAAATAAAAAGAGTGTCATACTTGACTACACACGACGGAGTTAACTGCTTTTAAATGCAATTTTTGAGACTCACTATAGCTCACAGGGGCAAAGGTGAAGAATAAGGCCAAGATAAAACAAAAGATCCAGTGTTTGGGTTCAGAAAAGTACACAAAAAGCTGATGTTTATCAGCAGTTTATCTGAACCTCTTGGTTCTGCATGACACGGGTGGGAATGCCTGAAGAAAAGGGCTTTCTTGCAAAATTTTGACAGTTCCATTGTTTGCCTTTTTTTTCCATTAAGTGCCACCTGAGCGTTCTGATACTTTTCCCTTCCCATCTGTTAAGAAGAAGTTGGGTCACTGTAAAATTTAAAGCGTAATAAATGTGCTCAGCTTAATTTTTATCTTTTTAAAATCAATCAATATTTGAAATGAGAGAGACCCATATTTCTGCAGGAACTGATTTATCCCACCCCTCCTGGAGATGAAAATATTTTGGCAGTTTACTTTTTAGGCTGTCCAAAGGAAACCACAGTTGCCTGATCCAGGACCATGCCTTACTTTTTTTAATTTCTTCCACCAACCAGCTGTAAAAGGCTCTGACTGACAAGAAAGGAAACTCCAACCAAAAGTCACCATGACTGAGGCAACTCTGTTATTTGCCATTTTGTGGGTCTAAAGGGGCAGTCCTGACCTTCTTTTTCATCAGCACACACAGTTTACGAACCCAAGAATCCAGATCTTGCCGTAAGCTCATCACAATTATCCCTACATGGAGCTCTGGCAGAGCTGAAGCAAACACCGGTCCAGAAGGCTGCATTGGCACCGAGTTAGCCGAAAGAAGGCAGTGGTGTCTTCTGGGCTGCTCTGCTTTCTGAGATACCATTTACAAGGGTTTTGAGATGTCTTCAGCAATCTGGAATATTCTTGGTGTCACAATGGTCAATTTCCTCATTTTCTGCTTAAAAGAAATGGATGGCTTTCAGATAAATTTGAATCTTTTTGAATTAGCTCCCCTCTAGCTGTGTAAAAATCAAGGAGGGACTCTTGGTCTGTAAAGAAGAGTTGTTTCCAGCTTTTACCATTTTCAGACCATCTCTCTGCAATTCATTTATTGTCCTAAAGCTCCTCATAAGTACTTTTTCCTAACCAAAGGAAAAAAATTGATTTTCTTTGAAGTTTGGTATATTCTGATGAGATGGAGCACACTAACTGTGTGAAAAAATAAGATTTTGGTGCCATTCCTCATTTGATTTGCTTTCTTCCTCCTGCTCATATCAGCATATGTTATTTATTTCGTGTGCTTCCATTTGGGGAAAGGGTAACCATCTTTTGAACTGGTGTGAAGCAAACCTAAAAATGTTAGGGGTTTTTTGGTTTTTTGGTTTTTTTTTAACAAGAGGCATCTCTTGTTCTTCACCAGGAAAGTAGATGGGCCAACTTTGTGAAAATATTAGGAAATGAATACAGGATTGTGTTGCTTTGAAAGGAGAATAGTATGTATACTCAGGAAGGCAAACACTTTCAGGGAAGAAACTTGTGTAGTAATAAATACATATTAATATTATTAATTTATATTAACAGCTATTCAGTCTTCTGAATTAGAATGCCTATTGCTTATTTACTAGTGTTTTCTCTGTTAAGTATATAAAATCATGGGTTTTGTATCATACCAACCATGTGATACAAGATCTTTTCAATATTTTTTTTATTTCTGAGTTAGATTTTTTTCCATATAAATTTTCATCCATTTATAAGTAATTGTGCTTCCTTTCATCATGATCATGCCACGTGTCCTTTCCCTCCGTGCCTTTCCCAGAAGTGTTACAGGATTGCTTAGCTGGTCTCTGTTTTATTGCAGCCCAACACAAAGAGTAAAAACTCAATACTAAAGGAAAGTTATTTGGGATTACAAAGTGAAGACTGGAGGTATTTAGATGTTTCAGATTTATAGTTGGCCATGCAATCTTTTCAACTCTGTAAAAACAAATAATCTAATAATGTAGGAAGTCTAAAATCATCTATCTAGAAAAGACTCGAGAGAGAAAACATAAACATGAGATAGAAATCAAATGCACTGGAGTGGCTTTATCTGAACTTGTGCCCACCCTCCTTACCCCAGTGTTCGGTGCATTGTGCACACACCACGTTTGCTTTTAAAGATGGTCTTTATTAGAAGGAAATCTTCTATTAGAAGGAAATCAATTAGGGCTGGGTGCTGTTCCCCATGGAGGCTGATAAGAAGCTGGGGAAGCCCACAGCATTTTGTTACTCACACAGGCTGCATGCCAGCAAAGGGGTGCATGAGACACAGCTCCCTCCATGTCCATCATTCCTTCCACTTCGGATTTTCCCCATCTGTGATAAGAGTGCCACATGCCACAATGCAGCTTCTTACTGCTTATCTGCTTCCTATTTTCTTCTTCTCTGTTCCACACAACTTTCAGGAATAACTAAAATAGGAAACAGTATTAATTAGGTTTGGGATGTCTTGGTGATTATCTGAAGGATGGAATTAGAGCTGGTGAGGAAATTATTCTTTCATTATTGAAAAAAACAAAAAGGTTTTTGAAGTATTACTTCAGGTTTGGGGGACTTTTTGGGGTTAGACCTAAACAAAAACACTACCTGCCCACTGCTGTTCAAACCACATCCCAAATCAGAAATCCCTAAAGTCATGATTTTTTCTGATATATACTTTGAAAGATGTGTCTACAGATTTCCTGACTAGAAAGTAAACAGCAGGGCCAATTATTTCATTTTCAGCAGAGATGAACACAGAGATAAACTTGAGCCTCAGCCACTTATATTTTACAAAGTTTCTGGGGTTGTGACCGATGAATACCACATATGTATGAGCCATGCTGTGTCATTTATTGTCTGTCCCACATTTTCTTTCCTGACTTTATTTGCTCCTGCAGGTGCTCTGGGGAAACATTTTTCTTTTCTAAGCCTGGAAAGAGCTGCCAAGGGTGCAGGACCTTTTAAAGGTTCTGGGTGATGTGTGGAGGAGAAGGAAAGCCCGAAGTGCTCTTGCCAGCATTGCTTTTCTTTCAGTCTTCCTCTGGGGTTGTGGTGCATGCAGCACAAGTTACCTTGAGGTGAACTTTGCTGCAAATAGATCCCTAAACATATCCCAGTAGCAAATATATATGGTAAAGCAAGTACCACTCCCTGAGCAATCCAGGAACATGAGTTCCCTGCAGGAGGAGTACACAGACAGACACTCCCCGTGAACTCTGATGCAGCATAAATTCATATCTTAGCCTACCTTCCAGCAAGCCTTGCTCATGCTCTAAGCAAAATTGACTTGGATAGCTTTAAAAATCAAACCTTAATCACTCATAAAAATGGAGCAATGTATGAAAAAATCCAGGTGTAATTACTCCATCCTGGTATTGGAAATGTAGTTTAGTAGAAAAAAATGTCCAACTTCCATTGACATCAGCTCCTAAGTTATTTCAGTACTGGGCCCTGGGTTTTAACTTGTGAATGTTGTCTCCCAGCTCAGAATATGTGTGGATTTGTGCTTCATTGCCTGTGCAGTAGCACCCTCAAACTATGGCATTCCTTAGCAATAGATCCTGTGAACAGAAAGGATAGATCCTATTTTCCAAGCTTTCACTCTCGGCTCCCAGTCCCACCATTTGCAGTGGAATGTGCAACTGGGCTTTACTAACCAGGTCTCATAAAGAGTAGGAGGGAAAAGGAGGATGCAGGAGCTTTTCCCAGTATCACTCCTTTGCAGAGAGAAGGTGGATGGATGGAGGGATGGATGGATGGACGGATGGATGGATGGATGGATGGATGGATGGATGGATGGATTTATAGACAGATGGATCAATCTCTGCCACTCCCCCCCTTGAGCCCCTGGGTAGCACTGCCTCCTAGACCTGCAGCCTCAGTTGAAAACTGTTCTGATTTCTTTCTGTTTAGCAAGTTTACCTTGCTCAGGACAGTGATATTCAAAACTGGAGGTGTGCCCAGGTACCCTGCCCTTTCCATCTAACTACACAGAGTTCACTGAGATAATTAAACAAGTTACTCAAGACTCCATCTGTAGCCCTTCATGTCCACAGATTGCCTCTACCAAGGTCCAAGCTGCCCTTTAGACTAACTTAATCTTGTCAGTCTGACAAACTAATTCCCTTCTCTCCAGCCACGCTCTTTTACTTCTGTTTCATTCTTGTCATGTTCATGCATTTTATGCTACCCTACTATTACCAGCTTCTTTTTTTTTTTGCTTTAAATACCATAGATATAATTCTTATTTTTAATTTATTCTCCACCTAATGAATGTCCCATTTTTATTCTTCTTTCTTTAGAAAAAGGGGTAGACAAAGGATACTACAGTATAGGAGCCAGACTGATCCGGCTGGAGGATAAGGTAAGTGCATGAAAGCTTGCTTTTTTTTTTTTCGGAGCAATGATATCTGATCTAGAGACCTGCAAGATAGTATCTTGGCATGATTTACTTTAGAATTACAGGGCTCCATAATAAAGAATAATATCCTAATTTTTGTGAGGGAGTTGATGAAGTATCGTGTGCATGTTGTTCAGCATTAACCATTTACCTGCTATGCAGTTTTGGTTCTTGATTATAAAAGGAGCTGCTTTCATGTAGAAGTCAAATCACACCCCTTGTATACAAGTGCTGTGGACTGCCTGGTGTTAGTCACACAGGAATTAGTGAATTAAACAGAAATGTTAGTGTCAGGAATCTTTGTGAATGTCAACAGTTGACATCTCACTTACAAATCCTGAAATTCTTTAATGTTTACCGCATTTTTTCCCCCTGAGCAGTTACCTTTGCACATTTTCTGCCCCTCCCTCACTGTCTTCTCTCCAGGAATACGTTTATCTTTGTTATTAGTTAGAGTTACTTAGAAGTGTGCCCAAAGGCCAAAGCTCAGTGAGGTCTTAGACCTCTTCCAAACATCCTTCAGAGCTTTTTCCAAAAAAGTGGTAACAAAAATACAAGTTTGCTCAAAACCCAGACTCTATTTCTCTAACAGTGTTTTAGTCAGCTCTCTTACCCACCTCTAAAAGCTGGTGTCCCTCCACAGGGTGCTTTGTGTGGGCACGAGCAGCATGGTGGCTTTGGTGAGGGGTGTGATGTGGCTGAGACAAAAGTCCATTTAAATTTGGCATATCCACTGCCTATTTGTATCCTTGCCTCACTCAAATTTGTCATGCAAATTCTCTTTTCACTTTTTTCTGGGGACGTGAGGCGAGAAGGGAAGAGGAAGGAAACTTCTCATAATTCTTAAGAACTGTGCTTCTTGCCAAAAAGCAAAAATTGGAATCAAGCTAATACAATCTCTTGCCTAATTTTTAATGATCATTGCTAGGGTAACATCAGAAATATGTGACACTGCAATGTCAAAGGACAGATTTTCTTTGATTTTTTAGCCTTCTTGCACAGTGTCAGAGAATCAGCCTCACAGATAAAGACATTATCTGGGCTAACTTTTAAAGTGGATTGGTCCCTTGTGCAGACACAGCTGTTCAAAGTGAAAATGGCTTTCATTCAGATTCAAAAGAGATAAATTGCTCTCTGGCCTCTGTATATTCTGTAAATTCATACCACGACTTCATTCAGATTTCTTGAATGTGCATATAAAGAGAAACCCCCTATACAGATTGAAAATTTAGCAATAAAGGTATCTGTGATAATAGTTGGAGTGCTTTGATTGAGAAATACTGCTGGTATTGTAAATACCTCTGGAAGCAGAAGTTCATGCTCTCCTGACTGCTCCATATTTATGAAGAAGAGAGGTGAGAAAGTTTTTAGTGTGTCTGGCCTTGGTCCAGCTTTAGCACAATGTGCTGTGGATGTGATCAGTTTTATTTCAAAGCCTGACTTAGACTGCTGCAGAGGCATCTCGGTATAAGGAGAGGAATGTCACAGGAGATGCAGGAAACGCCGCCATGACTGATCTCTGTTGCAGATACCTGCTTGTTTTCTGCCTTTAATTTAGGTGTGATCTAAATAAGGTCAGTGCAAGCTCAAGCCATTAGTGGGCAAGACCAAGCTGTTCTCTTTTTTTTGAAGAATTAAACCTGGTGCTTTAAATTTTGCATGGGAACTGGTGATTTCTATCTCTCTGCTTATTGTTGTGGAGAAAACATGTAGAACAGAATAAAAATGTGTAAAGATGTTTTCATAACATGAGTCAATCATTGCAGCTTCCTTTTTGTTCTCAGACCAAACTGCAAATGTAAAATAAAATGCCAGACTTGGAGGGAACCCAGGGTATTTCATCTTTTAGTACAAATTATCATTCTTTCAGGTTTGCAGGGCTTCAGTCTCATGTCCCTGCTAAGGAAATAGAAGTGGTGCAGAAAAAGGTCAAATATTTGTTGTGTTGGTTTGCTCGGGGTTTTGGTGGCATAAGTTCACGGTTTTTGGTTTGTTTGGGGTTCTTTTTGCACTTGCATCTTTTTGGTACATCAGGCTAAAATACGTATGTTTACATAACTAATACAAAGTTAAGTTTCCCAGCTATCTCTGTTCTAATGGGACAATAGGAACTACTGCATCCTGCTGTCAAACTGCTTCCCCTAAATTATTTTCCCATGCCTCATGGGCTCTCCTGCCCTAACAGTTCACAGTGTAGTAGATGCTATGTGCCCAAATGTGAAACAATATTGGAATCAGGAAGGACAAACTTGAGTTTCAACCTCTGAGGAGAATAAATGAAGCAAGGGCATGTCTGACATCAGGCTCCAGCTGGTGGTGAAAAATGTTCTCCCCCTTGGAACTAGAAAACCTTTGGGATCAACCTCTTCCCCCTGGAGAAATTATTTTAACATTCAGTCACCCAGTCTAGTGATGGCAGCCTCCCAAAGGAGTGACACATCTGATAAAATGACACATTTTTGGACAAAGGCCAGTTAGTGCAGACTGATAAAAATGCAGTGTGGATTTGAGCATTGTATCTGCTTAAATAAGCTGTATCAATAAGCCATGAGCACACCTCTGGTCCAGACTGACCTTTCCCAGCAGCATTTTGCAGTTCATTTGTTTTAGCTGTCTCTCCAGAAGGGAATCAGAGTGTAACAAACCCATTGAGAGCTGTGTGTCGTTCTGCATAAAGCCATAATTACTCTTTTTGCACAGCGAGGGAGAGAGAAGCACACATTTCTGATGGTTTAGATGAACTCCATTCCCTGGAGAGCTTTGCTGTTATTTCAGATAAAACGTGGCATTTGCTGTACAGAAAGGCAGAGGCGCAGGTCTCTGAAGGGGTTGCTTGGTGAGAGGTAGAAGCTTTGAGGCAAAAATGTTTCAAAGATGCAAAGATAACAGCCTTCCATTCATGTGGCATGAGAGCACTGCCTGCAGCCAAACAGGCTCCTTCTGGAAGTTTGAAGTAACAGGGAAGAGGTAAGGACCAGTCTGTGGAGGATGAAGCACCATGCGACTACAGCAGAACGTAGAAAAAAATCTACTCTTTTTTGCCTTTAAGCACTGCAAAGCTGACTAGACACAGGTAAAATGCGTGGTGGAGCTCTCAGGCAAAAAAATCCAAACCCCCTTTTCGGCAACATCGACGCCGTGCAAGGCTTCACTCCTCTCACTGGCATGGCACATTGCATAGTGTGAGTTTGCCTTCAACACTTTTCAACCTGTTTTTCCTTGAGTAGGGCATAAAATTCTTGTTTTGCTGTGGCCAGTATAATAACCTAGTGTGGTTCTTTTCATAAAAAACCCACTGAGATGTTTAGAGAAAGAATGGGGCTTCCTTCCCAACACGTGATGTGTGCCATTTGGCCGACCCCTCCTTCAGTTCCATGGCAGGGTTTAATTTTATTTTGTGGTATGTAGCCATTGACAGATCCTTTTGAAATGTATTTAAGAGGGAGATTGGTTCCAAGATGATGTTCTAGAGCTGGCGTTAGTTTCTTTTCAAAATTGTAAACTAATGCTTCTTTATGATGAAATGAGTATTCTTTCTTTTCCTTTTCTTTTCAAAATTAGAAACAAAAATCATGGTGTGCTATGTCAAACTGCACGGCAACCTATAAATAAAAACAGGAGAGAAAAGAATCTGCAAATGAAAGGTTAGAAAGGACAGCTGTGTTGTCTTTGAAAAAGAAATCTATTAGGTATTTCTATAATTATATGGCAGTCTTTTTTATGTGGTATTTACAGTTATGATTTACGTCCATATTACCATAACTATTTCCATACTTATAGACAACATGTGATAATGCTGAGTGCCAAAAGCAACCATTTGGTAGCATTTAAAAAATGCAGAAACACTAAGAGAAAACAGGGCAGTAAAGCAGGACCCTTCTGAGTTTTATCCGAGTAATGCAAGCCAGGACAAAAAAGTCATCCAACATAAACAAATGTAGAGGTTGGATTGTGGTGGTAAACTCTCTCTTTACCAATTTAAACACTCGGTTTTGAGTTGGGAGCTAAAAAGATGGGCTCAGAGAAGAGTGGTAACAATGGAGAGATGGATGTTGGTGAATCTGATTCCTGCTGCGATTATATCAGGAGTCATTAAAAAGTAAATTATTTATCATGGCAGTGCCTGCAAGCACCACCAGCATGAAGGGCTGGTAAGAATTTCCATTCTAAACCCCTAATTTGTGAGTGGGGTGATGGGCATAAAACTGAAATGCATTAAAAAAAAAAAAGGGAACAAAAAAGAAAAACATAAGCCGAAAATTGGTGCACGATGAGTCAGTTCCAATACGAGCATGCTGCACTTTTGAGGTTTCAAGAATATGTCTGAAATAAACCCCTTTGTTAACAAAATCGTGTTTTGGCACCAAGGTGTTTGTGGGTTGTTTGCCCCCAGTTCCTTAAAGATGGAGTCATTCCTTGACAGAAAGCTTTTCAGCAGGCTGTTTGCAAATGGGTGTTGTGTGGATTTTCTTAAGTCAAAGCCTTATCTCATTTACTCTGGAGCAGTCCAGCATAAATCCATTGACTCTGTGCCACAAGCATGATGTCATGAGTTTTATTTTTAATCTGTTGCTGAATTGAAACAAAACAAAACTAACAAAAAATGAAAACCCTGATGCCTCAAGCCAAATTGTGCTTCCATTTATACCAGTGAAGTTACTCAGGATTTACGCAGGTGTGAATGGCAGCAAGTTTAAATGGCTCTAACAAGATTCCAGCTCCTGTGTTCGCATCCTGCTCATCAGGAGCAAATTGACAGAGATGAGAGAAAGCAGAAATAGGGACTCAAACATTTCAGAACCTGTCTGAGTGAAATCTTGTTTTTCACCTGTTACAGCTAAGGGAATCTTTGTGGTATCCTGGGTACTGTAGAACTGAAATTGTGTTCCTGTACTGAAACATCAAGATGGACTTCTAATCTGCAAACCAAGTAATGAAAATTTAATTGCTTAGATCTCAGCCACACAGCTTTTCTAGCCTGCTACTGACTCCTCAGTGCAGAGAGGAACTATTGCACCCCTGACTTCTGCTGACTGTCCGGGATGGGTTTGTGCTTCTCGGATAAACCTTGTTTAATACAGTTGAGAGGGAAAGGCTGGGTTTGAGCTGCCTGGTTTTGATGGTAATTTCTGGAGGATCAGGCAAAAATAAGAGCTAACTCTGATACCCTTTCAAGTAGAAGAAGAGACAGATCATATATTCTGAGGCACAAAGGAAAGAATCCTCCCTCAATGCTTCCCTTATGTTTTTGTTGTGGAGCTTTATCATATGTGGTACTTGGTAGCACCCTCCTATTATTAAGGTTCTACACCACTTTCCATTACAGAGCTCTATTTTCAGTTCCTTACAGCTTTGCCAAACTCCAGCCATCTGGGCTGAAGTTCTCAGAGGCAGATGTCTGCCTCAGGCTGAGATCCTTTGGAAAATTTATATGTCAGAGTGGGTCATCCTTTCTATATCACAGTAACCTGACCCACTGTGAGGATTCTCCCAAAAGTAAACATAAAAACACTGATGGAAAACACTTGAGCTTCTTCTAAATTTGAGCAAGAAAACTGGACAGAACTGGAATATTATCTGCCATTGGGACCCAGAGGCCTGATCCAAAACGTAGTGAACTCATCAGGAAGCTTTCACGTGGATCAGGCCCTGATTTTTAATGGGTGAGGGAACAGAGAGTTTTGCACAGTGAACGTTTGCCAGGACGCAATTCACCACCATAAATCAAACGTTAAATAATTCCAAAGCCCAGTAAATGAGCGTGCAGATGGCAGTGTCTGCTCCCCAGGGATTGCACTGACTGGGATCCAGCCCCAACAGTTTGATCTCATTTAGAGCAGTCTCAAGGATTGCTCTGATTAGGCACTTGGTGCAGTCTTGTTGCTTCTCTGCTCTCTTGGCTGAGACTGGTGGGAGCAAACTCCCCTGTCCAGCACTGCCCAGGACACCTTGAAGCATGCAGGGCAGGGGGCAGGCAGGGGCTTCACAGCCAGATGTGGCAGAGCAGCTGGAATCAGCTGGGTTCAAAGCTTCCGTTTAGTAAGAAAGGAGAGTCACTTGCAGAAGAAGCACAAGTGCTCCTGGAGAAGAGCGCACAGATTAACTGTGAGCACCGAGGGAAACACCAGAGTGACTTGGGGCTGCTGGGAAATACCACAGCCTTTGGAAGGGAACTGCTAGAACGTTGGGAATCTGATCCATAGGGATGCACCCAGTGGTTTAACCTGCAGGGAAAAGGTCCTGCAAACAGCAGCGCTGACTGAAAAGGCTGTGGCTGAGGGAGCCTGTCCGTGCCTTCCTCTTCTCCACCAAAACCTTCCCAGCATCACAAGTGGCTTTAACCAGCACTGAGGAAAGGGTCATGAGCTTGGAGATGGTGATTTCCTGTAAGTTTAGGAGAAAATCAGTGCTTGGGTAGAGGGCAGACACTCTGGAAATCCCCCTGCTGCCAGAACTGACTAGTGTGAGTGTGGCTCTTCTCAGGTGCCAGAAAGTCCGGCCACAAATGGACAGGAATCACAGCTCTGCTGGTTCTGTTGCTTATGATGCAATGAAGTAATTTATTTACTATTATTGAAAAAAAAAATGTTTCTAGAGTATTTTTGAGATTTTGACCTTTTTTTTTCTGATACAAAGTCAAATCCTCCCATGAAGAGCTTTGACCTCAGCAGCCACAGAGTAACAGAAATCAGATCAGCTCTAAGTATTTTGCTTCTGCTTTTTGTAATTTTTAATAGGTTATTCTAAATAAACATAATGCTCTACATGATCCTGGGCCCCAAAACAAAATGCCTTTAATTAGCAATGTAAAAATGGAGTATTTTAACAATCCTCTTTAAATTTAAAAAACACAAAAAATTGTAAATTCATTAAGCCTGTCTTTCCATATGAGCAGTGTTTTAAAAATTGTTATTTTCTGATGGAAAAAGAAGTCATTTGAACACTTTCTGCAACCTCCAGTTGTTGCAGATGTTAAACAATTTAATTTAGAGAGCTTTTTTCCAAAATAGATTTTGTAGCTGTTCTTTGTTGGTTATGGCCGTGCACTGCAAGTGATGCCCTTCTTACTGACAGGTTGAGAATATTTCTTTGGAATGTTTCTCCATCTGAAAATGACAATTTGTTTCCAATGGAACATTTTTTGGGAAAGTGTTACATTCATGTGTTTTAAATCATGTACTGAAGGAAAGTGTTTCCAGTTTTCCACTTCAGAGCAATTTTCTGAAAATGAGAATTGGGGTGAAATACTCTTGATTTTCTGAGCATTTCAGTTGAACGGGTTCATTTCTAATTCATTTGTATGATTGAATTAAAGGCATTCCAGCATCATGAAGAATTTACAGAGAATGCAGATAAATTTTCTTCTGGGAAAAAAAAAAGATTTTCCTCTAGTATTCCTTACCTCAGAATTACTGTAGTTATTTCACCTACCACATTTTTCAGATTGGTAATTTATAGAGCAATTTTAATGTTATTTGAATGCCATGTAACATTGACCTCTAGTTCCTCTTGATCACGGAAAGTACACTGAAAAAGCCCCCAGATCTATATTATTCAAATAGTTCCCAGACTAACAGTTGGATTTCTGTTTCATGCAAGAACTGTGGTGCTGAGTCAGAGCGAGCATCTGTTTAATCCTGGAGCTATTCATCCACTGATGGCAGCTGAGGGATGGACTAATTCAAGCCCAATTTGCTATGACTGGTCTCTGGGTGTTTGCAGTGAATTTTATGTAAGAAGCAGTGTGAAGAATAGTGCTGTACAAGGCAAGTTACAGGATGACAGCACTCTGTAAAACAAAAGAAAGATAAAAAACCAGAGAAAACCCACCGAGACACACTGCAGCGCTGTGACAACATTCCCTGATGTACTGGCTGCATCGAGGGAAGAGAGCTTTCACTCAACAGTAGATTCATATAAAGGACTTCGTATAAAGGCTTATGAAGTGAGGGAGAGAAAAACTGAGAAACTCTTTTTTCCCCCGTATTTACCACCAGCTTGTCCTTTTCAATGCATGGCTTAAAATTTTATGGAGCAGGAAAAAAAGCAAGCAGATCAGTAATACATACCTCTACAGCATAATTACTTTTCCTACTAGTAAATAATGTAGAAAAATTATATTCATATTTTTCCTGTTGAGAAGTTTGGGTCTTCTGGGGTGTTTGGATAAAGCACGTGTTAGCCAATGTGTCTGTTACACGCTGCAGTCCTTTGAGACCAGGAGCAGTGGGTTTGAGCATGAGGAGGAGAGGTGGTGTAGAGTACCTCAGATCTCTTCTGATCGTGTAGGGACAGTGCTTAGTTTATTACAGGCTTGATCCTCGAGTTTTGCATTTTTATGCAGTGTCAGAATACAATTAAATATTACTAAATCACTGAGCACTTTATCCAGGGGCTTGTTCATGGCATTGCGTTTGAAGAACTGTGCTCCCTTTCATTATGAGTGTTTTTCCCAGGTTAAAATGCCCATAAAGTAAACTTTGTCACATCAGGCCAGAGCAGCATTCTCAGTTCTATGGCTGTGATGCCATAAAGTGCCCTGGGAACACAGGGCAGTGCAGCTTGCAGGGAACCTCACAGGTGGTTTAGTCACTGCAGCACCCACCATCCCTGCTGTGGGTCCAGCACACTGCTCCAGTAATGCTCTGCAAGCTGCCGATGGACAAATAAACACTACAGATGTGCTGACAGGCTGTCACAGAATCACAGAGTCATTTAGCTTGGAAAAAACCTCCAGGATCATCGAGTCCAACCTGTCACTGATCCCCACCTTGTCACCCAGCCCAGAGCACTGAGTGCCACGTCCAGGCCTTCCTTGCACACCTCCAGGGATGGGGATTCCACCCCCTCCCTGGGCAGCCCCTTCCAATGCTTGACCACCCTTTTGGTGAAGAAATTCCTCCTGATGTCCAACCTGAACCTCCCCTGGCACAGCTTGAGGCCATTTCCTCTTGTCCTGTCCCTTGTTCCCTGGGAGCAGAGCCAGACCCCCACATGGCTGCAGCCTCCTTTCAGGTGATTGTAGATAGAGATAAGACCTCCCCTGCCTGCTCTGGTTTAGAAGGCATCATTAAGGACCAAACTGGCAGATCTGTATTTGTTTCTGAGACCTGCAGCCAACACTTAAATGGCACATGTGGAACATAGCAGTGTCTTGGGCCTCAGTGTTTTCAAAACCTGACAACTAGAAATATTGAAAATTCAGTCACATTTTCTCTTCTGAAAAACGCTAACAAAAATAGGAGGCTACAAGTGACTTAAAAAGGACTGGTTTTCAAGTGGTGAAGGATACAGTAAGGCACATAAAGCAACTTTAACAGGTGTGGAATATGGCCAAAACAGTGTAATTTGAAATGTGGGCTAGCACAGGGCCAGGCTGTTGCTGCCAGGTCAGGTTAAGTGTCTGACCAGATCTCCATCTGGATTCAGGACCTGGCTCACACAGCTGCCTTTCCTTTTCAGGAGCAGAGATTGCAGAGATTATCATCAATATTATCACATGTCTCCTACTGCCCTGCATGTTTCTTAAGGCTCCTGTATTTGGAGTCATGCAGTTATGGGACATTAAGGAAACTCCCTGGCCAGCCCATTCCCGGGACTCTCTGGCAGCGGCACTCCCAAGGTCAGGGACTTCTGGGACCAAAGGCCCTTCCCCGGCTCCAGTGACCCACGGGTCCCCGCCTGGCTCCCCACACACCCCCCTCGCATCACACCGGGTTTGTATGGCAGAGGTGGCAGAGTCCCAGATGTCTCATTCCATAAAGCCATTTATTCCTGGGGCAGTGACGCAGAAACAGCCCGAGCTGGTGCCTGCAAGGAGGGACCCCAGCAAAGGAACCCCTGGGATTTTATCCCATCCCAGTCTCCCCGTGGCCAGTCTCGCTCTTCCTCCCGAGTCTTCGGCTCCTGTCCCCATCTCCGTGTCCATCCACCTCTCTGGCATTGCCCGTCTTCATCTCCCTTGTTGTCCAAAAGGTCGGCAATTCCCGGCTGCTGCTGTGTCTCAGTGTCCAGTCACCTGGCTGGCGTCACCCGCCTTTGTGCCCTTTGTCATCCCAAAGGTCGGCAGCTCATCCTCGTGTCCCAGAGCTCAACCTGTACTTCAACCTGCAGCTCAACCTGCAGCTCAACCTGCAGCTTGCGAGCCCAGCTCCCTGTACCAGATGTGTTCCTCAACAGTGAGAATTCTTAAAATCGCTTATTTCTAGTCCTTCCTGTGAACATACGCATGAAAAGCAGAAACGCTGAAGCCTCAAAACTCCCAAAAGAAAGAGGATGAACATGAAATGCAGAGTGTGTATTTAAAACGTTAGGCTTTTTAAGGCATTCTAGTTGTACTGACCGTAAGTAGCTGTTGCAGACTCTGGTTTATATCCCTACAGACGGTCTAGGGGAGGCAGAAAAAGCAGCTGAAAGGCCAAATCAATGCTCAGAACTAGAGCACCCCGGCCTCTCAGCCCCCATAAGCCCTTTGCCAGCTGCCCTGCCCCAGGGAAGTTTAGCAGGAGTTCAGGTCTCTCCCAAACTCTGCCATCAGGACATACCCTAGGAGGCAGCAGAAGCCCACGTTCTTTCACAGCAGCTCAAAACACATCAAGGTCTTTAACGTTCCTCCTCAGCCTTAGCACAAGCTGCCTGTTAATGTCAGTTTTGTTACTGCCTTCCAAGGGCTGGGCAGCTTTGCACAACTTGTCACCGTAGGTATCTGCAGAGTTTCTGAGGCCACCAGCAGCACGTCTTGCCTGTGACAGGCTGTGCCTGGAACTCGTAGCAAGATTGAGTGGGTGCCATGCAGACAGCATTTACACCTTTGTGCAGTGCTCAGTTTTGCCTCGGGATTTGCAGTCAAAGGGGAGAAATAGCTGCTTTCTCCCCTCTGATTCCAAAATTCTGTAGTACCATAGAAAGACGATGGTCCTTGATGAGTGCCCAGGAACTGAAGCCCAGCAGTCTCTTCCCAGCACCACTGCACACACCTGAAATTAGTCCGGGCAAGCCAGTTAGAAATAATTTTTCAAAGGGCAGGACTTCGAAGGACCAAAGAGTATGCTGACCATAAAGCCAAATTTATAAGTAGGATTACCATATAAATGGGATATCCATCTTCAGAAATGAAGGGCTGGGTAGGCAAGGCCACAGTAGTGCCCTGAGGACATGCATTTCTGTGCCCCCCTCAGCTCTGACCTCTCCATTCACCCTCATCATTAAATTAGTGGGCAGCTGCCCCAGGGTAGCAGCGTCACTGCAGTGTGGGGGGAGATGGCTGGGAGGTGAGGCCAGGGCAGGAGCAGGAGCTTGGGAAATGGTAGCTTGACAGAGGAGAAGGATGGAGGTGAAACCAGAAGTCGTTCTTGCTGGATGTGGAAGTTGCAAACAAATTCGATTTTCTTAGAGGATTTTGGAGCCTGAGCTCAGAATCCGCTTTGGACCAGGTGTCACTGGATTCTGGTCCTGCAGCCTTGCATGGCTCTGCCTTAGGCAGCATTTTTTTGCTGTATTGTATGTGTTAACCGGGTGTGCAGTAAACATATAGAGCTCTGACTGGTATTTTGTAGTTTTTGCATCTACATCTTTTTTTTTTTCTGGATATTTTTTACATTTTATGTAAATGGAGGCATTCCAGCCTCCATTTTTTAGAGTCTAAAAAGAACTTGGGTTGCTCTAGAAGTAGTGAATATTGCTATTATTTCTGACTGACGCCTTTGCTAAGTACTCTCAGCTCTCTTACTGTAGCACACTCTGAACTCACTATCCAGAGGGAAGAAAAACTCCAAAAGAAACCCATATATCTGATGTTGAGAACAAATTTATTTCTAGCCCCAGCTAGAGGGGCTGTTACTGCAGGGATCACTGCAAGGGGGTCAGATCCTGGAGTCCCAGTGAGTTTTACCCTGGGTGGGATTGCAGAAATAGACTTCTGATCCTGTGGTAAAACATGTCTGCTTGGGGGGTAAGATACTGAATGGTGACAGGAACTGCTGTAAAGCTAACACAACTTTAATATGTGGGGAATAGAGTACTCCATATGCTGCTGTGTGATTTCCTTCTTTGGCTTGGAAGGCAAAAACCCACTGCTTGTATTTGGAAGGCAAATTTCAATCCCCAAAATATCTTCTCTGCATTTACTTAATTTTACTGGCTGGTTGGGCAGGCTGACCATAGCTCGGACTGGAGTACAGGTTATGTCATTCAGCAGAAAACTCCCTTGTGTGAGCAGAATCTTGTTTCATTTTACTATTTTTTCCTCCTCTTTCTCCTCCTCCAAGTCTATACATACAAAGGGAGGTCACAAAATAAAAATAAGCTGTAGCCAGCAAAGTTCAGGGTTTGAAATTTAAAAAAAACCCCTCTGTATACTTATTAGAATTTCTTGTTAATGAGGTCATTTATGTCAGGGCAGGAAATGTACAAAATAGCACAGGATAGAAAAATCTAGACACTATAAAACACGCCAACAAATTTGGCACACTCATTACTCCCTTAATATGCCCCCAATGTAATCTATAGATCCCACAGGTGACCACACCATGTTTATGTATGTAAAAACTCCTATATATGTAACACTCATAAGAGTAGCAATTTTACTAGTGGGAAAAGATTATTGTGGTCTTTTTATATAGCATATAGGTTTACTTGGAGTGAGTCCTTGTAGAAGAATGCAGGACCATGAAAAACTGTTAAAATGTCATGATTATATTAATTTCATACTTAAAGGAATACTTCACTTTAAGTTATGGCTCCAAAATTACACTGCTCATTCATGATGTTTTTAATGTATAATTGGCTGCCTTCAAAAATGTCACAGTAGGAGGAAAAGAAAGTTCATTTTCCTTGGCGTGTGTACTGTTGCTATTCCTGTGTTCATTTGGCTTGGCTCAGGGACCCAAATGCTGCAGTCTGAAATAACTTTTTATATGTTGACATGTGCATTTAACTAGAATAAGCAGGCAGAGTGGACCAAGCTGGGTTCAGCAAGGAACAAAATATATCTTGTGCTGCACCTTTCAATGTGTCAGCCTCCGTTTCTGATTCTCTCTCGTTCCGTCATTGTCATGGAATTGTCATGGACCTCTGAGCTGCACCCAGCCCCTGCACAAAGACCAGGCGGCGAGGGAACACCGATGGGGGCAGGAGGGAAGGGTGAGAAGGAAGGAAGGAAAATATAATCTCTTGAAGAA
Organism: Gymnorhina tibicen; assembly: GCA_013399875.1. Lineage (NCBI taxonomy): Eukaryota > Metazoa > Chordata > Aves > Passeriformes > Artamidae > Gymnorhina > Gymnorhina tibicen. The sequence goes on along the minus strand of VXAZ01002897.1, from coordinate 167,191 downwards.
AAAGCTGGGGAGGGAATACTATTGGTCTGTTGAAATTTATTTAGCAAAATTTATTTAGCCGGTTGCATTCCAGAGCAAACAGATCTTTGCTGCTTGGTTGGCTGTCCCTCGGGGTGGCCTGAGGAGAGGCCTCTCAAGTCCCACACACACTGAGCTGGATTCTTGAACCCTCACCTCGTGTTCACCCACCTGGCCTGAGCCTCGATCGTTTCTAGGGTTGATTTGAGCTTCAGGTACTGGCTTTGGTCTGATCTCTAAGTCACAGACCACTGACATCTGTGTTTGACAGCAAGCCTCAGGAGAAAGGCCGTGGTGCCGTGCCGCAGGTGGGGATGTGCTGCCGTGCGGAGCCGCGCTGGGAAGCACCTTCCCCCCGTGTCCTGTGTGCTCCCCGCTGCCCCCCAGCACACCGCCGGGCTGCAGGAACGTGCCACGGCGTGGTTCGCTGGTTCGTCACACACCTGCTCTGCAGCTGGGGTTTTCCTCAGCTCACGGGGATGCCTCGTAGTCTAAATCATGGTTATGTCACCTGGAGCTACACAGAGAAAATCCTGAACGCTGCAGCACAAGTGCTGAAAGGGAAGGAGACACATAAGGAGAACCCCAAGGAAATTTTGTAGACAATCCCACAATTCTGAATGTCTCCTGGGTCATTACTTTTGGGGAGAAAAAAAAAAATCCTTCTGTACCCACCTCCTTACTCTCCCATGAGCCTGGCAAATACCCTCAGAAGAACAGATGGCTGTGCACTGTGAGAAGCCTTTCTGGGAAGCAGAAGTTAAGATCGGCAGCAGGTAGCACCGTGCTTGTTTTGAAAACTAGGCAAAAAGACACCTTATTCGGTTATAAACAGGAAACTCAGGCCAAGTTTGTGGAGGTTCTTGTCCAGGACCACTCCCTAGATGAGCTCAGCTCGATGTTCTTGTCAAGATGAAAATCGTGACACGCCCTGTGCCTTGCACATTGTTGGGACCTGCTCCTGACCACATCTCAGCAGGGCTCTCTGCTTTGAGCACGTTCAAATTTGGTGTGCAAAGAACTAGGGGTCAGTTAGGAAAAAAAACAAATCCAGGTGAAAAATTAAGGACATTTAGGAAACTTAAAACCATACAGTGAAGTCTAACTGCATCAGTGTGACAGCCTGTGATAGGGCACCACAGTCCTGGGATGTGGGGGCTTTTTGTATCATTGTGTCAGCCTTACAACGTTTTAGGTAGGTGTTGTGTTCTACATGACATCTGTTGGTCTTCCAGATGAGGGCTTCTGTGTTTAAATCTCAAGGAGACATTTGTGTTTGTGCCACTGCTGGTTCTGCTAACTGTTTGCTCAGTGGAAATAAAGATGGACGTACAAGAAGCTGTTTTCTGTTATCTTCAGGTTTTATTGACTTTTCCCTGTGATATACCTGATACTGGGGGGGAAATGATCTTTTGTTGTGTGTGTGTTGGACCCTAAAAAAAACCCCAACAAATCAAGTAAGACTTGAACTGAAAATGCTCAAGAAACCTAACCCTGAAGTCCTTGATTCATGTTTCCCTCCATGCTCAAAACTGCCATCTTCACCTGAGGAAGTAATATCCAGTTTTAGAATTAATCATCTGTTTTATTTCTTTTCTTTTTCTGTCCTTTTTTGCTTATCTGTCCTGTATTGGAGGACAAATATCACCAACTTGAGCTGTTTTATAAAACAGCTTTGTAGTGCACAGCCAAATAGATTTGGGCTTCTCTGTCACTTGGGGGAACAAGTGCTCAAATACAGTATTTATTAGCATTTAAATAGTCTGAATTTTACACCTTTGTGTGCACACATGCGTTTTACTTCTCAACCCTCTCCACCCTCTCCCCCCCAAGGCATTAATGAAGTTTGTTGTTCTCGAAATAGCAGTTCTGTTTGGAATACCTAATAGCTGGGTTTCTGTTGTGGTGCTTTGGTCAGAAGAAGCCCCGTAAAGAGCAGCCCCTGTGTCCCCGGCTCAATGGGGACCTGTGTTCCCCTCGGGGAGCCTCGAGGGGCTGTGGCTGAGGATCTCAGCTCCCTGTTTCAGCCACTGCATTGAGACCTCTCTGGGACGAGCAGCACATGCTCAACTGATGGGCACCATAAATGGGCTGCTGGAACCGAATGATTTATTTATTTATTGCTTCTATATTTATTTATTGCCGGTGTCAAAGAAAAGATTGTGCTCGCGGGCTTTTCATCTTCTCCCAAGTGCTGCCTGCACACTCCGCTGCAGAAATATCTCCCCCTCTAAATGCACTTGTGCTGACTGGAACTGGGTCCTCGCAGGCAGACTGCAACACTACAATGTCATAATATTTCGTAGGTCATTTATAAATATTATTGCCAGGGCAAATAAATTTCTTCAGAGTACTTAGTCTACTGCGAATAAATAGTTTATTTAAGCTTGTAAGAATGGTGACATTTCACTTGGAATATCTTTGGCCTCTTAAAAATTGTTAGTGCAGAGAAGAAAAGAGGGGAAAAATAAACTGGAAAAAACATGCAGCAGATCTTTTGATATTTTTTCCTACATTTTTACTTGCTTTAAAGGGCCTTCTTGTCAGACTGCATGTCTCTGTGTGAAGTTATTACAGAGTTTGATTAATATGTGTTATTCAACATCTTATTTAGTAGATTATTCCCTCTTTTTTTCTCTTTCATTCCCTCTTTTTTTCTCTTTCAGAGCTGCATGCAGTTGAAATAGTGTTTGAGCAGGTTGCCTCTCATATCATTAGTAGTAACTAAATCCCTTTTGCCACCTTCTCCTTTTGGGGTAAACATTATGGGCATGGTGGTGGCGTTTCCTTTATTCCTTTTTTGATGGTTTGGGGTAGGTTTAGATTTACCATTATTATTCACCTTGCTCTTTGATTAAAAAGGCTGGGTTTCAGATGGATTTTTAACAGTGATACGAAGACACAGACCAGAAGGGGGGAAGGCTTAATTTTTGTGGTTGGGTTGTGTTTTGTTGGGGGTTTTTTGACAGCTCAGCAATGGTGTCAGCTCTCAGCTCTTTTCATTCAACTACTGAATTCACATCAATAATAAATTCTGAAATCTTCTTTCATGTGCTCCCATAAAATGTGTCATTTCATGCAGGCTCAGGAGGAGGGACAAAGCTGATGATTTTATTTGTGCATGTGTAGGAACTTTATATTTCTACTGCAATCATCCAGTATGGAAAGAAAAATAATGTTCCATTGAAAACCTCCGGAGATTTTTGAACACGATCCTGTTTAAAAATTACAGTCCCTGCAGTTCTAGATATGCTTACTACTTCTCCTGGCAGATGAGTCCATGCCAGTCTCTCCCAGCTGACAGGCAATCTCCAGAAGCTCTGAGAACAGGCAGGGAAAAACCTCAGCAAATTCAAAATATCCATAGGAAGGGGAATCATTTTATACTAAGGGAGTTAGCGGGCATTTGGTCAAAGACTTCTGGTGTAAAGAGCCTGGAAAATTTTGTACATACCTCAACCAAATCCCACATAAGACTGGGAGGAAGGGAAACAAGCCTCCCGTGTGCTCTTTAGCTGACAAATGACAGGGTTTCCAAGAGCAAAGCAGGAAATTCTCTGCACTTACTTACAAGTTTATGGCAACACAGGTGTACTCTCCTGCAGACTCTGGCTTGCACATGATTTTTTCATTTAAAGAGATTGGGAGGAGAGGAGAGAAGAGCTCTTCTGACTTGGATTTCTTGGTTCTGAATGGGCTTCCCCTCCATTCATGGCTTCTGCCTCAGAACACTGTGAGCTTGTCTTTTGAGTTGCCTGTGTAGGAGATTTTTTGTCTTGTTTTCCTTTTTTTTCTCTTGGAAAATATCAGTTTCTGAGCAGTGCTTTCATTCTCTTCTTTCCACAACACATTGGTTCTGAACATTCCTCTCGATCCCCAATGCACAACGAGGATGGCATCGAAAGGCAAAACAGGAACTTCCCATGGTCTGTCAGAGCAAGTGTCTGAATCAAAAAACAATAAAAAGGCAATCTGTTTTCAACCAGATTTATACAGATGGACAAAAAAAAAAAAAGGCTTCAGGTCCAGTATTCAGTAATGTTGTGGCAGTATAATGTGTGTGGAGCACTTTGAGAGGATTTGAACAAACATCCTCTGCAAACTTACTGTACTTTTTCTCTTCCAGCTCTGGGAAACAGTACAGGAAGGGGGGAAATGCCTCTAAAGCATCAACATTGAAATAGCTTCAGTGGTAAAGCTGTAGGGTGGATTTTTTTGTGCAAAGATCTGGGCTCCTCTGCATCCCTGATGTCCAGGGACAGATCTCAGTATAACTGAGTGCAACATGAGAAGCCTCTGTGCTGATTCCTGGCAGCTCTGCTCATGTTTTCCACTGAGAATTGAAAACTTTGTTCCTCATTCTCAAATGACCCCCCAGCTCCTGGAGGGGCCACAGCTCAGCCAGCCCTTGTGCTGCACCTGTGCTGTTTGCTCTTCAAGGAGGGGGCAGGCAGGGAGCACAACCAACTACTGCAAACAGCAGAATTACCTTCCAGAAGTATCTTCCGTGTTTTCCACGGGTTTATTGCAACACCACCTCAGTCCCTTGCCTGACCGTGTTTATGTAGGCTGGAAACCCTTGCAGGAAGGCAGGATGCCTTCCAGCTGTTGATTTTTATCTTTGCTATGATCTTCAGGGCATGCAACAAGCAGCATAAGGCTTTATAGGTGTGTTTAGTATCAGTGGAGTGTTTTAATTTGGACTTTTTCTTTTATAGACTGCATAAAGATACGTTTTGTGAGATTCTAACTTCACTCATAAAACCCCTTGCTTGCAGCAAGCTGCATTCTGCTCAGCAAAGCTGTCAAAATGGACAGATTCGGCTTTGATCATAGTAACAAATCTGTTTGACCCCAAGATTTCAGAAGTGTCCCTCACACATAGGGAAAAAAAAACCATTGCGCTTCCCAAAGGCAAACTCCAAAGCTTAGGGAAAATTTTGCTGTTGCATGTGAACATTTTCACTACTACTGACCCTTGCTGAAGAAAGCAGCTTGAAATTTAACTGCGTACTGAATCTGACAGCTCCTGGAAAATAACTGCTGTGTTTTCAAAGGGTGTAGGGAGATCAGGTGTATTTGCAAAATGACTGTTTAGCCTTTTGACATGCATAGAGCTAATTCTTTAGACTTCAGTGATGTAACCAAAAGAGTGAGATTTTCGGATGAGTAGGTGTTATAACTTGTGTGTGTGTGATAGATGTTATCAGCCTGAAGAACTTACAGGTATTTGAAACTGCTGAATACCATTTCCAGCTATTTCAGTGTGCTTCAGAAAAATAACTAATATAGAACAGTTTCCATTTGTAGGAACCCAGGTGGCCTGGAGCCAGGCTCTCACCTGGCTGAGATCAGAGCTGATGGGGCTGAGCTCCTACAAGCAGCTGTTCAGGGTTTCACTGCAAACTGTCAGAATTCCCAGAGCTGGAGATTTTCCTCGGAAATGCTGTTGTGTTTATCCAGAAGTGGAGAAGGTGGCTCTGCCTTTGAGGTACCTCTCAGATGACCAGGTTTAACTTTGACACTCACCTTCCACAGAGCTGACATCAAATGGGATGCATCTCTTCTCTTTTTTTGTTTTTTTTTTTGTTTTGTTTTTGCTGATTGTCTGTCCACGTGGCTGGTTTACGTGAAAAATACTCGGCATCACCCAGAGAAGAGTAACATTTTTCAAGGTAGTAAAACAACACTATAAATACCTGTAATGCCAGGATCTTAACCTCAGGGACAGCATGGCAAAAGCAGCTCAGAACTGTTATGCTCAGTCCTTCATCAGAACAGTGCTTTCTTTCTCTCTCTCTCTCTCTCTGAGTTTTTAATAGACATCTCAAGTTGAGATGACTGTCAGCACTTTCTCCTGGTAAGACTCAGTTTTGCTAAATATATATCCTACCTTTGTAGCTATAAATAGATACAGATACAGTGTATACACTTTCTGTAGGAAGCCAGGGCCCATTTCTAGTTAATTTTCTGATTCATTCATTTGGTGTGTGTATATTGCTGTAGTTGCTTCTTTTTTTTTTTTTTTTTAATTTGCATATGCCCAGTTGTGAGAAATCTCGTGACATTTTACACAAGACCACTTTCAGTTCCTGTGCCTCCGTAGCTGATGAGTTCATTTCTGTAACGTGGGTCTCTGTCTTGGTTAGGGCACAGCAGAGAGACTGAATTCTGTGGTTCTGAGAAGCAGACTCTTGTGCTTGGAAGCATAATTCAATGATCTTTAAACAAAATCAGACTATTAATATCTCATTTAGATAATTAGTTATATGCTTTTATAGATAGAAGGCGTTATGCAATGAAATGAAACAAGAAATAAAATCTAAGGCAGGTTAAGGCTATTTTCATTTCCCCAAACAAACATACTCACTTCTGTGGAAGTCAGTGCTACAACAGACTATCAAGTGGAAGAGGTTTGCAGGATTAGATGCTTTATGAGTAGCTAGAAGCCATTATTTAGCATTTTCTCAGAACCAGACATATGCCCCATGCCTCAAAGCGTCAGCCTAACCACTGCATGATGGATTTAGAAAGAAATTTCTGCTGCGGCCAGCTCATCCCTTGTAACTGTCCACTAACAATGCCATCACCTCTCTGCAAGTCATCTTTTTATCCATCCCAGATGCTAAACCCTGTTTTCCTTTGCAAAAAAGTGCCCCACAAGAAAAGCCAGAACCCTTTAAATGCCACAAGACTAAAACTTCTCTTAAGGTCAGGATAAGCCTGCCAAGACAAGGTACCCTGAATTTACACTCTGTAACTGAGAGCTGTCTCTGAACAGCAGAACAATGGGTGTAAAAACATGTTGAAGGGTGCAGGAGCTCCAGCAGAGTTTGTGTGTAGCTAAAGGAACTCCCTCAAGTAGAACCAGGCCAACACAATCAAAACAACCCTCGGTGTTTAAAAATACATTGCTGGCTTGGGGTTTTTGTATCAGGAGGACAATACCCCACTGAAAAAGATAACTCACTTTCAGCCATTTGAACAAAATCATTAACCAGGCTGCACATATGCTTAGCCAGTGATCCTTTAGGTTTCTCTAAAGAAGCAGACCCTTGTGTGTGTGGCTTGTGAGGATCTGAGGGATGTGGTATCTGGAAGTGTCCCGATCAGAAAACATCCAGCTATCCTCAGCTCACAGTGAATATCTAAGATTTCTGTGTCTAAAACTGAGGTCCAGGCAGTGCTGGAGTCCTCTCTACCCGTGGATTTCTCCTCCTCCAGAAAGAGGAATGGCAGGAAGGGTGGACAGGTACAGAAACCTGAAGTTGCACTCACTGCCCCTCAACTCTTGTGTTTATTATCTTTATCAAGCAGTTCAATCTCCAGTGTTCTGCAGAGTGCTTCAGCCTGAGAGAATTTCTCTCAGAAATGCAGAAATGCCTTTTCAACTCCTTTCCAACACACACTCTGACACATTTAAAGCAAATCCTCTATAAGCTCAGTCAGTGACCAAAAAAATCTTTGCTAACAGGGAGTTAAAATTGCCCAGTGGTTTCTCATGTCTTTCCAAAATGCCTTGCTCAGCAAAACTCACCCCCCTGAAAACACAGAAAATGAGGAGTCCTGGCATAAACCAGCAGAACCTTAACTGTGACCCCCTGGAAGTCTCAGTCCCTGGAATTACTGGCATGCTCTCCAGATGAGTTCAGTGCAGTAGGTTTTTCTGGGCCTGATGCTCCAGAACAGCATGTGCTATCAGCAGGCAAGCTGCAATCTGCATTTGTTTTTATTTTGCTTAGGGTTCTTGGCAGTAGAATCCCTGCATTTTAGTGTCAGAGTGATATTTTGATAGGATTTAGAAAAAGATGTTTTAGCCATCCCTCCCCTTTCAGTGCAGTCAGTTCTCTGCCTGGTGTGTGAGCCTTACCTGGGCACTTCTGGAAGTTCAGACATTTCCCCCTTTCCCTGTCATCTCTACTGGATTTTAGCACGCTTAGAGGGAAGAATGCACCACTGGCAGGCTCCTCACACTTGCTGACTTCGACAGTCACTTCATCATACTCCAGTTTCTCTTCCTCCACCTCTTTTTGCACTCCTGTTTTCCAGCCCCAGCAGTCCCCCCCAGGACTTTGTCCACAATGCCAGAAAACTGCAGTGTAAGCTAAATAAGGTTTTTTAGGTGCTTTAAAATCAGCCCAATTTCAGCCTAAATTTCAAGGCTTTCCACTTTAGTTACAGCAAAACCAGAGCTCTGCTACAATCAGCATTTCTCCTGTGTTAAAACATGAAGCAAAGAGCAATACTGTTACTGCTCTGTTGCCTTCAAAATATTTAATTGTTCATAGGCTATGGTGAAGTGGGGCTTTAAAGCAACCAAAAGTAGATACTCAGGGGGGGCAGAGTTGTGAAATGCTGCGCAACACCAGGCCTTGTGTTTGAGGATGCTCAGTTTCTCACAAACCCAGGACATTTTAATGGATAAAAGACTAAAAAGCTGTAAGAAAATTCTGTTTCATCCCAATTTCTGTAGTTTGCAGGAACAGTAATTTCAGGCATAGTTGTGATGTTTCTTGAAGTAAGGGCACAGTATCAGCTCTTTAGTTCCAAGATGGAGCATTGCCAGATCCTTGAGTTTTAGTGCTGATGTTGGTAAATAATGTACAGTTTTTGGCTAACCATACAGGTACAAATTTGTGGGTTAGACCAAAAATAGCAATACCGGCACACTGACAGGAATTGATTCAAAGGTAGATTCTCTAATAGTTGTGCTCTTGTTCCAGTCTTTCAGGCTGAAATGAAAGCTCAGAGCCCTTTTGATTGGAAGCAGAGATTTATGGTTAATTATAGCATTTCCCATGATTATATGTTTGTGCTTCAGTAATTGCTAGATGAGGAGGAACACTGAAACAACTTCAGGGCTCGTATGTTGCTCTACCAAAAGATATACCTTCAGATATCTCAGCATGGGCCCTTCCTCATTTCTTTACAAGGAAAAATACATGGCAAAAGTTACACTCCACCGGTCCTTCAGAAAGGTGGCGGCAGCAGATGGTGCTGCTTCTGCCTCCACTGCTTCTGTCCCTCGCCTTTTATTCCACAGACAAATCCCTCAACATCCCCATCTGAGCCATGGCAGTGAAGAACCGTCCAGGGTGAACAATGAGTTCCTCTCATCCAGGCCATGAGTTCTGCAGGGGTCAGACAAAATATGTTACCATCGAGAGCACATAGATTTGGCTACCATAATATAGTCAGGTGCCCAAAATTCTGCTGCTGTACATCATAGAGTCACAGAATGGTTTGACTTGGGAGGGACATTTAAAGGTCATCCAGCCCAGCCTCCCTGCAATGAGCAAGGACATCTTCCACAAGATCAGGTTGCTCAGAGCCCCCACCTTGGCTTTTATGGTAATTCTGTTGTATATTCAAAATGTATGATTGCACAATGCAAGAGAAGAAGCAGGTTAGTAAATTCCCAGTCTTGTTTCATAATCTGCATCATAATTGCCTATATTTAAAAAGAAGCTCCCATGAACAGTGTATTTCTCTTTTAAATTTTCTCACAAGGAGCATATTGAAAAACAAACTACTGTGCCAGATGTTCAATGACTTTTTATCCCCCTATCTACTACTTTCATGACCACAGAAACATTGCTTCTTTTTTTTCCCTTTTTTTCCCTTCTTTTTTTTTTCTGCGTAGAAAAGCTAAAGTGAACCTTAATGAACTGAAAACTAAAGAACACATCAGGTTTTAGATATGAGTTCATAGCTATAGCTGTGCAAGAGATACAGCCATGAAATGCACATATACTTTGGAGATACTCAGTTACTAAATTAGAAGATTATGATCACAGAATCACGTGTTGTGGAAGTCAAAATGAAACTCTTACCAGAATTACAGAATTTATATTTCCACATCCACCCCCAGAAGAGCCAGGGCAGTGACTGGCCAAGGCTTCCGCAGTCACTACAGGACAGGTGTTGATGCCATACGTGCTCTGAGCACCTAGGAAACACAGGTGATAAAATAAATGATGGGGATTGTACAGATGGCATTGTCTACTGGGGCAAGCCAGCCTAGGATCTAATTTATCAAATATAAATTTAAGTCTGAGATAACTCCCTGTATTGGAAACGTAGAAGAAAATAATTTTTCCTGTATAATTCATCCTAGAGCATGTGTCTGGCACAGGTGCTCTTTTCTCTAGAAGTACTTGGTTCTCTCCATTGGCCGCTAAGGGAGTCTTGATATCGAGCTCAAGCACAAAGGAGAGGGGATCCCTCCAGTCCTTGTGCCTGGTGTAGAAAGAGATACACTTTCTTTGTCTTATCAGCAGAGGATGATGTTCTCCCAGTGCCAGCTGAGACCTGGAGGGGAGGTCAGTCTTTAACCAGGTGGAAATGGTTCAGAATATAATCTGGACAAGCTGCAAGAGCATTGCAGTCTGAGTATTCCTTATCCTCTCTGTCTTGGTTGCTCAGGACACTGAAGTCAGTATTTTTCTATTCCCAAATACATTTGGTACATTAAAATCTCACTGTGAGATGAAGCCACTCCTCACAGGCTGGAATTTTGCTCTTGAGATGTGGTCTTTGCTTGATACTCCTGTGATCTTCTGTGCTTGCATTATGCTCCAGGACAGGCTGGGAAATAAGACCTTACTCATTTTTACTGCTGGCAAACAACTGCTGGGCACCTTCATATGAAACTGCAAAACAGGATACAAAAAGCAAAGAGATTTATTTTAGGCTGACTTTAAAAGGAACCAATTGCTATTTTTAGTGTGTTTACTACTCGTCAAAGGGATTTTCTGTTGTCTCAAACCCAGGCCACTGAGGTTTACCACTGCTTGTATAACATTTTTTCAATAGTGCTGTTCCTTTTTCAGTAATTGGTGTGGCTTCCCATGGCTCCAGCAGCCCTGCTCTCCCTGGGCAGCCTGGGAGGGGGGATTTGCCCACGCTGGGGTGAGAGGCTGCACTTTCTGGGTCTGGGTGGGGTCCCTGTTGACTTCATCTGCCTCAGAGTCAAGCCCTGGACTGTTTTGGTTTCACTGAAGCCTACTTAGTTTCCTGGTGAGGATACATTTCTAAATATAGCCCTTACATTGGATGCAGGAATGTTTACCCATGCAAAGTCAGGCAAGGTAAACACTTCTCACATTTTTTTTGGTCAGTACCTTTTTAATGGAAATGAGTCTTGAATTATATTTGGCATCATCCTGGCATGCTGGAGCTAAATACAGGGACTGTCTTCCTTTTCTGATATCTGTGATCTCTAATTTTATTTTCACGTGGAAAGGGGTGATTTAGCGATCCTTCGTTATAGGTGTGTCGGTCACAGTGGATGTTGCGAGCTCTCTGAATTTCACATTCACCTTTTTAATAACACGGCCCTGAATGAATCTGTTGACAGAAGCTGAGCAATTTAAAAATACGTTTGAAAGTATGCAATGGGATTATGACAGAGGGCTGTGCCAGAAAAAATACAAGCTCTTACTATGCTGTTACAGTTGCTTAAGCACACATTAAATGCATAGTTTGCACTCTCTCTTGCTCTCTCTCTCTTTCAAAGAGTGTATGGTGAAGTACATTTATTTAGGACTGTGCCATTATGTTAATTCGGCTTTGATTCTACTGATGGATTTCTTTTTTCAATCCCTGCTGTGTATTTGTGATAAGCTCTGACTCGAGATTTGACGTAAGCTTGTCATTCTGTTCACATAAATCTGATTTAAAAGCTATTTATGCGAGTGGTTTGCTTGAATTTTTTAAACAGGAAGATGCATTTGTGAGCAGGCTGTTATTTTCTCGTAGGGTGCAATCATCTCATCAGCTGGTGCTGCTGCACCTCTGGGGAGTAGTGAAGACTCCTCTTTGCCAGTCACAATGAAAAACTCACTCTGCCATATCACACCTCGTGGTGTTTCCTACTTACTTTTGTGTGGGGGAATAACCTAATTTTGGTACAAGATGGAGGAAAAAGAAAACCTTTGAAATAAATTGATGGCTTTTTGAAAATCAGTATCCCTTCAGCAAGCTCCCTACACAGGACACTATCCTTCCAACACAAGTGACTGGTGCCCAGACAAACGGGGTCAGCACTGGAGCAGTGATTTGGTTCTGCACTGCCCTTGTCCTTCACACCAGTGCCCTGCCCCACACCCCATCCCGTAGCCTTGCACTCACTTATTTATCCTCACAGAGTCATAGAATCATAGAGTGGTCTGGGTTGGAAAGGACCTCAAAGCTTATCCAGTTTCAACTCCAATGCCAAGGGCAGGGACACCTTCCACTATCCCAGCTTGCTCAGAGCCCCATCCAACCTGGCCTTGGGCACTTCCAGGGATGGGGCAGCCACAGCTTCTCTGGGCAACCTGTGCCAGGGCCTCATCACCCTCACAGGGAACAATTTCTTCCTGATGTCCAACCTAAACCTGCTCTCTGTCAGTGTGAAGCCATTCCCCTTGTCCTGTCACTCCAGGCCCTTGTCAAGAGTCTCTCTCCATCTTTCCTGTGGGCTCCCTTCAGGCACTGGAAGGGACAATTAGGTCACTGCAGAGCCTTCTCTTCTCCAGGCTGAGCAATCCTAATTCTCCCAGCCTTTCCTCACAGCAGAGCTGCTCCATCCCTCTGATCCCCTTGGTATCCTTGCTCTGGGCTGGCTCCAGCAGCTCCCTGTCCTTCCCGTGCTGCTGGAGGCAGCTGTGCAGGGGGGTCTCACTGAGCAGGGCAGAGGGGCAGAATCCCCTCTTTCCTGCTGCCCACACTGGGGGATCAGCCCAGGGCATGGGGGGTCTCTGGGATGGGCCATGTCCAGCTCTCACCACCAGCACCCCCAGGTCCTTCTCCCAGGGCTGCTCCATCTGCTCATCCCCAGCCTGGATTGATCCCCAGGGGTTGTCCTGACCCAGGTGCAGAACCAGCACTTGGTCTTGTTCAACCTCATGGGATTCCCAGGTTGCTTTTGTTCTTTTTTTGTTTTGTTTTGTTCCTTTCATAATAAATGTTTCCATTCATAACTGGTTTCCAGTTCTGAAGCAGTGAACACCACTGGTATTCAGCTCCTGCAAAAGCAAATTGATGAAGCAAGGGAAGAAATTAAGTAAGGTACAATTTTGTAGTTCAGACTTTCTGAGTAAGAGATTAAAAATCCTTGTACATGTGATCAGTGTATATCCCTGGCTAATAATGTATGTCTGCAGGTGAGTTAAATGGAAACAGGATGCTCCTTCAGGAACAGACTTCATCCATAAATAACACAGTGCTGTCTGTGGTCTGATACAGATGAAATTTGAGTGCTTATTTTGTCTGTAATGGCAATATCTCCCTTACACAGAGGTCAGGAGGAACTTGCTGTTTCTGGCAGTGTATTCCTTCACTGTGCTGCAGCAGGTACACCAGAGCCCCAGGTCTGCAGCAAAACACTCCACTAACATGAGGTAAAACGCAAAAAGGAGTAGGGTCATCTTGTAGGAGCCATCCTTGCTCGTGCTGAAGGTCCCTGTCCTCTCTGAGGGACACTGTTCCCAGAAAGAGCTGAGGAGCTGAGCAGCACCAGAAGCAGCCAGACTTGGGGAGGGGAGGGACAACATGCACCTGAGACTTTGTCCAGTGCTCTAGAAAGTCTTGTGAACTGGAGATTCTGGAAAGAAATTTGGCATTTGAGTCACGGTGCTGGCGCGTGGTGAGTCAACGGGGCTGGGGAGGCACAGCCAAGCCTTGCCAAGTGTGGGCAGAGCTGGGGGAGCTCTGGATGAACTGGGCTCCCTCGGAAGTGCAGGGCAGCAGTGTTCCCTCCCTCCTTCCATAAGCCACAAGTTCGCCTGGGCTCGCCTGTGTGACATCCCATGGTCAGCTGGGACATTACTCCAGTCTGGTGAAAATCCATCTCCCAAATCTACACCAGCAGCCCTAATGGTGAGAGGGCTACCACTGCTTGAACTCCTGTTGCTTTCTCCACTTCCCTGCTAATCCTGCTTTCCTGCCCAGTGAGGGAGTTCTTGGGGATATTGGCCAGAGCTGGTGACAAAGTGCACGGCATCATCCTCTGAGCACTCTGGAAGGAAGCGTAATATTGGAAATAAAAATAGAACAATTGATTCGTGAGCTGAGCCCTACATTCACACAAAAAGGGTCATTGAAAGGGCTTTGCAAAAAGTAAAGGGGGATGCAGTGCCCGAGCTGCAGAAATGCTGAACAATGGGAGTTTGACTGTAACATGCTTAACCGAGCCTCTCGAATCCTAGCCGGCGGTTGTGACAATGCATGTCATCTGTTGACATGCAGAGAAAAATTGAAGCCCATTCAGAGCAGAGCTATTTTGGGGTATTTGTTCTGAGCCCGGTGCTTGGCTCAGGCCGTGTGTGTGAATGGCTGCAGACACCTCCCCAGTTGAGTAGCAGTGGGTTTGGCAATGAGCTCCCTCCCACTGGGAGATAAGGCAGTTTGTACCCTGTCAGTGACCAGAGGCAGCCACAAAACATTAGGCAGGCTCCTGACTGTCGAGAGCTGAAACTGCTTGAAAACAGCAGGGTCAGTCTGCTCTCAAACACACTGGTATTATCTCATTAGTGGTGGCATTTACTGCACAGCTCAAGGAGCAGAAAAGGGAGTTGTTAAAAAAGAAAAAAAAAAACAGCAAACAAATAGTATATGAAATCGTGAGGCAGAGGGAATGGTATTTACATGTGGGCTTTTTCTTTATTAAAGAAAGTAGTAGTTGTGCAACTAAGTGAATCACATACAAGGAGCTGATTATCACTTCCTTATCTTACGTCCAAATTACGTTCTCCTTCCAGCTGGCAGGGGAAGAAGGCATTTTACCTGAAGCTCAGTCCTTGTTTATAAAGGGTTTTTTTGGTTTGTTTTTTTTTTACAACTGAAGAAATACAGTGTAGATCATAACGTTCAGGTTTGGGAATGAGAGACAGGCCCTCCTGTAGAGCTCCTCTCCCCTCTCTCCATATCCACCTTCTTCCTTCTCCAATGGGATGGTTTTCCATCTTCTGCCAACTGGAATGTCACCAGTTTAGCTCTGACTTGTTCTGTGGCATTATGGCATAAAGATTCAAGAGAAGACCAACCAGGAGGATAAAAATACCAGACAGCACATGAGGGGCACATCGCTGGGGGCCAGCAGGAGTGGCAGGAGACATGGGAAGTGCACAGGAAGCTGTTTCCTGCAGCAGCACTCCAGTATGTCCAACAACAGATACACTTCCACAGTCACACACAGGAATGCCTGAGGCTTTTCCACAACAGGACCTCGAAATGGAGCTGCTTCACCTGTCCCTGCTGAGGACTTCAGGATGGACTTGGACTTGCAACAACCCCATGCCTGTAGCCTGGCCCAGCCACTGTGGGCACGTGCAGTTCTCACAGGCTTGGGGGGTACTTGTCCGATGAAAGGCTTTACAGGGTCAGAATTTTTATTCCTGCCAAAAGCGTGCACTGGGATACTGGGATACTTCCTCGGAAGTGGGTCCTTCTTTTAGTCTGTGTGCGTACTCTCTGCTGCAGTGGTGCTCTCAGCTGTGAGCAGTGGGTCGGTGTCACACAAATCATCTGTATGGAAGGTTATCAGAGTGCCCTGCTGTAAGAAATAGATAAATAAATAAGGTGATATCACAGACAGAGGAGCTCTCACGAGAGAAGAGAGCAGCACATACTGAAAGTGTGTAGTGGAAGAGGAAGCTGGGGAAGGGTCTTTAAGCTTCCCTTGGTACTCAGGTGTTGCAGCCATATCATGGGGGATTTGATCTTAACAAATGAGCCATATACACGAAGATCTGCTTTTTACAAAACAGAAGAAACTCCTCGGGTTTTCAGTTCTTCGTGTGGTTTCCTCAGATGTGCGTGTTACTTGGCAGGTTACACAAAACCTATGCACTCCCTCTGAAGGATTTTCTGTCTGAGCTGTGTTGGTGAACTGTACTTTCTCGGGCAGAACAAATTATATGATTTAGTTTCTTGCTGAAGTACAGGTGTAGTTCTGGCCCACATAAGTTCACATATACAAGTGCTAAAATTACAGTTTCCAAAAAATGTAGGGGGAAAAAGCCCTGCTAGTAATTTCTCGGCTGTTTGGCTCAGGTAGTTTTCAGAAGACAAACACAGAGAGGGGTATGCAGAGAACCAAAAGAATGTGTTGAAAGTGCAAATGCACACAGACACAAAAATATTCTGGGACAAGCTCACTGGTATGGGGATCTGCAAAAAGACACTGAGTTAATGATTTGCACCTTTTAGAATGAAAGTTTACACAACTAAATTGTCCAGACAATGTTTTTTTTTCCCCCAAAATTGCCAATTTAATACGGTTTTTTTAGATGAACTTTTCGTAAAATGCATAGCAGTGACTTTAGGCTGAATCCAATTCTGTAACCTACTGGGGGTTGTTACATTAAAATAAACTTTCAAATGATAGGGCCCCTCCTGTGCTTGTTGTCATACACAGACACGCTGCTTTATAGCACCAGAGGGTTCGGTTTCAGACAAACTAAAAGTGCTTCTAATTTAATAGGAACTGCACAGGCCAAGTCGTGAGCAAAGGAATGGATACTGAGAAGAGAACAGGGCAGGAACTACACTGAATAATGCAGCTGCAGTTCAGTGCCAACAGAAAATGGGTTCCAGTATTTTTTGACTAAGTTGTGTACTTGTCAAACAAAACCCGGCAGGACAAAGTTATCTTTCAAATTTCATCCTGAAAGCCAGGAGATATAAATAAGGTGAGGAAAAATAGTGCAAGTTACGGCATATAATGTTATTTTAAAAAGTATTATCCACTCTAGATGATATTGGTAAAATATAAATTGTATTTGTTTTGCTTCTATTTCTTACAGTCTACAAGAGATGTATAAAGTACAATTAAGGCCTTTTTCTTTTGCACAAGGTCAGAAATGTAAGTGTACGGAAAGCTTATATGAACTTACTGGGAAAAAAACTTCTGAAATGCTTTCAGAACTGAGATCATTATGAAGCATATTGTTATTCTGGCCTCTGCACAAATGAATTTTTCCTTCTTTATTTATTTGTCCATTTATTTTCTGTGCCCAGGGCATGTTTACACCAGGTAGGTATTCTTGGATCCATAAATGAAGTGAATGCAAAGAGGCTTTTAAAAAAATCACTACTCAAGAAATTCCCTGGAATATAATCAGCAGGATATAAACTCTTAATAATTAGAGTTAGTTTGCACAAAGGCCGCATGTTTGTTGTTCTCAGGTATTCTTCTGCATAAGAAATATAATGAGATTTAAAAAGTCATTAAGGCTTGCATGCGAAGCCATATAAGAGAGGAATGTAGGAGTTTTCCTATTCTTGAGTGGCCATTTCTTCTTTTTATAGCTTGGTTTTATTTGTTATCATATGCCAAATTTAGCTCACTGATAAATTCATTCAGGCTACCCCAATTTTTCTCTGTGAATGGAAGTGCAGGCTGGCACAGAGAGCAGGATAGCTCTCTGCATGAGTCTGGGTGTTAAACTGCCTCAAGCAAACCTTTCAGGACAGCTAAAATACATTGTTTATAGGTGAGACTGAGCGATTTGATTGATCATTCTTCACAATACTGCAAGGGGATGCTGAGAGTGGTGAAAGAGCCTCAGCCTGTCTGGCAAATATCCTGCAATTTTAATTGTACTCAGACAGGAAAAAATACAAGGCATTTGCTGCAGCTAAGTGAACAATTCAAAGTGGACAATGTATTTAACACATTAAGGTTGGGAGTCTGGGCTGCATCAGAGCCTGAAGAGCTCCTCGCAGAACAGCTCCAAAAACAAACAAAGGCCAAATTAAGCAACCTCACCAGTCCCTGCCTCAGTCTTTGGCACAGCCTTTTCTCATATTGAAGGTCAACATGGGTGTGAGTTTTGCACAGGTAACACGGTGGAGGTGTGGGGACGGCTGGGTGGCATTCGGGCTACCTGGGAATAATCCCAAAAACCTCTGAGACCGAAACTTGCGACCTGTAGTGCCTTCATGGCATTGCAGTGAACTGTGATCTTTCACTTGTCCAATACCTCTGAATAAAAGTAAACAGAGATTTATTTTTATATATGTAGCCAGTCCTCTGATTTACCCTCAGCTTTTAGAACTGTTTACATATGAGTTGATCCCAAATAGTTGTTTCTAAAATTGGCACTTACTAGCTCAATCATCTGGCACTGCTTCCATTCTTTAGGGGGAGAGTAGAAGCACACACAGAACAAATTGTCAGGCGCATTTCAAAGTTGTTTTTCTGCCATTTGTGGTCCTAGTGCAGTGCTGGAAATGAAGGAAAAAGAAGCACACACATTTTTCATACAGATGTTGCTGCATTTATGTGATTTTTTTTCTCGCTGACACAAATCCAACAGCTGAAGAGTTGCAAGGGAAAAAGACAAGAATAAAAGAGAGGCAGGAGTCATCAGGAAGAGCAAGGTGTAGCTTGTTGTTGCTGCTTTTGACTTCCACTGTTACCAATCCACTCCAAGAGCAGAATTAAAAAAGAAAAAGGATATGTCAGTGACCAAGATCATGTCCCTGAAAATACCATGTAGAGCACTGGTTTTCTTTCCCATTCACCCACACTTCAAGAAGACACGGGAGCCAAGAAGACTGAAATTGCTCAAAAGAAACTATTTTGCTTTTTCACTTTTCGTTTTGACATTTCTATGTCAGAACTCCTTGACAGAAAAAACACCATTTTCTAAAAAATCAGACGTCATGCAGATGTCTCAGAAAGAGAAGGGCAAAAGCTGCTGCTCACTCTCAGAACGGAACTCTTGTGCCTCTTTGAAAGAGCAGTTAGATTGAAGTGAGAGTTTAATGTGGAAATCAAGCTGCTTCCTACTGTGTCCCATGACATGAAGATCGTTCTAGATGCTCATTAGTGAAACACTGTTGATAAATAACAAAATGACACCGTTTGTCTGATAAATCTGGCATGATATCCATTACACCCAGAGTACTTCTATTTAGTGTGTGTTCAGAGAATGGGCATTTTGCTCAAAGCTCCTTATTACATTTTATGATAGGTCACAAGGAATTAGGGCAGATTCTGGTTGTCTGAAATACATATGTGTAAATAAACAGCAAAGTGCAAATTGATTGCCATCTATTACAGAGGAGGTATGGGAAGGTAATGCTCTGCTGCAACACAGATCGTTTAAACTTCATTGATAGTTCTGTACAGAATATAAATGACAGAAAAATCCGCCTTAATGTGGGGCATAAGCTGAATATTAAATACACTGTTGTCTGCCATTAATAATGCTAATGTTTCAGAGTTAGAAAGGGTACCGAACAGAGCAGCCAAACCAGCCTGTGACAGGGAGATGGGAAATGAATTATCCAGAAAGATCAGCCAGAATTAGGCAGATTGATAATAGGAGAGTCTCCAGGGATATGCTGAAGACAATACTGAAACCAAAGAAACAAAGAGAATGGATCACATTCATCTTTTTAAGATAGTCCCTAATTTGAAGAGTCTGGAGTGTGGGATAGCAAGGGGGTGACTCAGAAATGATAAGTATTTCCGGCACATTTGTTTAGTGTTGTTGAAATATTGAACAAATAGCTGAAGTCAAGAGCAACAAGTCAGGGGTTTAAAAGGAGCTCGTTTGTTTTCTTTTTGTGAAGGATTTTTGAGATTACATTAGCTACATATTTGAACTTACCATGATAAGTTCTAGGGTGATTTGTATTTATTGGGGTTACAAGGGCAGGCCTCAGTGGACCATACGGTATTTTTACAGGGCTGTTTCCATAACAAAAGTGACACAAAACTGTATTAACTTTTCACAGATTGATAGAGAAACAAACTGTCTAAATAGATGTGTTTGTTTAAAAAGGGCTTGAGGTGGGGGGAAATCCCTGCAGGTTTTCTAAGCAAATGTGTACCTATAGGTTTGAAGTTTTAAACTGGGGGGTTTATTTCCATTCTCCTAAGATGTAGCTGAGAAAAGAGGCAGTGGGAATAAAAAATACACGGAGCAAGAAGGAAGGAGAATAAAGAATGTGAATCAATGCAGAGGGGGGAAAGGAAAAAAAAATTTAAAAATCTGCTTTCCAGGTAGTTTCTATAGAACAGGATGGGAGAAAATTCACAGTTCCCTTCACCTTGGCAGACTTGGTCATGTCTCCAGTTAAAATTTCTTTTCCAGCTGAACCTGCTTTCTTCCTGGGTACAACAATTTGAATGGAATATTTACAGCTTCATTCTCTGGAGCAGGCATAAAGACACAGATTTGCTTCTAAAAATTAAACAAAATTTTAAAAAGCAGGTACTGTGATAAAATCAGATTAAGTAACTTCTTGTAATTGAACAGTAATTTAATTTTGAATAATTTGAAGTATTATATCCCTGTTATTACAACACATTTTGTGTCTGTAAGGCACTGATTACTAGAAAGTGGGAGAGAACAGCAGGGGAAAAGATCATTTTTTATCTTCTTCTCCACTTTCCCCTATTAATCATGGTACCAGACAGGATACTGGGTTACACGGAGCACATGTTTGGCCCAGAATGGCCAGTCCTATAATGTACAGTTTTATGAAGTGATGAATTCTAGAATGAGAGTTCCAGCGTGCTTTTTTTGTAATAACTGGGGGTTTTGACATGCTTTTTCACTTACAGTAATTATTCCAAGGCGGAAAATTGAACAAATGAAAACGAGAAATACAGAAAGCTGAGTTTACGCAAAAAATGGCTAAGATGAATTTCATTTTGGGACTTAAGTCCTGTCTACATTGCAGAAAAGACTTGCTTAATTTTCATACCTGAGGTTTGTTAACTAATACAACCTGAATTCCTAACTCAGACAAAGCAAGCTGTGTTTTTTGCTTAGCTCATCAAAGTCACCAGAAGGGGTGGAAGGGAACTCCTACAACTCGTGTGTATTTTATTGTTGTTTAAACACAGCTGGTAATAGGTGAGTGTGTCTAGGCCAGGGAAGGCAGAAAGTGGTAATGAACACCAACTATGGCATATTGACAACACGAGTCTTAAAATTCCAGGACCTGTATTCCAAGTCATAGGTCAGAAAAAGGAAACTTACGGAAATGAAAATTTCTCACAGACATTTATCTGTGGCTGCACAGTGCCTTAAAAATTGTAGATAAAACCTATCTGTAGCTCCTGGAGAGGGAGGTCTATGTTATCAGGAGGGAGTTCAACCTGCTTGCTGGGCCAGCTGTCCTTGGCTGTGCTGAGTTTGTTACCTACAGTTTTTGGTGGCACTTATTGAAGGCCAAGGCACAGACAAGTGTTTCTGTGGAATGGCTGTGCTGCAGGCTCAGGCAGGAGAGTAAAGCATCAGGCCCAAGGTCATGTGAATAATCATGGCAGAGAAATACAGTGCTGAGAGAGGGAAAAACTCCATAAAATGCAGGGCCACACTTCAAACCTCTCCTGACTATCACTGATAAAATTTAATATCAAGTAGCAACCAGTGAGACTTCTCTGTCTGTGACTCGAGAGCCAAGATCATCGCAGTCATGGCATGGCCATCCTTGCCCACCAAAGCCCAGCCTTAGGCAAGGCTTGCACAAGCTGCTCTCCAGACCCTCTTGGTCACGTTGGGCAACAAAAGTGCTGCAAAGTGCTTTGGATCAGAACCTGCAGATCAGGTTTCTCAGAGGGTTTTTTTTTTGGCACCCGCTTTCCAACAAAATAAGTGAGCCCCCATTGACAGTGCTAAGCAAGCACATAAAAGGTGTCCCTCTGTTGTGCCCATGAAACCAGGACAGGGAAACTCAGGGCAGGCTCTGGGGGAGCAGGCTGCTCTCTGCAGGTCAGCTCTGTGCCGAGATGTACAGCAGAACACGGAGTGCCTCTTTCACTAACCCAAGCATGACCCTGACCTCCAGGCCAGTCTGACTAGATGCACCTTGGCTTCCAAAGGGCCTAAGCACCCAAAAAACCTCGCTAATCTCAGGTTAAATCTGCATGAGCTTGAGGAGAAGCACTTCCCTTTCAGCAGGCATCCAATTAAGGCACTGCACTGGTGCTCAGTAGAACGGAGTTCAGTTTCCAGGTGAGAAAGATCACCCCTAACATGCAGTTTGTACTCTGCACACCAAATCCACATTGTTAATCTTGGGCATACTACATCTTTTCTCCCATCTGTGGTCTCTGATTTTTAACTCGACTGTGAGGTGTTTGAGTGAGGGTCTAGCCCTTACTAGATGCATTCACATAATCAATCCACTGAGATCCAGCCACAGAAATTGGTGCAAACACCTTCACAGACAGGCAAGGCAGCTGAACCCTTACCTGCACCCAGACTCCAGCACAGCCCTCTCCTGCTTCAGCCCCGCGTGCTGCGGTGCCTCAGCATTCAGGTGACCCCAGGTAAGCCCAGGGTGGCATTAACCCACCCACCCTTCTGTCGTGGTTTGACACTGGCCCAGTGCCAGCACCCACCAGAGTCGCTCACTCACCCTCCCCTGCCACAGCTGGGCAGAGGAGAGAAAAAAAATGAACGAAGGTTCATGAGTTGAGATAAGGACCAGGAGAAACACTTCAAGGGCAAAACAGGTTCAGCTAAGAGGTACAAAGTGAATTTATTACTAACAGAATCAGAGGAGGATAATGAGAAGTAAAATAAGCCCTCAAAACACCTTTTCCCCCCAGCCCCTCGCTCCTTCCTACCAACAGCTCAGGGAGACAGGGCATGGGGGTTTCGTCAGTACGTCACCCAAGCTTTTCTTCCACTGCTCTGGGAGAGGAGTCCTTCCCCTGTGAGACCATGGGGTCTCTCCTACAGGAGACAGTTCTCCGTGAACTTCTCCAGCGTGAGTCCACTCTCACAAGCAGCAGTCCTGCCACAACTGCTGTAACGTGAGTCCCTCTCACAGGTAAACAGTCCTCCCACAACTGCTGCAATGTGAGTCCCTCCCACAGGCAAACAGTCCTCCCAAAACTGCTGCACCGTGGGTCACTTTTCCACAGGGTGCAGTCCTCCAAGGACAGGCTGCTCCAGCCTGGGAGCAGGAGCTCCCTCTCTCCACCAGGTCTCCTCCTGGATCACAGCCTCCTCCAGGCATCCACCCGCTCTGGCATGGGCACCTCCCCCACGGGCTGCGGGTGGATCTCTGCATCCACTGTGGATACCCAGGGGCTGCAGGGGCACAGCTGCTTCACCATGGTCATCACCATGGCCTGCAGAGGAATCTCGGCTCCTGGAGCACCTCCTCCCCCTCCTTCTCCACTGACCTTGGTGTCACCGTGTTGTTTCCTTCACATGTCCTCACGTCCTTCTCTTCTCTGGCTGGAATTAAAACTGTGTGCCCTTTTGTTTTGATTTTCTTCTTAAATATGCCATCACAGAGGCGTTACCACCATCTCTCATTGGCCCAGCCTTGGCCATCAGCATGTCCATCTTCAGAGCCATCAGGGATTGGCTCTGCCGGACATGGTGGAAGCTTCCAGCAGCTTCTCACAAGAGCCTCCTCTGTGGCCCCCCTGCTACCAAAATCCAAGCCAAAACCAACACACCTCCCCATCCAGCCAGCAGTGGCATTTTTAACACCTGACCCACTCACTACTGCCAGTTTACATCAAGAAAGCTTTGAGCTCTTCTTGTGGACAAAACCCCCTTCCTCTGGGGATCCCACTCTGCTCCCGGAGGGGAGCCAGGGCTCCCTTGGCAGGGCAGCCTCTGGTGCGAGGCCACCCAATTTTGGGTGGGGGCCATGCCTTTGTGAGAGGAGACCTCTCCAACATTGCCTGCTCAGCACAAGGCACCTCCTTGCCACGGCAAGCAGGTGGCTGTGTCCCCCAGTGCTCGTGTGACACCGACCAGGCAGCTGGGTGACCGCAAGGTGACCACAGGGCAGGACAAATTCTCGTGCCCCAGAATAACCAGAAGGCAAACCGCGGAGAGGGAGGGGGGCTGAAGGAAGGGCAGGCTTTCTGGTCAGCAGCAATTCATCCAAAATCCCTACGGAGATACCAAAGAAATGGCCCTGCCCCCACTTCACCTCCTAATAATTCAATGTCTGTATTTGTTGCCAGCTAGAAGGCTTTTTTTTTAACTTCATGAGAAAAGGAAGGTAGGATTTTAGCAGAATCCCATTGCAAAGCGTGTATTTCTTCTTTTTCTTTCCTTCTCCCTCCACCCCCTCAATAAATCCCCAAGGTCAACATTGTAATAAACAGCAGGAAAGGCCCAATTTTCTGCACCTGTGGCCTTGTTTGTCTCTATATTTCTATAGGTGAATGGGCACTGGGGACACAGAAAGGAAGTGAATTCAATGGATTGGTTTAAAAAACTCAGCACGGTAATCAGCAGGCACTCAGGTGAAATGGCTTTAAAACCCTGTTAAAACAGACCCAGAGTGAAACAGGGTGTGTAGCTACAGTGCACGCAGCTTGGGTTTTTTTTTTCAAATATAAAAACTTGGCATTGTTAAAAATCAGCCCCTAGTCAAGTACCTTGTTATTCAGGACACAAATCCCTGCACCTCAAATCTCTTACACAGAGCAGAAGAATGATGTTGGGTTTAATCTCCTTTTTCATCCCATGAAGATTTAGTGCTGACAAAAGGTACTAGACTAGTAGAAAATGAGGCACTTTGTAATTTTTTTTTTTGGAAATAGGATGGACTCAGGCACTATGAGTTCCCCCACCAGCACCTAAAACCTGCACTCTGCCCCTGAGCAGCTCCTCCCTGCAGTCCAGGTTTGGGAACCTGGATTAGCCTGGTGGATAATCTACCCTGCTAAGCACTGCTTGGAGTCATGCTTTTCCCTGAGGGCAGATGTTCCCTCTGCAGTGCAATGTTCCGTAACTGTGTAATACAATTTACTGGGGTTTCTTCTCCAATAAATAACAATGCCACGTTTTTATATTAAAAAAAAAAAACCAAGCTGCATGCAAAGATACTGCTTTGTGTGTAAAAGCTTCACGTGCCAAGAGGTGCAGAAATCCTCTCACATTTGGACAGATTTGTTTTCAGAGTTTTTATTAAATGCCTAAGGGGAGTGATTTGTAAAGCCCAAATACTGCAATAATTGATATTCTCCTGGGATTTCAGTTCACTGATGCCAACTGTGAAAACAGCAGATCTCAGGTTGTCATAGCTCCCTGAAGGCTTGGGGAGAAAAGACTGTTAAAAAAGATAAACACCTTTTGGCAAAAGCCAAACTGTTTGCCTTGATTTGAGTTTACCACTGGGTTATTTCTGGCTCTGTTGTTTATCCAGGTCCCTCCTGAATAGTTGTGATATCCACCCATCTGAGTACATCTCCCTGCTCACACTTATCACTGCTGCAAAGGCACAGATTCGGACCCTGGAGCACTTGTGGGGTTTAATTTACTTGCAGTAGGAAAAATTAAGTGTGAAATAGAAAAGGGCCTCAGTGAATTTTTTTCCTACTGCTATGCTCCCGAGTGGAGCTCCAGCAAGGATGTGCACTGTCTGTTTCCTTGTTTTCCCAGGGGTGTGGAGGGAACCTTCACTATTGAACTACTCCTTTCAAAGGGTACTGAGGCTTTAGACTTTGGTAGGGGAGAAAGAATTCAAAATGGAAAAACCAAAAGCATCTCATTAAAGAAAAGATCAGGTCCAAACTTTAATATAAGGTATTGACAAGGGTTCCAAATAAGTGTTCAGTTGAGTTGCAAGGAGATAAGGATGAGTATGAGTTGGCTGCATGAATAATTTGATTGCTTTTTGACTAAAATGCCATTTATGGTCTAGGCTCAGTTCCTCAACAGTTTGGCTGAACACATGCATTCACACTTGTATATGTGCACCTAATCTCAAATACAAATACTCAACCATGGATATGTTTGTTCAACCCTCTGTTGACTCTGGTGATCAATTTTGAAGCCTAAAAGCTGGTTAACAGCACTGTAAATAGCTCAGAGACAGCTGTTTATTTGCTTATGATATTTGTCGAGCATTTTTATAAAAACAGACACGTAGGATTAGCGTGTATTTCTTCCTTGATACCAGAGACAGATAGCACTCACCTGAGCTGGTGTTCAGCAGGAACTATCCTGACTGCTCTGGCTGGTTATCCAAACATTCTGCTCAGACTGGGAAGCCCCTGTGACCTGTGTCCTGACTGAGGCACTTCCCCAGACTTAACTGCAGCTCTGGACAAATTGCTTCATCTTCAGGTCAACGCCTCAGTTCCCATCAATCTGCAGATTGAGGATGGCTCTGGGTTGTGAGCTAGGCATGAGTGCTAGCTTTAAACTTGC
The DNA here is from genome assembly GCA_013399875.1 of Gymnorhina tibicen. Classification (NCBI taxonomy): domain Eukaryota; kingdom Metazoa; phylum Chordata; class Aves; order Passeriformes; family Artamidae; genus Gymnorhina; species Gymnorhina tibicen. Next base: position 141,029 of record VXAZ01002897.1, on the reverse strand, counting down.
AAAACACATGACTGCAAACACACTCATAGCTTTGGGGATGTGATTAGATGTTCACTGTGGGAGCAGGAGTACGAGTCATCCAGCTGACCTGCAAAAATGAGATAAAACCCAACCAAGCAGCTCACAGAGATCTCTAGGTCTCTATTGTCCACTCTTTTTAGTGAGGGGGAGGCTGATTCAACAGGCCTTCATTACTTCTGAGGTGGACCACAAAGAAGCCTGTTTGACCTTTTTCTCCTTCCATCAGACTGCTTGCTCTCACTCACCAAGGCAGACAAATCCTCACCCCGTGCTTGCCCAGATGTCTCTCCAGCACAGTCAGCTCTAGCGGCACAGAACACCTGTATTATCTCTAGGACTTCAGCAGCAGCCAACACAAACAGCAAACAGCTGGATGTCAGAAAAGACCAAATCTATCATGGCCTGACACACTGCGTTGCCTCTGCAGCAACAAAATTACTGGTGGGTCAGCAGAAACAGCACCCAGAGTTGGTCAGATCTGCTGTGGAAGGTGCCTGAGATGACTTTTGAGTTGCTACTTTTTACTGTTGTTATTTATGGCTTTGGTTGTTAATGAATACTTCTGGTAAATTTGGTTTAGAGCCCATGGGGTGAGTGTTATGTCACTGTGTTTCTGGAGCGTTCTGAGCCAGCTTCCCCCCTGGGGTTTGCAGGCATTCACTGTTCCAGTCAGTAACTAAGGGAAATGTAGGGACCACTTCAGTCCTTGCTGATAAGCAGCTGCCAGTGAAGTGACTCTGCATAGCTGGGGGGCAGCACAGCAACACTAATCAACATCTGGAAATGGGACTTTGGGGTACTTCTTCCACCTGCTACAAAGAGAAAGGGCTGTTCTCTAGCCCGGCATTTTGATGCATGTTCATTGATATGGGGGATGGGGATTTTGTTTTATCGCCATGAAAGAGCTGTGTTTATCCTATAAACGGAAAAGAGAGAGAGAGTGATTAAAAGCTAACCTCAGCTTTTTTAGTCAAGATTTTTAAAGCCATCTCCTGTCCCTAGAGTAATTAATTTCAAATTTGTAGTTCAGGGCTATTGGTCCAACACTAAATAAGTTAGTCTGGAAGAAAAAAGCAGAGTCAACTTGCTCCCACTAAAATAATTTTGCATTTTTTCTGTTGTATAAATAGAACCAGAGCAGATCTACAATTCTGACCTAGCTTAAATACACCCTCACAGCAAAGTTTCACTTCTCAAATGAATAGCTTTATAATAATACAATTTGATGGTAGACTGTTGCTTGTTTTGGGGTCCTGAGGGTTGGATTGGTGGAGTTTTTTACAGTGCTGTTTTCAGTTCCTGAAAATAATTAGGGAGGGCGAAGAGCTGTTTAATCTGATGAATACCATACCGATGCTGCAGTATCTTTAGACTGTGGCTGACAGGAGCCCAGTCGAGAAACCCAAGTGCTAAAAATCCTGGTTTCAGTAGGTGGCAGCATCCCCTCTGTGTCACTCCCAAACCAACACCCGACGTGCTGCTCTGGGGCTCGAGAGCTGTAAAACAACCCCAGTTTGCCGTGGCTGCTGAAGACCCCCAGTTCCACCTCCCGGCAGTGGTGGCTGCTGGTTCCTACACCTGATCCCAGGACAGAAACCAGCCTTCCCTCCCTCTCTCTTCCAGTGCATGAGGTGTTTTTGGCTTGGCAGGTTGGGTTGGTTTGAGAGGGGAGCCCTGGGGTTCTGCTCTCGAAGTATCACACATTTTTGTGGTGCTATTTTCGCAGCTGCTCTGTCCCTGCCCAGAAGGCTCCAAAGAACAGGTCATGTACCTCCCTCACAGGCCCAGCCATCCTTCATCTCTGCCTTGCAAAAGGCATCGTTTGGTTTACTGCAGTGAGAATCACAGTGGTATACAAGCCAGTTCAGGAAAGACTCATTCTCAACATGAAAACAAGTAATATTCTGTTAGAGGTACACAGTCTGGTAGTCACAAAGCTCTACAACAGTGTGTAAACACCTAGCATCCATCCCAAAAAAATACACTGATGTGCAATTGCAGTTCAGTCCCTTCTCATGGCTGTTAGGCAATATAAATTAATATATGGATTCGTTTTTTCAGGACAGCGGTAGAAATCATCTCTCCCCTCCCTTTTCTCTTTCTTAAATAGTGTGTTTATCTTGCTTGGCTAAGCTTCTCTCTTGCTTTGGTGATAACGAACAAGCACAACAGTAGGGCAGGATTTTAGAGGATTCCTGTGTTCACTGAGCATTTTTGAAAGGAGACTCCCCCCACATCAGATGTCAGTGTAATATGGCTGCAGTTCTAAAGCACCTTTCTGGCATCCAGTGTAATTATGCCAGCCACAAACAGCACTTGGACCAGGTTTGTTGTGTTGCCTATAAAGCAGTTGGAGAGGAAGGATGCTATTTAGGAAGTGGCCGGAGAGTTTCTCAGTCAGGGAATTTCCGGCTAAAAAGATCCAGCCTGGTGTTAAACCTGGCTAGGTCCTGGGCTTGAATCTAGTTCCATAGGCTTTAACTGAAATCCCTTTTCCTTTTTATTCCCTGTCATTCAGCTGGAATGCAAGTTTAATGCTAATTTTGTATGTTGGGGCAGCATCAGAAGGCAGTAGTTAGGAGTCAACAGCATCAAAGGAAACTTTCCATAAATCCCATCTCCCTTTGCCAAGCACTGTTAGGGCCATCTTCTGTCCTTAATATTCTGTCCATGAACATTCCTGTGTATTCACCACATAAGGCTAAGAATAGTTCAGCCATTTAAGGGCCTGAGTTTACAGACAGGGACTGTATGAGTAATGGATTGCTGGGCTGGATCACTGCTAAAACATTCTAGCAGTCCGTGTTTATCAATAATAAGGTAATAAAACAACACTATCTGATTTCAACTTTCTTACCTTAGCAAAATATTAGTTCTTTGTCAGGCTGAGCTTGGTTCTCTACGCACAAGGAAAGAGAGGTTTGTGTAGCTGCCAGCTCTCCGTTAGGCTTGGTGATGGTACTTAACCATAATGTCAAATATTTGTGCATTTTCTTAACCTAGCATGTTCAGTCAATGGATGAGCATACAGTACAAAATCAAGTAAAAAAAAAATTCAGTAACACGAGGTTATTTTTCATCAAAAATTAATTCATCAGAAAGAGCTGACATCTCTAAAGGAAATTTGTAAACTCATCTGTAAGTCCAAGCGCCTACTAACATATTCATGTATCCTTTAAGATACCAACTCAGTCTTCAGTGTTACTCTGCCAGGTGTCTGAATCCACAGAATCACAGGATGCGGGGGGGTTGTAAGGAGCCTCTGTGGATCATCCAGACTCCCCTGCTCGAGCAGGATCACCCGGAGCAGGTTGCTTGGGATCAGGTGCAGGTTGGTGTTGAAAATCTCCAGGTAAGGAGACCCCATGGCCTCTCTGGACAGCAGTTCCAATACTCTGACATCCCCACAGTAAACAAGTTATTCCTGGGCATCAGTCCCTGCCCGTTCCTCTTGTGCCATTGCCAGGCCCCCGGAGCAGAGCCTGGGCCCTGCTCGGAGCCCTCCCTGCAGACAGGGACACCCAGGGCTGAGGGCCCCTCTCAGCTGGGGCTCCTCTCGAGGCTGAACAGCCCCAGCTCCCTCAGCCTTTCCCTGTCAGAGATGCTCCAGGCCCTAAAGCATCTCTGCAGCCTCCGCTGGCCCCGCTCCAGGAGCTCCATGGCCCTCCTGTCCTGATGATCCCAGACCTGGACACAGCATTCCAGATGTGCCTCACAGGGCTGAGCAAAGGGACAGGATCACTCCCTGACCTGCTGGCACTGCTCTTCCTGATGCACCCCAGGATTCCCTTGGCCCTCTTGTCCCCCAGGGCACTGCTGGCTCAGGGACACCTTGGAGTCCCAGATCCTTCTCCACAGAGCTGCTCTCCAGCAGATCAGCCCGTGGAATCTCCAGGGGCATGGCAGGGAGCCCTTGGGGACTTTCTGTCTGCCTGCACTGTCACCAGTCCTTTCACTGCCACCAGGGAGCTTCAGCCTTACTTTCCAGTAGGTGACAGACTATTGCCAATATCCTAATGGTGGTGATGACACCCAAACGTCTTTTCTCATTCCTCCTTTGCTGTTGTGAGGCCTAAGCCACTCCAGAAACATGAGTGAAAATGAACACACTCATAGGAGGCAGGATGAGGAGAAAGGGAAGGGGAATTACTCTGCTTTCTACAAAGTCTTCAATACAAGAAGTGTGCAGAGTTCATGTTGGAAACATTCCTCAGCACCCAGAAGAGCTTTCTCTTATGTTATTTTCAAGGAAACAGATTCTTGTACTGACATGGCTCAGGAATGGAGATGCTGAAAATAGGGAATATTTTGTAACTTTGCAGCCTGATTATCTGTGTTTTCCTAAAGAAGTACCATTTTCATAACTAAGTATAGATACAAGTACCGAAGTACCACAGAACAGTGGTTTTCAGCTTGTGATCCGTGGCTCCATGGATGACTTAGAGAGTAGCCCCAGAAGCTAGTGATGAGTAGCAAGTATGTAGTCAGAAGACTTAAATGCTTTACACAGAAGTCCACACCCGTACAAAGAGGAAATAGTGGTCTGTATTACTGGCGAAGTTTGAAAACCTTTATCCAAAGAAAGGCACAGAAATAAAAGAGAAGGGACTCAAAATCAAACAGATTTTGGGAGACTCCGTGGTGAGGAGACCACGGGTGTGTCTTTGGGCAGACTGACCTACAGCACAAGTGGCTTTAAATGAGCAAGGCCAAAGGGTGGATGCTTTCTAAGGAACAGCCACATGGAGATTTGCAGGGGCTCAGTGGTGCTGCTAAGAAAGGCATTTCCTTGGACAGGGCTTCACCACGGCTAAATTGCTCTGGTGCAAACGGAAAATAACTCCAGGCTTGCCATGTACAGTTCCCTGCAAAGGGAAGCTGGAATAAACTGCTAATTTCTGCAGAGTCCAGATGAGGTAAATGAAAGGAAAGGAAGGGCACACCAGGGTGAAAGGACTTTTCAAGAGTCCCAGCACGGGTAAGGAGCAGAATAGCAAGGAGAGAGAAGGGCAGAATAAAATTGTGCGTTAAAGTGTATCAGTGGACAGCATCTGACAGGTTCCCCCCACCCCCGGGGTGTACTTTGAGCTACTTTCCAAGCCTATTTGTTACATCAAATGAGTCAAGAAAAGGAGACAAGATGTTTTCCTCGACATTACATACCAAAGCCTACTTCGGAAAAAAAAACCTTAAAATAAACTTATAGAATTATTTTGATGTCATGGTATTAATAAATTACTCCTACTATGTAATGAAAGAATAAAAAGGAGGACAAATCAAAGCCCAGCTAGTAAAAAAAAACTCCCTGGAAAACAAAAATTGAAAATGTAATATCTTGCAATTTCTTTTGAAGTCAGCACATTTTTAAGTTTTTATTTGGGTGAGAGCAGAGCTTTTCATTTGACAAGTGGTCCAGCTAAATTTTTCCAGCAGACTGTGCTGCTTGTTGTGCAGTATTTCCACAGTGAGGAGTCTCCCTGTTCCTTTCCCAGTGCAGAGAGGAAAGCAGGCACTCTGGGTATCTGTTGTCAGCAGGGCTTGAGCTGGGTTAGCCAGGGGCACCTGCCACAGGCTCTTCAGGCTGTAAATGACAGGAGGGACCCTCCTGCATCCTCTCCTCACTGAAAACAAAGCAAATTAGGCAACGAAGTACTTCAAGTTATGCAGTTGGGATGCTGGGATGATCTCATAGTTAAACTGACACCCCCAGCACACTCAGAGCGAAATGAAATAGTTCTGCAGTGCTCCCACAATCTGTGTTTGGTGAAGCAGGCAGCACTGTAGCACTGTGTGGGTGTGTGTGTATAAATATATATACATATACATATATATATAGAGAGAGAGAGGGAAAAGTGGTTAAAAGAAAGGACATTTGAGCTGAACTCCCATGAGCATTGTTCTCCAATATTGCCTTTCCTTAGAAGAGGCTGTGGTGTCTCACCTTCCTTAGGGTGTGAAAGAAGAGTTCCCTAAGAGCAGAGAGCTTGTTTCCAGATTTCTGGTCATCCAGAGTTTACATGCAGGGGAGATACTGAACGTTTCTTTCTTCGCCATGATGGGAATGAGAGATTCCTAAAGAGAGATTCCGTGGTCTGTTGGAAGTCTCTGGAGGAGGCTGGGAGCTCACAGCAGCTGAACAGCTGAGTGATGAGGCCTTATCTAGGAAGGAGCTGCCCACCTGGTTATGAAACCTGCAGGGCTGGGAGACCAGGCTGGGGACAAGTGCCCAGAAATGTGCAGTGGCTGCTAGGTGGCACCAGGCTCTGGCACGGGGGGCTTTGTGTTTGTCTCCCTACCTCTGTTCTCACCTCAGGTTGCCCAGTGTGCAGAAGGGTTTCTCCCAATCCCACCACGAGCCGCTCGCCGCTGTCTCCTTCACCCGCCTTTCACCCCGCGGGTGAGGGAGCCCTGGGTGGAGTGGGTCCATGGGAGGACAGGGCAGATTTGTGAGAGGTGACAGCTCCTGTGACAGGCGCTGCAAGGGGGCTGCCCTGGCGGGGGGCTGTTTACAACGTGATCCCTCAGCAGCTGCTGCAGTGCTGGCCCTGAGCTGTCAGTGCCTGCGGTTTTATGGCACTTTCATCACCATCTGTCACTCCTTTAATGGCATGGCGTGCGTGTCCTGCCACCTTCCCCTGCCACCCTGTGCCCCCCAGCGCACACACGCTCATTGGGGAGCTCGGCCATATGGCGCCGAGTCATCCTTGTCTTCTGGGTCCATCCTGGGGCACTGTGGGGACAGGAGCTTGGCAGGGTGGCCCAGGTAGCCCAGAGTTATGGCCTTGGAGTAGAAACCAAAATATTACCATGCTAGCCTGGGAACCATGGTCTGTCCCCATTTCCATCCTCATGGATGTGTCTGCCATCCTAATGTGGGCTGCTGGGCAGCAGTAGATGTTTGGCTTGGTCTCCTGCAGGGAAAAGTAGCCTAAAGGTTGCTCTTTGTTTATGTTTTATGATAAACGGAGAAAGAACAAAACACACACACATTTTTAAAGAAAAGCATTTGTTTATATATACATAGACACACCCCAAGGCTTAATGTCAGACCCTTGCCAAGGAACATATGTTATTTCAGCTTGACACATTTTGATTGCAAGATCCAGGACGTTCTTTTCATTCGTTCAGAACAGGAGAAAACTCCAAGTGAGCTGCAGCACTCACAATCCCCGTGGCTGTCTTCCATCACCAGGCTGTGTCTGTGCTGCGAGCACACGTGGTTTGAAATCAAAGCCTGCCCCAGCCTCGGAGAAGCACCCCCAGAAAGTAACGAGATCTGGTTTGCCATGCCTTAGCTTCCAACCTGGGGGAGTTTTAATGCCTGTAAGCTTAATGCTGTGCATTATACTGTTATCTGCATTACCTGGGGGGGTTTGAGGGAGAGTTTTGTGGCTGAGAGTAAACTTCACTGTAGCAATCCTTTTCTTCCCTCTTATGTGTTCCTGTGATTGGCCATTTGATTATAGTGAATCCCCAAAGGCTCATGGATTAAAAACAAAGGCTGGTTTGTAAGTGAACTTGCTGTTGATGGATTAAGGCAGTGTGCCGGCTGTAACCAGATCCACAATACAAGTTCATTCATTTGGAGAGCAGCTCTCGACTCGCATTACACCCTCCCTGCCTGCTCCTCACCATCCAGCCAGTGAAACTTTACACCTCCACGATTTTATCACAGCCGCAACTCACCAACAATGTGTGTCATGCTGTGAAAAATATAACTATAAATCAAAGTCCTACATATGGTGCAGCGGCAACCTTCCCAAAGACCCTGCTTTGGAGGCCATCCCTAAACAGATTTGTTTGTGTGTGTGTGATGCGTGTACACATATGACAATCAGAGGCTGCCACAACAGAGAGCTCCTATTTTCTAAGCTGACATTTCACAGTACGAGCCAAAAGAGTTCATTTTGGAGCACAGAGCAATGTTTGTGATATCAATACCAGTAGACGCCTTTTAGACTTTCACTCTAGAGCCAAAAACATTTGGGGATGATACGTTTTTGTATCATTAGTGGGGAGGCAAAGCCAAGCATGCCCATATTTCTGTGACATGCAGAAGGGAACTTTCACCCCTGATTTTCTTTTATCTCCCTCACTCTCTCTGGCTCACGTGCCACTCTGAGCATTCCCAATCCTCGGAGAGTGCGATCTTTAAGAGCTGTCATTACACTTCTCAAGTTTGACAGAAGATAAGAAAGCGAACAACTGGTTTTAATCATGACAGATTCCAAGTCCTGGAAGTCTTTCCAGAAGTTACTCCCAAGAGCTGACGTTTTCTGAAGCCCCTTCTCCTTTGGGCGCACGTGTGCACGCTCACACAGTCCAGGGAGCCTCGCCTCCAGAGCTTTCTGCTTGCCAAACACTGTCCCTCGTAGACAGGAAGACTAAACCACGATGTACTCTTGCAAATTATGCGTGATCAACTATTTCTGCTGTGGAAGGGAGCCAGGACCAGGAATGCAATAGCCCAGCTATGCGAAGCCCCAAAGAAAAGTAGTCAAGCCAAAACTGCTGTGCAAACGGCAGTTCTGCCTGAGGAAGAAAGCCTTTTCCAAGGCCCGTTTCTAGTCACTGATCCTGATGATTTATGCAAGTCTCACCTGCTTCTCTTGCCTATAGTTAGGTAGTGTCAAAAATCCCACGGATATGCTGTTCCTGGTTTTATTCCTGGAGTTAATTTGTAATAACGTGTATCATACCCTCTGCATGTTTCAAAGGGGAAACCAAGGCACAGGAAGATCAGTTGGTTTAGTAAACTGGAACTCTGTGGCAGAATGAGTTGTCAAACATGCTTTGATTTCTTTGCTGCTGCAAGAGCTTGACTCCACAGGAGGCTAAAGCACAACGTGATACCTGCTCTTCCCCCCAAGGAGGTGATTTACACCAGCTATGGCTTTAGCCATGCAAGAGAAAACAGCAAAATTCAAGGAAGCTTTTAAGTACTGTATGACTTCCAGGTTTTACCCAGTGCTAAGCCAGTTCCCTCATCTGTTACGTGCCAGTTCTGCCTTGGGAAAAACAAGACAGACCCTGCACTACCTGCACGATTATCCCACAGCCGCAGCTGCCACTAAGGCTTTTTTGCTTTAATTCTCTGAAACTTTAGCGCAAATTCCTTTTTAAGTTTCTAACAGACATGGAAACAAGACACAGACAAGGTCTGAAGAACAGCTTATGAAATAGTTTTAATGGACAACCAGCTCTTCTGTGTTTTATTGCCTTTTCTTTACAAGAATAGATATTTTTGTATTAACTGTTGTTGATGTTTGCCTAACTTCTGTAGTAGACCCTTTTTCTGATTTCACCATCCACAAATTTGGAAAATTAATTTCCTTTCTAAATTATAAAAGCAGAAGTTCTTTGGTTTCATTTTTATCATTAAGTTTTTTCATAGAAAGATAATTTCTTGCTCTGTTTCAAGCTCTGTGGAACATTTTTAAGCAAATACAGTTGTGCTGAGACAGCAGCAGGAACCAAGAGTTTCTTCTGCTGCCACATGGCTGTATTTCAGTGGTATTGAAGGTACACTTGTGCTTTCTCCATGAGAGAAAAAAATGGAGTAAAGACATAGGGAGTGAAATATGTTCTCTTTATCTGCCTTGATAGTACAACTATGGAAGAGTTTTACGGAGGAGAGAGAGGAACCTCCCTTCTCTGTGTTTTGAGCTTAGTTTTAGGTTACTTGAATTAAACAAGATTTTATTACTTGGCTTAGCATTTTTTTATTAGCAACTTCAAGAATTCACCATGGAGCCAGTTTGAACATTACAGCAATCTGCAGTAATTGGGCTTGTCTCCACTTAGAAATTAACTGTAACCATGGGTCATATGGTAAGAGGAAAAGCAAGGGGGTGAGGAGAGCAGAGTGCATGTTTGGAGTGTTTGAAAATGAATGGACAAACCTTCAAGCATCAGTGCCTTGTAGCTGTCAAACTCAGACTGAGGAAAAGCGAGGTCTGGAGTCGTCTGCCTGCAATGAATTATTAATCAGTCACAGCCTCACCTGAGTTCCTGTTGTTGCCCGTGTGTGCAGCAGGGTGTGGGAACCACCTTCACACGTGGCATCCTTGTTGGCAATTCCAGCGGCAGGGTCCGGCAAGGAGTGACTGCAGACCAACCAAAGAATCCCTGGAGTCAGGGGCAGACTTTCCTGGGACTCTGGTGACCTCTGGACGCTGTCCTTTGCAGAGATGGCACAGATAACTGTGAACAAATGCTACCTGTGTCTCAGCTCCTGTCCTGGGAAAGAACAGAGGTGAGGTGACAACTGAATGTTGTTCACCAGGGCCGCGCTCAGTGCTGACAGAGACACACTGGTGGCAAGGAGTACCTGCTGTGGCCAGTGCCTTTGGCAGCTGTGCTGTCACCACGGTGCCCCACCAGTGAGTGCTCCACAGTACAGGACACGGGGCCAGCACTGGCTCACACCAACCCATGGACACAGCTGCGAAGACAGAGATAATTTTAGGTTTCAAGTAGTTGTATTTTCTGTAGTGCGAGTCTTGTGTTTGAAAAGGCTTGGAGTTGTTGATGGATGTGCTGGTGTGAGTAAAGGCACAGCTGGCAGCTGCTTCAGATAAAAACACTGCATGAAATTGTGCCATTTATATAACTCTTGTTTATGGACTGGGAGCACAGGGATAATCGTGGGTTTATATGAAATCACACAGTCAATATATTGGGCATGCCAGTGTTTATGAGAATTCTGCTGACATGGGGGAGCTGAATGGTTTTAAATCACCATACCTGGCATTGAGATCCTTGGAATTAGGTATCAGAGATGTTTATGCAATATGTGTTTCATATGCCCTTCAAAAAACTTGGTATTCCCAGGAAAACTGATTTAGATTTGTTGCTGTTTTCAACCCCGCCTAGGGAATACAACACAGTTTAGCTCCTTACAGTACTTGAAGATGATCTCATTCTGTTTATCTTTCTCTTGTTCGTTAATTTTTGAGCATTAATTAGCTCCAGGCACGGTATTTATGTTCTTTCCATGAGTTCTATCACAGATCCATAATTAAAGTGATCAGTATTTATTTATTGCCCAGATCCAGATAATTGCTGGTTGAGTCTAACACCCATTGTAATGCATTTTAAACACGTGGCTTTGGCTAGAATAGTTCAGGAGGCCTTTCTTTTCTGTTTATAATTGTATTAGCTCTGCTCTTTGCAGAAATAAGGCTGTCAAACCTTTGAAAAACCAACCATACTCTGATGAGTGGTACATCTGCTCTTTATTCCTTCCATTTACAGCTGCAGGAAACCTTACACTTCATAACATACTCGAGTTTGGAGACCCTTCCATTGTTCAAACAACTTGAGATTACCTTTGATACTTCCACCTTATAAGACTTTTGCCTTGATTTCACTGAGGCTAGGATTCCATCAGGATCCTGCTCCTTGGCCCAATTCCTGGATCAGGTAGTGAGGGAACACAGAAAACTACTGGCCCACCTGGAGAACTGACCACTCATCTTCTTAGATCCTGTTTAGGCTCCAACAAAAATAGTTGAGCTGCCCTTTCCTTCCAGATGAAGGAAAATAAAGACAATTTCCTACTTCAGTCACAGAGGAGAGAGAGTGGCGTGAGCTGAAAGTATCACTTTTAGTCCCTGCTGGCTCTCTTATTCCTGTACTGTATTTTCCCGGTCTTGACTACCTAGGTATGATATTCGACAGAAACTCTGAGCTTGTGCTTAGCCATCCTCCCCCTTCCAGAAGAGGAGTGCAACTCAGCTGATTCTGCTGTCATACTGAAATATATGTAATGTATATATAAAAATATATCAAGTTATATCTATGGTTATAGATATGTGTTACTAGCACTTTCCAGAGCAAACAATTAGCTCCAACTTCAACATTAAGTCTTTTTCAAACACCTAGCTCTTGATATTACACATTCTAAACAAACTCTCACATTTAAAAAAATCCAGATCTTGGAAGATGGACTGTTAAGAGGTCCTGTGAGTTTCTCTCTTGCCAGGCAAGCCTTCTTGCCTTAACATCATTTTTATTCAAGCTGCTGCTGCTGTGCAGTGCCCTAATGTTGTTTATAAATGTGCAGGCACACAAGTACCTACAACAATGAAATTAAGAGCCATAATATTTTTCATTCTGTTATTTAAAAAAAAAAAATAGATGTGGGATTTGGTTACCATGGAAGCAACAGCTTGTGGTGCCATTTAGGATGCTGCAGGACACCTCAGGCCCTTTTCCAGAAGGGCACATGCCTTCAATACAGCCTGGGTCATACCTACAAGGGCAAGAGATCTCAGACACCAAGGGAGTCCAGAGTGTCTCTAGGCAGAGATTTTTAAACATCTTCATCATTGTGTTTGTCTAGGCAGCAAAAAGTGATTTTGCTTCTAGCAGGTGAAAATTTTATGAGTATTTTGATGGAACTTAGTAATTGCCATGCACAAAGGAACCTTGCAAAATAGGCTGGTGGAGTGTAACAGATCTGTGAAATCAAGCTTTCATCATCCTATTAGCAGTTTTCTAAGAGCTCTGGAATCAAAATGTTCCCAGTGTGTATCCATTCCTACTCCACCCCACTCAGCACATGCATAAATATTTTTTTGAAAGTCCCAGGCTTCCCAACCTTTCCCTGCAGAAACAGAGGTGATGATTGTAAACAGATAAGCTTCCCAAACTCAAGGGAGAAAACAGTGGAAGAATCTGTTAATTTGTAATAGGCTTATTCTTACATGCAAAGATATTTGTAAGATTGATCTCCTCACTAGAAAATGACATAGAAAATTACTACAAGTTTTCATCTTTTAAAATATTTCAAAGTAAATGAGGGGGAAACAAAAGGTAGTAGGAAAGGATATAGAACACAGATATGAAGAAAATACTGCAAGCAGAAAGCTATCAACCATTCAATTGCATAGCCAGTTTATCCAAGGATAGCTGAAGCAATGATGTGAAAGCAATAAATGATCTTTTCCCAGCTAACAAATCAGTCTGTAATGGGTGAGGCCAAGTTCTTATCTACACAAGAAAGAAGGATTGTGCCAGCAGCTGGGTTAATGAACCATTGCCAAATATCAGCTAACTGGAAGTATCTTGACTTGTAAAATGTCGTCAGTGCAGGCTCCTGGTGCTGGTTGTCCCTGCTCCAGGGGGTCGTGGCCACGGTGAGCTGATCCCCCGTGGGTCAGTCTGGCTGCGGCAGCAGTTCACTGAATTTCAGCAAAGCTGTGGGAGAGGGTTTGTCTTCTCATGGGCAAGGCCCACGCTGCACACCCTGCGCTGGGTTGTGCTCACAAGGAAGGCAGTGCTGGAGCTGCTCATGAGCCCAGCTTGGCTTCACTGCTGTGAGATTGTCCCACACCGTGGCAGCTCCCATGTTTCAGCCTGTTCCAGGTTGTCCAAAGCTCCAGTAACCAGCCAGGGGGCTGCAGGGTGGCCCACGCAGGGTTAAGACCTTCAGCAACTTCACTGCTGTGTGATGATGTTTGTTTGACTCCCATCCTGCTCCTGAAGGACAAAAGCAACCACCAAATTCGATCTTCATAATTAAGTGTGGGCAAGATTCTGCAAGTATTCCCCTTAGGGATGAAATCATATTGGCAAATCACTGTCTATGACTCTGTCTGTGTTATTTGTCTAAGATCAAAAAAATCCAGTCGTTGGATTAATCCCTCTCACACCTTTCATGACCCTGAGGTCTGTTGCAATGCTCCTGTGATTGCACAAGTTCTAATTACATAGGTGCTGCTGATATCCATTTGATTGAAAATGCATTTTAGAGGGGAAAATGAATTTTGGGGGAGCACTGAGTAGTGCTGTGACAAGGGCATCAACTTAATAAAGAATTCAATTTTGGACTCAGCTTTTAACTCTGCCACAGAACTTTTGCGTGACATTGAGCAAGTCACCTAGCCAGGTTCTCCTCTGTAAAATGTGGATAATGAAAACCTCCTTTTACTCCACGGGATGTATAAATGCTTTCACTGTTGAGAACCCTTTCAAATTCTTCTGACGAAAGCCAGGTACTATTACAAGGATGCTCATGCTGATGTCTCTTGTATTTGTTTGCTAGTCTGTCTTCTAAGGTTACTGAAACCTTTCCAGACTTCTGGCTAGTTTCAAACTAATACATTAAAAAAAAAAAAAAAGTGCATAGACAAAGTACATGAGCCACAGAACCACTTTCTTTCTCTCCGGTGTGGAATTCCCAATATTTCAAGTCAGGATTTCTGAAGCAATCAGCCTCCTTGGATCATGTGTTTGTGTGCAGCTCCACTCTTTCCCTTCCCCCCAGCAACTGGGAAAAAAACCCTGAATACAAATCCTTAAGCTTAAATATTTCTTTAGCTTTCTCCAACTCTTTGTGACCCCACGTGAACCCTGTGTTGACCCTGGCCCATGTGGGGTCGTGACCCACAGCTGGGAAACACTGGCCTAAATCTAAGATGTTGGTGGGGCTGCCTCTCAGAGGTGACTTGACAGCTTTCTGTGGGTGTGAAGCAGCCTTGGAGAGGATGCTCTGACCTGCCAATCATGAGATGCTCTGTTTCATCCACATCAGGGAGTTTGTCCCATGGAGTTTAAGGAACAAAGCCCACACAGCACAAAAATGAGGTTTCTGTATAAGCTCTTGGTCTGCTCTGACTCTTGGGGACCTCAAGATATTTTCTTCCTTACTTTGTTTTTGTCCTGAAATGGCTCTAAGATGGGATAATTTTTTTATCATGGCAGTCACTTGTCATTGATTAGACATAGCACCCCAGATGAAAAAGAGAGATGTCAGAAAAGGACCCAAATGAAAAGAGTGAATAACTTTTTCAGAAGGGCTGTGTGTATTTTGGATGTCCTCTGAGAAAAATATCTGCAGAGCTGGCAGTAGCAGGGATAGGTTGAGTCTGGAAAAGTGGAATGGCAGCTGGGAAAATGAGGAGTGGATGGTGGTAGGGAAGGAGAGTATTGGAGAGTAGATAAAAGAAGCACCAAATGGAGCAGAAGCACTGAAAAACATGCTGACATTGCCATGGAGGAGAGAAGGGACATAGAAAGGAAATCATTGGGAGTACGTGGCTCAAGGCAGAGAGTGGCACTGACAGCTGATTTATTTGTGCCGAAGAGCTGGTGAGTCACTGTGGGCGCAGAGCTGGCACAGCTCCCTTTCCTGGCCACTGCTGCTGGGTCCCAGGACTCCGTATGCTAAACTGGGAGTGGTGGATCTGCCGAGCACACGTGTGCCGGGTTATATTTTCCATTCTCAAATTAGGATTTATTAGTGCAGGTAGGGACTCAGAACCCGGCGGGAGTGGGTGTCTCTCAGATAGACAATCTGCTACCTGTGAAACCATTTCTTCTCCCTGGGACAGGCAAGAAATTCTGAGGTCTGTTGGCATCAAAATCAAAGAAATGAGCTCCTCCCTTGGTGCATTACTTCTCATGGCCCCTCAGCTGCTTTGTCCTCACAGCTCGCAGTTTAAAGTCCTCACTCTTTGGCCCAAGTGGTACCAAGGACCGGCCTGTGCCAACAGTTCCCTGGAGCACATTGGGTTGTTAGCACTGGTTCTTCACTTGGCTTTGCAGGACTTCCTTGGCAGAACATCCTCTGTGCTAATGCTTCCTGGAAATAGGTGTTTGCAGCTAAGGATGATTTCTCTGAGGTGCCTTGGCTGCTCTGGACTCTCTGCCCTCCTACAGGAAACCCCCTGTGCTTCTCACCCCCTTTCTTCCCTGGCCCATAACTTCCTCCATGGTTATTTTGTGCCAGGCAGTTTTCCATTCATTAAACATCTGCCTATGGAAGAGACTTTTGGAGGAGTTGTCTTAAACTTTAGTCAACTTCCTTAAAAAAACCTGTTGTTTAGTTGAATTGTTAACTCTTAATCCCTTCCATTGTCTTTGGGCCCCATCAGAAAGATGCAAACACCCATTTTCATTGCTTTCTTTCTTACATTAGCCCAAGTACACGAGTGCCGTGAGTTTTCTCCAAATAACCACTTCAAATACTGTGGTTTTACCCATTTTGTACAAAAGAATGTGTCTTCAGGAATATGGTTGGTCACACAGGGTGTCCTAGGAAAAAAAAAACAACCTGTTTTCAGGCATACTTAATCTTGAAAAATAGTGATGTATGCTTGCTATTTTTCCCCTTGAAAATGGGTAGCACTAAAAAAGACCCGAATTTCTGAGTAAAAGAGACACTTTTTGCTTGTCACACATTCTTGGTTCTGACATCACCTGACAGGGAAACTAATATGTATCTAGTTTATTATAATACCTGGAGAGAGAAACAAGATGCCTTTGGTTAGCAAACTTTATTGTGAGAAGATAAAGGTCAGGACCTTAGCAAGGGCCATGAAGGTTGAAGAGAGTGTTCAAACGATCTCTGCCTGGTCCATGGGATTAAGCACCACCATTTGATCCCATTAATGTCACAGATTGAATTTCACATCTCCATTGTACAGAGGACACAAATCCGAAAGTGGCCCTAAACAGATGCAAAGGCACTCGTGCTTCCACGGGGTGACAGTTCCAGGATTCATACAGTCCTTGCCTGGCTGAAACACCAGGAAAAAACAGTTTCTGAAGTGCCTCTCTGCAATTCTCCCCAGCCGTTGCCAACTTAACCTTTATTGGCATGGTGAGGAGTCTATTTTAGCCATTTCTCCAAAGAATTTTAAGACTCACTAGGTAGTTAATAATTTTGATTAAAATACGTCTTTTTACAGTCTTGGTTTTCTGCCTATTTCCACTATTTTCTTTGAAAAAGTCATTTTCATCATTTGCCTGCTCTTGTAAATCCATGCACAAGGATGGATGTAACATGAAGAAAACTGGAGAAAATATAATTTGAAAGAAAAATAAAGCCTAAACAGTTTTCAGGATTACCAGGATTTGTGTATATATTAACAGGTTGAAATATTCCATCCGGAAGGAAATGAAAAAGTTAAATCCATATATGTTTGCATATTATGAGAGTGTCAAATAGAGGGAATTCAGTAAGAAACCCAATACCCTTTGTTAGGTGAGGGTATTTGGTAAATCATGTTTTATAGCTGAATGTGGATTAGACAAGCCATAACTAATTTGTCAGGTTTTGACTGAATGCCAGTATTTTTTATTATATATATGACATTTTAATCAACTTCATCTTTGACTGAAGGCCTACTGGAGAAGGAATTTCCATCAGACCTGTCACTGTTTTTTAACAGTGAGCAAAAAAGGAAGAATGAAATGATCTAGAAGCAAATTGCTAGGTTATACAAAGTGGGGTGAAACATAATGAGATAATCGAATTGGATGTCGGAGGAAATAAAACCATTTCTCATGTAACTGATTGGGTTCCGTCTGATGCACTGAGGCTTTCATACACTGTGGGGTAAGTAAAGAGCTTCATCAACGTCCCCTCAGTGCTGCAAAGCACATGATAGAATGGTCTGCTCATGATTCATTAAGTCCTCTGAAAAAGTGAGGGTTTATTCAAATGCTTCAGCTCTGCCTTGTTCCTCTCGTTAGCACTCAGAGAATGGCAATGAGCTGAGAAAGAGCAGAGCTCATTTTGCAAGCACCCTGATTTACAGATCCCCCGTGCACGGACACTGTCTTTGGAACATTCATTACAGATGTCGGGATCCCGAGTCTTTAATCACTGTGGTGTTAATTAATACCCTATTTGTTACTGTCACTGGCTGAGCACTGGATGTGCAAAATTCCACATGTGAAAGTGCTCAGTGTAATCAGGTAATACCTTAGTGAGGTGCTGCTCAGCTGGAATGTCAGGGGGTGCCAAGAAAAGCATTGCAAGTACAAAAAAAAAAAAAAAAAAAAAAAAAAAAAAAAAAAAAAAAAAGAAAAAAAAGAAAGAAAAAAGAAAAAGGAACTAAAAGGAAGGTGGGAGGGAGAAGGGTGAGATTGTGAGTAAGGTTTCCTTTAGACCTGGCCAATAAGGGGCTGCCTCTTCAGCCAGGAACATTCAGGCTCCCTCCATGAAGCTGCACTGGTTCTGTCTGTCCTGGGCTGTGCTTTCCCTCCAAAGGACACAAGTGTCCTGTGTGCTGCTGGCTGCACAAAGACCTTCTGTGGAATCAATAAGAAACATCCCAAAAGCATGCAGGGAGGAGAAATGTCTTCCAAGCAGATGATGGGCTGCTTCCAGGCTGAAGAGCTGTTGCTGGTTTCTACTGCTGTTGCTCCACAGAGAAGGATGTGCTGGAATATTACACGTTCCAGCATTTCCTTCTCTTCTAGCAGCCTTCCAGTATCCAAAGGGGACAAGGTGAAGTGGCTCGGAAGGAGAAGTAGGTTAGTATGAGACATTGGGAAGAAATTCTTCACTGTGAGGGTGGTGAGGCCATGGCACAGAGGGTGTGTGGAGTGAGGAACTGAGGGCCCTGCCAGAGCCCAAGGAGGGAGGTGGATGCCCCTTCCCAGAGCGATGTGGAGCAGGAACCTAAGCTGTGTGCTCAAATTCATCCCCCAAAGTAGCCATTTCTTGCCTTTGAGAGCGCAGAGGGAGAAGCCAGGCATTCAGGGAGCTGCCAGAATTGGTGCAGATGAGAGGAAGAATAATTCTATTTCATTCCAACAATAGTCTTCCATTTTGGTGGTTCTGATTTCTGGATGGATTAGTGTAAAAAGCAAGATTATTCGAGATGAAAAGCTACAGTTATACTGCAATATTCTTAACAGGACTATGGCTTCATGTCTCTGGTAATGATGGTCATCAGTTCACCACATCACTTATCCTCAAGAGGAATGCAATTTTTTTATATGACTTCTATCACATATAAGTGGTAAGCCAGCGAATCTTTCAGAAGCATCCAGGGACCTGCTCTGTGCTATGGAAAGTCCTTTATTGCACTTTCAGAATCGAGCAGTCATGTTACTGGAGTAGCATATTTAGCCAAGGCTTGACCCATCTCTACTGACAAGTTTTTATGAAAAAAAAAAAAGAGTGAAAAGGAATTTTTCTCTCTGTATGTGTTTGGATGTCCACATGTAGCTCCATGGTATCAAGGCATGGTATCAAGGTACCAACTCTCTCTTCTATGCTTTGTTGTTGATGACTGATTAAGAAAAGGAACAAGACAGTCTACACTGGCTTGACAGAGGAATTAAATATTGTTGAAAATATTTAACTGGATTTTCCAAATCCTTTATTGTGACCTGCAGATGGAGAGTAGAAACTGCATAAATTAAATTAATCTGGGATGCAAACAAGTTCTGTGGCGGGCAATCTAGTAATACCAACCCTGGCTTTGTCACTCTGGTTTTGTGAGACTTGGGCAGTTAAATTTGGCTTTTGATGGCTTTCAAAGCTGTAAAGGGGTCAAAAAAATTAAACTTGCTATGTTCATGACATGGTTGGGAATTTTCAGAGAGTAAGAGTGACTGTGCACAAAATATACATGAATAATAAAACTTAATTTTGCATTATGCTAATTAGATATAGTTAAACTGCATCTAAAAACTTACATTGCTTATGGCTGCTTCAGCCTCATCTTATGTTTTACCCATGCAGCATTTATTTCTTTCATTTTTTTGCCTTTTCATTTACTAAAATATGTTTAAAAACAAAAAAGTGACAAGTTGTGGTCTAGACACTGATGGGCAGAATCCTATGCCTTTTCATGAAAAGAAGTTAAAGACAAGATGACAAAGAAAGTGAGAGTGGGGTCAGGTGAAGGGGCCCCAGCAAAACAAAATCAGAATAGGGACCCTGGTCTGAAGGAAAAGAAGAAAGAATGGGCAAAGGTCCGGAGACAAGAGGAGCAAGAAATAAAACCAGGGGGAGAAGATGGAAGCTTCTGGTAGAGGCAGAGGGGAGAAATAATGAGTGGATGTCTTTCTTTTTCTTTTCAGTTACCATCAGCATCTGTTACTGATAATTTCTGTGTTTTTGAAGAAGAGCTGGTATAGTGAGCGAGCCAGCCCACCAACATAGCCAGCAAAGGAAAAAGAAGAGAACAGGTTCGAAGAAAGGGAAATGCAGGGGGTTTATATCTGATGGTAAACACTTTCATCCTTCCCTGCTGCTTGAATAATGCATCCTAATTTGACATGACTATACTGGTCACCAAGTTCATGCTAGGGTTATATAATCACAATCTGATCATTTTTCTTAAGTGCTGCTCAGCACAGAATCCTTTTATGTGGATAAAGGAAAGCAGCTATTCTTTTTCTTGTGATTTTTGGCTTGGGTTGATAGAAGTGTCAGCCAAGAATAAAAATACCTTTATAATCTTTAGCCTTTTTCCCTCCAACACTTGTGAGTTGTACTATTATTTCTCCATTGTCCTTCTATCAGCTGACAGAGAGCCTGGTGTTTATGCCTCTGTTGGTTTAATAGTACATGGCTTTTGTCCAAGTTTGTTGAAGAATGCTCCAGAAAATGAGTGTGGTCTTCAGATTGTGCCTGGCCATATGTGAATGACTTTGGCTTTTTTTATTTCTCCCCTCTCTACTCAGAGGCACGAAGCTGGAACTCAGCCCCGTTTCACTGCTCCACCTCTGTGTCACGTGAATTCCGTGACTGACAAGATTTGGGTTTTCTGGGGCTGTGCAAAATGCCTCAACTTCAGTGACCACCTGCCACTTACCCACCTACCCTTCCTTTTCCAGCTCTGAAGTTGTTTCTGTGGGAAAAGCTGCAAGGGATTTTATTTCTGTGTAGAGTAACCCTTCCTCAATATTGTATTACTTTTTTATATATATTTTTTTTTTTTAATATAATGTGGCCACCGCTGTTTCAAGGAAAAACTCACTTCCTCAGAAAGTCCTTGCCAGTCCTTTATTCCTATAAATGAAGTAAGGTGCAGCCACCATGGTTCAAATTGCACTTGCAACCTCACCTCAGGATTTAGTGTGCCTGGTTCTGCATTTGTTGTGAGGCTTGAAAGGTGAGTGATGCTGCAGCAAAGAGCCTTGTCGATGTCACCCTCTTTGGGAATGGAATTGCACTGGCAGGAGAGCTGAGTTCTTATGGCCTATGAGTAATTTAGGCACTCACCACTTTAGTTTTAAAAAAGCCAGAACTTTTCAGCCCCTACAGGAGATGTGTCTCATGCACAGTGTTTTGTGGTGAAATACTGGTTGTGATTTAGGTGCTACTCATAGGAACAATTAGACACAGAAATTTTGTCTCTCTTCCTTGAAAATGTACCACCTGTCTGCAAAAGTCCATCCGAAGAGCAGAACAAGACTTACATGAATTTTACACAGGGGATTAGTAGCTTTCAGGAGAATTTACAGTTATCTGACCGTTGTTTTTTGCAAAAGAAATAGGTGCGTGTTGAGTACCCATGCAGCTGTAGAGCTGTTGGTATAAAAATGCAGGATCAGCTTTGTTTTGCTGAGTTTTACGCATACACTGTATTTAAATGTTTGTTGCAGAGACAGCTATTGATTTTCACTGCGTGCTTGCTTGGTGGGCAGCTTTTGGATTTCAGATTTTGCAACCAGCAGCAAGGCACTGAATAGATTCTCCTTGTCTGACAATACTGCTGCTCTCTGTACTCACTTCCTTGCCTGTAAAACAGGGGAAAGGAGTGTCCTGCATGGAGGGTCCCTGTGCTTCTGCCTGGGGTGGGGATGCCCAAAAAGGGCAGGATTGCACCTCTGCTGAGCAGGGCGTTCGTCACACACTGCAAAGCCAGCACGGGCTGGACTTTGTGTGATGTGCAGCCTCGTGCAGCACACACACTGACCCCATCATGTCCAGAAAAGTGGCTTTGCTTCACGGACCCAGAGGGAAAAGGGCGAATCCTGGAAAACTGGGATAACAACACTCATAGCATGTTTAGAGGGTGTCTTCTGCAGAGAAAGTCAAGAATGTTTGTGGAGCATTCCGACTCTAGGTCAATACATTATTAAAACAAAACACTCATCAGGAAATGAACAATTTTATATTTAATGCTGGCTTTGGATGCTATGCAGCAAATAAAGGCACTGAGCAATTTGTATAATAGGAATTGTAAATAGATTTCCCTGCGCTGAGCCCCACAGAACTTTTGCACTAAAGCTGGCACTTCCAATCTTTTGAATGTCTGACTTTGTGTCCGTAAGCTTTTCAGGATTTGTTTACAGTGTAATAGATGTTTAAAACTAATGATCCAGTGAAATTAGCCTGGTAGAGTAGAAAAAAAAAGGTGGTTGGGATTAATGTGCTGTGTTGTTTTTGAAAGATTTGGGATATATGGTAATTTATTTATAAATGCATATATTATATATGCAAAATTTTTCAGCCTCCAATAAGAGTTAAACCGGAGAGTAGCCTAAAGCCTTAAGTAAAAGTCTGGTTAAGTCTTTTACAATATTTTAGTTTCTAGCATCTAAAACGCCTGAGCCTTTATGATGCCTGTTTTCTTTTTAATGTGTGGTCTGGGACAAGACTGGAAGGGAAAGTCATGCTGTCTGTGAAGCTGAGAATGGCTACTTAGCATCCAAATATGTAATTAGGGAGCTTTTCATGCCTTTTTAATAAGTTGTAGTCATTAGTAAATTGCCAGTCTCATACCCCTCAAATGATTCAGAGTCTTTAAACTTGACTGGACTGGCCCAATTCCATTTAGAGCAGATGCTTTTTTGTCTCATTTTATTCTTTGCCTTTTGTTAGGGGCTTCAGCTGGAAGGAGAAAAAAATGGTAGTTGCAAATAAAAGGCAGGACAGTGAAAACACAGCTCCTCTCCTCTGCCAAAAGCAGACACAGAGATCTCCCTCCTCCGCCTTTCTCCCGACCGGAGAGTGAGGGCTCTGATCCTCTGTCACCCCCACACACACCTGCCAGGAAAACCGGGATACATCAGGGATCCTGCCTGAATACATCTAAAATTGTGTTTGGTGTTTACCTACACGGACCCTGAGGAAAATTAATGCAAATTAACTAGAGGTATGAAAGTGGATTAAGATGCATTAAAGCTGAACTGCATGATCTCATACAGATGCTGTTCCTCAAAATTACCAAGACTTTAATCTCATCAGGATTAATTGACCTCTAGTGTAAATCCAGGCAAACAAAATGAAAATGTGTTGGCTATGAGTTAGAGTGCTTATAAATCAGTAATCACTTTTAAGTTCATTTCTTAATTAAAAAACTAGTTGATTAATTGCAGGGTTCTTACAAATGGACTTTAAAATGAGGTTGGTCACATCGCATTTGGCTGGCATTTTAAGTTTTAAACTGGGCTATTAATATGGAATAATTCATTTAACCAGAAAGTCACCACGTAGATGCCCACAACCTCTACAAACATGAAAATATTCCCAGTGTTTTAAAAATCCTAGGCAGAACCTTTTGAGTCCTTTAAGTTAATTTTGCTTTGGCTTGTGGTCTACAGCAAGGCTGAGGAGTCACAGAGTTTTTCCTTTCCTGATTTCTGAACCATATATGCTGAAAACCCAACAAGCTGTGCAGCTGTGTCCGAGTTCACCCTTCAGGTACATTGTTTGTCTCTCATGGGATCCTCACAAGCAGATGAAATACTGCCCCAGCACAAAATCCCACCCTTACCTTAAGGAATCTGCAAGAAGTGATTCACTCATCTTTCTGTCTTCTTTTTTTTTTTCTCTGTATTCATATATGTGTTTGCACTGAGAAAGTTGGCAGTACTTTAAATTAATGGGCTACCAAGACCTTTAGTCATCCTCTCAGGATGTTCTGGATGGATGAACGGAAGTAATAATCTCACTGTACCATTTTTTAATTTATTCCAGCATACTTTTTTTTCCCTGGCTCATCCCAAAAGTGTAGATAAATCACGGGCTATTTTATTTGCGAGATGAGGGAAGTAATTAGCGATCATTCTGAAGACAATTGTAAGAGCCATCTTAAAAAAAAAAAGCTCTGAAACCACAAAAGTCTATGAATTTACATGCGCATTGATAGAATAAACGTAGGATAAAGAAATGCCATGAAGAAAGAGTTCCATAGGACACTAATTCAGCTAATAATGCTCACAGGCATTTTTTGGTGTCAAAGACATGAATTATCACTGTATTCCTGTACCGAGAGCCCAGCTGTGCTATCCAAGGGGTGGATATGATCTCATAAGTTATCTAGGGCTGCCAGAGATGTGGTTAAACTGGAGGCTGCCACACAGGCAGAATTGAGAAAATAAACTCTTCTGATGCTTGGAACTTCTGCCCAAAACACAGCTATCCTCTTAGGACCTGCAGGGCCTCCTCCTTTTCCTTTAACAAACGCTGTTTTTAAGGGACTTAACCTGATAACCCTGGGTTTATCCCAAGAAGCTCTAGAGAGTCTGGCTGTCAGAGGCAGATGGGCAGGTCCAAGTGATATGGATTAGCATGGTCCTTTATTTCGGGGAGAATTTTACTCAAAACCTGAGATGGGCATTGCAGCGCTGGATGTTACAAGTCACAAAATATTCGTTCAGCCACTGCAATAATCCAGAAATCATTTAAACACTTGAGCTGTGTTACTTTCTGCAATAACCCCCGTGTTTTTTCACGTGCTGTCTCTCTTCTGGGTCTGCCTGGAACCCCTCTCCACAACCCTGCAGCCCCAGCTGCGTTGCTGTGGTGAGCCTTCAGTCCACGCACTTCCAATCAGGCAACCTTTTGTGGTCCTGCTGTGACCCTACACCAGACAGCTGACATGAATCCCAACTGCCCAGCACAGCCTCAGGCCCTCCCGGTCGGGCAGATGAACTGCTATAGATTGCTCATTGTTCTTCATCTTCCACCCCATCTAGACCACGCAGGCTTGCAGCTTTCCAGAAGGGGAAAGGAAAAAGAGAAGAATTAAAAAGTTCCTTTCACATTACTGGAGCCTAAAAATTGTACAGTACCACTATTTCTACCTTTTCTGATTATCAGCAGTCACTTTTTTATCTTGCCAGGTGTATGACCCATGGTAATTTTCAGGAATGACCTACAGTAAGGCCCAAGCACTTTTCTTTGTTCTGCATCCAGTCCAGTTTCTGTCATGTTAAATAAGAGGACGAATTCAGGTGGCTATGGTGGTTTGACCCCCACTGGGTATATCTGAGAGGTTTTCTGAAGATACTGTCCCCAGTGTGCTGCCACTTGGGTAGCTGGATCATGCCCTTTTTCCTTTTTTTTTCCTTTTTGTTTTTTAACTCTCATAGAATGAACATTATTTTGCATTTGAGTCACCTTTGAAAACAATATTGTGGTCGCTGTCACTGATTTCTCTGTGCAGACCTCACTAGAGAGGTGCACAGGCTCCTCCAACAAAGATGGCACTTCCATGAAAGGAAATAGATATAAATAGATATAAAACTATGATGACTTTCTTAGCTTATTGCTTGTCCTCTCTTGAAAGGGAGGAAGCTCAATGAAGTGCTTGAATCCTAAAATCACACAATAAGGACATACTAACTCTTTTCTCTGTATATCAAAGCATGATAAGGGGCAGCTCAGAAAGCCTCATAAAGAAAACAGTCCTCACAAATGATATTAAACGTCCTTGAACCAGAGCAGGTAAATTGTGTGCTTATACAAAGATGACTTTGTATTTTCAGATCCCAGGGAAATGTGGACGCCATATGACAGAAAAGGCAGTACAAACATGAGATTGTTGGAGAGCCAGCCTAGGAAGCAGAGTTAAGGATGGTGCACAGAGCAGTAGCCGATAAATCCTGTATCCCTGACTGCTCTAGTTGTCTTATTCTGCTGGCACTGTGCTATTATTACACATTTAATGATAGCTGCATGTAAGCTGCTTACCAATCATATCCACACACACCTGCTCAGACATTCCTGACAACTCCCAATGTATTATTGACAGAAGTAAAATGGATCTTTTCCTGTGGACACATGTTTTCCTCTTGGCTCTGATCTTCTGCAACAAGGCAAAGGGGCAGAAATGGTGTTTCAGTCAAAGCCAAGTGAAATGAATTGAAGCTGGGGACACAAACTGCCGTTTCCTAAAATCTGGAAGCTTCCAATGAGCACAAAAATTTTGTCTTCTTGTAACTCTTTATGGCTCTTGCTTTGTCTTTGAAAGGGACAATTTTGGAAAACCTGGCGTTTTCAAAGAAAGGTTTGGATGGGCTTGGGAGCATGAGGTGGGATCAGATCACAGACCACTTTTCAGTCTGTCTTCACTCACCTCTGTCATTCTCTGTGTTCCAGCAGCTGCAAATGGGTTTAGTTCTTGTGACCCAGTGACATGCACTGGTCACAAAGTGAGGGCAATAGTGACTCTTAGCTACTGAAAACACAAGATAAATTTCAGACACTGTCCTGAGCAGAAGGACCCTGCTTCCTCCCATAAAGAAGTTAAGGAGGAAAGGTTAACAACTTCAGACTTTCAAAAATCAGACTTTTCTTTGCATTTCTTAGACGCTGCCGGACTGACTTTGGGCTCCTCATTCTGATCTTTAGGGTGCTCTCCCCAACGCTGCTGAGCACTGAAACCTTTCTGTGAATCTTGACCAAGTGCCTTGTACTTCCTTTGAAATAAAAAATGATCAATGTACACAGTTCATCCCTAACTTGCAGAATATTATATCCTGGCCTCTCCCACCTCTCCTCAGTGAGACTTCTCACCCTCAGAAGAGGGACTTGCAACGCATCCATCTCAGCCAGTCTCAGTGCCTTTCCTTCAGCCTCCTTTGGATGTCATCTTGGCAGCTACAAAATGAAAGGAAATGCGTGGAAAAGTGCTTGTTTTAATAACCCAACCAAACCTGGCAGAAGCTTGAGCAAAGCTATTTTTCTGCCCTGTATCTGTCTGGCACGTGTTTGCCCATGGAATTCCTATCCAGGTGTACGACAATAGAATTGTTAACTCTGTGTGACAGTTTGGGCAATATTGTTCTGTTGGCTTGTTTCTCCTGAGATGATTTCAGATACCATGGGCGACTGAGAGAGGGAAACCCAGTGATTGCACCCATGGGCTGGAGAGCAGGGCTCTGCCACTTTGGCAATTTACAGTAATTCAGTGGTGTTTATGACGATAAGAAAGCAATTTGGTGAAAGTGAGGTAAAGCAGCCAGTACAGAGCAAGATAAAACTGCAGTTAATTCAACCATCAGGAAACTGACCACTGAAAAATGTTCCTGATATGTCATTTTGAGTCAGTCCAGGTTGTGATTTTACTCAATCCACTCCTTGTTTAAGTTTCAGTGCTAAAAAGACCATTTGTCAGAGTGTCACTCAAACAAACTATGCAACAGATACAAAGCACCCACAGTACATTGCTGTGGTGGGGCAGGACACAGAGGCCCTTGCCAGTAAAGTTTTTCTTATACTGTTTGTATTTCATCAACCTTTCCAAAAGATAAAGATGTGATGTTGGTGGGAAACAAAATCCAGTAGTCCAATGGTGTTTATCAACTGCTTAGAGCCAGAATTGTATGAGAAGTCAAACTGAAAGTGAGTAAAGACAATAAACAGAATGATAGATGTACTGGCACCTATTTGCATGTTATTTCAAGTCGCTGACAGGCTGGGATATGGCCTGTGCATACGCAAATGTGCTTCTGCCCGCACGTTTTTGCCAGGCATTCTCTCTGCGAGCAGCAGTGTAACTCTGGCGCCTACATTCAACAGCAAAAAAAGCAGCTCATGAGAGTGCTGTACCAGAATCCTGCACACAGGCCTTCCAGCTCTCCCTAATCATCAGAGATCATCAGGGAATATTGATCTGAAAATTTCCAGTTGGTTTAGTCACCAAGCAAATGGTCGCATTTTAGACAAGGAATTGAATAGCACTGCAACAAACTGTGCTTAAAAAATACGTCTTCAAGACCAAATTCTGGGGGGGTTTTACACCTTACAGGTATTCCCACTACCACCACGAAAACAGTAGCATAAACATTCACCACTGTGGAGAACTGTTTCAAAACATGATTCATAACTAACATGAAATAAAGTGATGGTTTTGGGAGACAAGGCAGTGTATCAAAAGGGCACTAGTAACAAGACAGAATCTCCTCTGTTTCTCCCTCAGCTAAAGATTGAACTGGCAGAGAAATAACCCTCTGTTACTGGAACTGGATATTTGATGCTCTGAGAAGAGAGAAAAACCATGTTATAATGTCAGGTAATTTCTCAGCAGAGAGGAGGAGGACAGCTAAAATCTGGGCTGTAAGTCTGTCAGGTTTCTGGAATTTAAATCAAGTAACTCTGGGCCTATTAGAGGTAATATGGTTATTAGCAAAAAGGCTCCCTTAAACTGTAGACCAAGAGTGGAATTTTCCCATTGCTTCATAAGCACACTCAGATCATGAGGTTCCTGCCAGTTTGTATCCCCCCTTGCTCAGCAGGAGAAGCTGCTCTGATGGCAAACGGAGAAGGTTCCTTTTTCACTTTTTTAAGGACACACACCTTCTACACATTGCTACAAAGCTGTTCAGCAATGGGCTTTGTATTTAAACTTCCCCTTTAATGTCCATGTTCTTCTAGTTCTGCATCTGCTGACTACACCAAGGAGAGCATCAGGGAAGGGTTGGTTTGGGGGTTGCTTTTTTAAAGGCACAGAATGTAACCCAACTGAACGAGCCATCTCAAAGATGGATGCTGTTTGAAACATGAAACCAGCCCAGTAGATTCCTAATAAAGAGACCAATTTAGGATGATATGAGTGAGAGCTGCTGAAGGAATTCAAAACCACAAGCCAAGATTCTTTCTAAAATCCCAGCTCTGGCTTCAGCTGCCCAATAGAAAGCCATTGTGTGTTATGGTGGGATTCATTTTGCTTAATTTTTGATGTCTAAACATGGAGGAGAACTCTCTCTGCAGCATCATAACACAGATGAGAGGCCAGACAGAATGAACTGCTCTGTGGGAATTCTGCGGGAGCCATGGAAGTGCCCTGAGCTCACTGCTGACATGAGGCAGGTGGCCTCAATACTTACTTCAGGTTAGAAACCTCTCTTCACATGACATTTTCAGAGCTGAATCCTTCTTTGCCTTGAGGTGCAACTGAGCTGCTGTTGCAGTGAATGACAGCTGGAGATGTCTGTAAAATTTAGGGCAAGTCAACACTGAAATCTTTCAATGGTAGATTAATATTCTTTAGAGACATGACAGCACTTACCCTGGCAAGAGTCCTAATGTAAACAAAAATTGCCTGGCATAAAAAGTGGGGGTTTGTCATTGCTTTCTTTTTCTGTTTTACTCAGGAAATGGGTGTAGGTTGTTCAGACACCCCTTCCAAGTAAATGCCTCTTCAGTGCAGGAGAATGGCATCGTCATTGGTGTGGTGGGAAACCCAGGAGCAAGCCTAGAGCAGGGGTTCTGACAAAATTGCAAAAGCAGTCTTCACCTGATGTATACTAAATGGCACACAAATGTCACCACCCTCTCTCACAAACACAAAGAAACAACCCAAAATCCTTTTAGCCTGCAGCCAGGAGTTTGAAACGTGGATGTGGCCAAGCTGCCCCACCCCACTTTGCAGGGACTAGGTCTTGGTTTTGGTCTCAGTATCTCCTTCTCCCTTCTGTGCATGAAGGTGCTTCCCTTCACAGAGGGGCTGCTGTGACTCAGTTGTTGTTGTTTACTAAATGTTTGCAAGATTAAATGCAACGTGAGAGAAAGACCTGACACAGGCATGGCTTGGGTCTGCAAGCTGGGTTTGTCTGTTCTTCCGTGAAGTTCAAAAACCCCTTGCTATTAGAAATCGCTCGTTATGAATTACTGTTTTATTTTATTTATTTTATTGTATTGTATTGCATTTTGTAAAACGGTTCTAGAGTGATGTGGAAAGCAAAACCCCGCCGTGTTCTCTGCTTCTCCTTAGTCCTGACACATCAAAGCAGCAGCCACGGGGAGACATCTGTCACTAGTTAATGTCATGGTTGTGGAGGTAGAACCTCCTCTTCTGTTTGGGCCAATGTGGGCAGCCCTTTGATGGATGTGTTCAGCCTTCATCCAGTTTGATCACCCCGTGCAGCCCCTTGTTCAGATCTGCGTGTGAACAAGAATGTCCTGACCTGAGATCCTTTTTAATACAGCAGGGATCCGTGATAGAAACCATCAAAGGAAACCTTTGATCTTTTGACTATCTCTTAGTCATCTGCTGCACAATGCAAATAATAATGAAAACAAAGCTAAGGAGCAGAGCAGCTACATTAAAGAATCAGGCTTGTTGCCGGCAACGAAGCTAATCACTGAGGTTTTATCCTAGCCTCAGACTCAAAGAGAAAGAGGGGGGAGGGAAGAGAAAAAAGGGGAGGAAAAAAAGCTGTGCTCAGCAGTGAAACCTCTTTACTGAACTGAAATATTCCAGGAACACCAGTTATTTTATGTCAGAGGAGTTAATGAGAGACACAAACATGCAGCCACTCTTTACAGTAGAATTTAATAAATAATCCTTATTCCAGTGTCCTTTTTTTGGTCTAACTTGCACAGAAATATGCATCAGCGTACATCATAATTTAAGTATCACTCAGTTAATCAAACTAAATAAGTACTCCTGGAGTCTTCACTGCCTTTATTCTTTCTTGCCCTCCCCTTCCTTCCCCCTTCACCCACCCACCCACCCACCCAACAGACCCTGGGGATGGAAAGCATCTTGATTCAGAAAGTGAATATACCACTCTAGGAAAACAGTAGCTTAAAAATGTGAATCTCTTTGCTGTAATCTCATTTGGTTTTGTAGCATTTTCTGAGACCCCTAAAACCTCAAACAAGTGTGTGTAAGAGATGGGGCCTGAAGTTTGTGTGTGTCCACACACACGTGTGTGTGTGTTCTTCTGTCTGCTTGTGATTTTGGGAACATACTGAGGGGTTCTTTCAAGCTCTAATGCCAGGCATGTCTGTTTATATTCTTTCTTTCTCTTATGTTCCTCTTGCACATAATTATTTAGGTGAAATTTTGATCTGACAAAAAAGCCTTGACGTTTTAAATCATTTGTTAAGTGAACAGAAATAGACAGAAACACCAGCAGTTTTTCTTCTGTGTGTATTATCAATACCTCTGAGCTCTGCTCAAGATGTCAAACTCTCTCAGAGGCTGAAAATGTTGTACAATTTCTGCAGCCCATCTGCACAGCCAAAATGGCTCACTCTTAGCCAAGATAACCAAACTGGCCCAGTGGGCCAAAGAAGTAAGGTACAGCTGTCAGGCAAAAAAATCTCCATCACCTCTGTGACGATTTACTCAGATAATTGGTCCCTTGTAAGGAGGGAGATTTCTTGGGTAAAGAGGCCAGATTAATTCAGAATATCGACTTCAGTGGACAGATATTATGAGTTGAAGTCATAATCTTAATTTCAGTTATTCTGAGCTGGAGAGTTCCAAGGATAAAATGTGATCTGGGGCCACAAACACATTTAAGGTTGACACAAAGAAACTTTCCAAGGAGGCCAAAAGTAGAGTGGAGAAGACAGGTTTGCATCGGGGAAAGAAACCACTTTTTCAGAGGTAAAATTGCTGCAGGTCGCAGCAAAAAGTGAATACTTCTGAATAAAAATTTAAGAACAACATCTAAGAACAGAGATAACATCTAAGAACAGAAATGATGCAGCAGGTTAGGCCAGGAGGAGAGCAGCAGCAACCAGCAGCAAACAAACAGGAAAACAAGCTGGCCAAAAAGCTTGCCCGGGTTTTGCAGAAGTTTCTCTCTCCATCTTAACAAAACAAACGTCCTCCATAAAAACCCTACTCCACAAGAAAACGTGTTATCACCCCTGATCTGAACTGGCAGATGTTGCCTGGTTTCTGTAGAGAAACTCTTATGCCAGGGTGTGAGCCCAGGGAGTTGTTTCCTCACTGGAGTTTCACATCAGGCAGCAGTGCTCCCCCAGACTGACCTCCCCGAAGGACTCCTGGGCTCTGAGCAAGTCTGACCATCCTTCAGCCAGAGGGAGGATCCCTGGAGAACGGGAGCCATGGAGGAGAAGGAAGATGTAGGAGAAAAAAGCTGTTAAAAATATCCAGGGCTCTATCATGCTCAGGAAGTGGCGCATCAGAGAGGAAGGCAAACAGAGCTGTTAGAAAAAGGAGCTCGAAATGCCGGATTGATAAAACCTTTCCTGACACTCTGAGGAAGACAAGTGAGGGACAGTACCTACGGTTTTCTGCTAAGATATCCAGCATAGCGCACATAACAGCATGTGGGCACTCAGAAGAGGTATTTGGCCACTGTTGCTCCACGTTAGCATCAAAACACACCAGCCCTTTTACCTGCTGGTTCTTCCAGACTAGTCCAGGGGCAGGGCTAGAAACTACCATGAAAAAATAGCCCTGGTAGATGCCATTTCTAAAAGGGGTCTCCTTTAAACTATTGTTTCTTTTCTTAGAGGGTATGGGGGAGACTTTAAGTGACAGAGAAACTGCTCTTGGATTTGCTGGATCTGTCGGTGCCACTGTGTTAGGAGGGACACGGCAAGTTTACTGTAGAGCTGGATGGACCTGGGCAGACACTCAAAGTGTGGGTGCTTTGAATTTTTATGGTGGCACATCTACAAAAGCCAGAGCAGTTCAGAGGGGTTGACAACACCATCATTTTTCTTAACTGTAGCTGAGTTGAGAGACCTTCAAAAGACTTACTGTTGTACCCGCGCTGAACCCTCCGACTGTATCCAGTGGGCTTTAGGTTGGTTTTATTTTCATATAGCATCGCCTTCCTGATTTTGTTTTCCTGTCTTTTTTTAGCACTGGAGTTTTTCAGTCGTTATTGGCAAGGGAGTGGAAATTTTACTGAAATATGTCATTGGTGGTATTTGAAAGGAAAAAATAAAGATATTTTAAAAGTCCTGCTTGAATAACAAAGGATTTTCCTTTTCTTTATTAACATCCATGAGCTTTTTGTTGTCTCTTGTTCCTTTCTTTCTGGACTTAGACTAAGAAGGCTTTTTCGTGTTTACTCTTACTAGCTTTTTTGCCACTTTAATTACTGTGTGTATTTTTAGCAAACCACCATCTGCACAATTAATGGAAAATCCCATTTTACAGAGGTTTTTAAAGTTATTGTTTCAATTGTGTTACAACACAAAGATAGCCCCTGTCCTAGAGAGCTTCCAGTGTGAGACTTAAACAAAATGCAGCTTCTAACTAAACAGATTCTGAATCCTTCACAAAAATAAAACATTGCCTGTCAGAAATAATATATAGAACTATTTAATATGAAAAATTGCAAATCTTCAAGTGACCACATATCCTGCAGGAGTAATTATGTCATTTCAGAAGAAAATAAAACAGCCATGTTTTGTCAAATATAAGACATTTCACACACTATCAATTTTACAGATATAAATACCTAGGGGCATACACAAACCCTGTGATCACCAGTGGCAAATTGCCAAGTGAGGACAGATTCATTAAACATTAGAAGTATCAGGCACCCACCCAAACCCATAAATTAAAATTTTAAGCCTTGAATGTTATGCCACTTCATACGAGCTAAATATGTTTGGAGACATTTTTATGCAGCCTAATTAGAACTGGATGGAAATCCCAGTTAAAGTATGATGTAGCTCTTCCTTAGCGTAGTTTTCTTGGCAAAATCCAGCCTTAAAAGAGTCATATTCCTTTCTGCAAGTTGCTGCAGAAAAGAAGCTGGTGGTAAATCGGGTCCAGAGGAGACTGGGAAACTGCTGGAACTGGATGGTTAAGCCAGCGTGGTTTGTTTAGGTGGGACTGCCAGTAAACCTTTGTGATCTGCAGGCAGAAAGAGCGAGTCCTTAATTAATATTCTCAATAGCAGTGACTAATCTGCTTTGAAACCAGCTGCTGTCACCAGATGAAACTGTCAGCAGGCTTCTGCAGCTCCTGTTCGAGCAGCCAGTCTCTGTTTCCAGTTTTTAAGAGCAGTGTGCATCTCAGCAACCAGATACAATTAAAGCTGGAGTTTAAACAGCACTGCAAGCCCGAGCCTCCTTTCCTCACCTTGTCACTGGGCTGCACCCACTCACAGCAGTGGCCAGGGCAGACTTCTGTGCACTGGACTTGGCAAAGGGAACAGCCTGAGACAGGAGCTGCTGAATTTGCCATCCAAGCAAAGTTTGTGCAGTTTGGTCTGTAGTCGTGGGTGCACTGGGGAATTGAAGATGAAAAACCATAATGGGCTCCTGCTCTCTTGCAGAGGGAGAGATGTTCTTTCCCCTCAGCTGAGCTTGTACTTGGCATTCCATCCAGCTCCAGATTTCTTACTCATCCTCAGCTGGCACTTTGCTGGGTGCCATTGCACAAGGAGCTTGCAAAGGGTGGCTCTCAGTTGTGGTCTTTTTCTCCTTTTAATGGGGAAATTGGTGTAACTGTCAAAGATTCCCTGTTGCTAAGTGTCAAATCACTTCTTAGCTTTAAAATTACAGCAATAGGCACATTTTTCTTTCTGTTTTTTATTAAAATTTGTTGCCTTCTGGCCAAAGGATCTTAGTACACTAAACTTCAGGCATTAAAAAAAAATTGGTCTCCATAATTTTGAAATGTTAAGACTGAAATATTTTGAAATATAAGACAGAATATTCTCCATACTATTTCTTTCCACGAGAAGGCTTCCTCCTGTTTATAGCTAAGAGGCAACCATGCAGTTTTGCAAACCAGAGCACAGGCAGTGATGGGGATAAAGGGAGACCAAACAGATGGCTCAGTTGTGGAGAGCTGATTCCCTGCTCCCCAAATCCCAGCTGTTCCCAGAGGAAGGTTCCTAGTCCAGACCAGAGCTGATGAAGGAACTAAATTCAGTGCCAGTACAGGTGGGAAGCTGGACAACAGCATGACCAAGAGTGACCACCTGGCAGCTTTTGCACCAGTGCTGGGACTAAACCCAGGGGCCTCCCTTGGCTTTTTTCCCCCTTTCCTGATAAACTTGAACTTAACAGAGCAGCTGTTAAGGTAGCAATAATGTTTTAGAAGTTACAAATGGTCTGAGCAATCCAGCGATGAGTGAGGTGCTCTTTTGGTCAAGTCACAGAAGGGAACGACAGTTATAAATTAATGAAATTGCAGCAATTATGGTTTTCATCCTGATTCCCTTTTCAGAGATAATGATGAAAGGCTCTGGAGGTAGAGGACACGGGATGAATAATTGATTGCAAAGCATATTCAGAAGTAGGAAACAGCAACAAAAAATCTCCACTCACTGTGGCAAAGATCCTGCAGGGAATGCTGATTGTGGATCATTTCTGTCAAGGACTGGATATTAGTGCCTTTCATGGTAAATTAAGGTTGGGTTACTTGGCATTAGCTCTGTTTGAAGTTCAAACAAAAGATAAAGGTCCCTTCAAAAATAACACAAGGAATTTTTTTTTCATGTTTTGTTTTGGTTTTTTTTATCAAATTAATAATGCTCATGTACTCCCCATTTGCCCTGCGGCTAAGATTCATGAGTGTGTGTATATGCATAAATGAGAGATACAAGCTCCCAGAATTTACCACAAAAATTAAAACAGGAAGGCAGATGGCAGTCTGTTATTCCATCTGCATTTCACTTAATCAGCTACTCTTACTGGAAATGCTGCTTAGGGAATCAGTGGTTCTTGTTTGTCCTTTGCAAACTAGAGACACACAAGCTGCTTTCTTGCAAATGTCCTGCTGGCTGACACACAGGCAATACCTGCCTATATGTGAGAAAAGTGAAAGAAAGTAAGGTTACCTAAAAACATTTAGCATGTGTTGGCTGGATTTAACAGAAAAGCTTTGCCTCAAGATAAGTCTGGAGCATTAATTTTCCATATTGAGCTGTTGTAAAGGAAGGAAGGAAGGAAGGAAGGAAGGAAGGAAGGAAGGAAGGAAGAAAGGAAGGAAGAAAGAAAGAAAGAAAGAAAGAAAGAAAGAAAGAAAGAAAGAAAGAAAGAAAGAAAGAAAGAAAGAAAGAAAGAAAGAAAGAAAGAAAGAAAGAAAGAAAGAAAGAAAGAAAGAAAGAAAGAAAGAAAGAAAGAAAGAAAGAGAAAGAAAGAAAGAAGGATGACTGGCAGGCTGGACACTGTCACAGCAGATTTGTGGAGTTAATTTACCTATTTTTTCAGGCATGTATTTTAATAAGATTTAATGAGCTGCTGAAAAGAGGACTGCTGCTTTTTTTTTTGGCTGATGGCAGTAAGATGAAAACAAGAGGCTTTTTAGAATGACATTAACTTGCACTTTAAAAGTTAATAGAGCTCCTGTAAATCTGCGTTGGCAGCACCTGGAAGAAGCAGGTGGAAATTCCACTGAGATAAATGGCAAACCAGGGGAAGAACAAAGTAATAAAATCTTATTTGCAAGATCTGGATACAGCATCAGTCCTTCTGACAAAATGTTTTTCAAAAGCAGTAGAAGTCCTGTCTGCAATGAAAGGTAAAAAAAATATTTTGAGGAAAGTCTGGAACTAGTAAAATCTTCCTCTTTATTTCTCCTAGCATTCATAAATCTTTAGATAAGGGGTCAGGTGATGTCCTGGTATAGTAGTTTGGGGTACTGGGGGAAGCAAGAGGAGAATAGAGGATATGATCAAAGGTTTTAGAGAAATGGCCTACAAAGGAAAGTGAATCATCTCTGGTAATTTAGTCTGAAAAAGGAAGACTGAAGGAGGAGCATGATCCCGCAAGTACATAAAAGACAGCTAAAAAGAGGGAAGGGATGCTCCATGCTCCATTTGCATGGTAGATAAGATAAACTGGAGCAAGAAATATGCAGTTAAAGAACTCATCATTTTCTGAAAGTAGAGAAAAATGAAGACCTGGATTAGATTACCAGAAGAGTTGTAGAGACCTTTAAGGATAGGCTTGGAAAGCATGTACCAGGAAGGACAGGGCTGCAGGAGACCTGCCTTGGGCAAAGGATGAGCTGGATGACGGGCCAGCTCCCTGGTCCTGCCACGGGTTACATTCCCTGCTTCCCGGCCCCCTGCCAACAGCCCGGAGGGGCTATGACACAGCAAAGCCCCCCCAGCCCTACAGAGATGTACCTGACAGGAGGTGCTGTGCCACCAGGCAGGCTCTGGCCTCTGAGCCAGTAGGAACTGGACAAGAGTCAGCCTAAAACACAAAAAAAAAGAGGCTGAAAGTAGAAAAATTCAGCTGACTGTCTGTAGGGTGAGGTGCCAGATCTAGATGTTGGGCAAAGCTTTGCTCTGTCTCTTTCAGACTGCCTTATCTTCATCTTTCAGTTTGCTCTCCCTGCCTCCTTTATCCCTTAGGATAAATTCATTTTGACTGTTTTTGTGAACAAATAAAGATCAGTGTCTTGCGGTTTTCGTAACGAGTCGCTTTGTGGTATGCCTTTGTCTGCACATCACAAATTCCAGTAGATAAGAAAACTGAATAAATATTTCATGTACAAAAAAAATACCACAGAAAAGAGCTAATTAGCTGGATTGATATAGGTTGTTCTGTGACCTGTGAAAGTATGTTAGTCATAATGCTGTTCTTTATAAACACCATGCAAACTCAGACATGCTGGCAAGCTAGGAAAGGGCAATGTGAACAGCAAGGAGCACTCAAGAAGAGTCAGAAGAAAGATTTTTGTCTTAAAGCTGTCCCTATCTAACTGAGTTCTCCCAAAAGCTGCTGACAGCATTATAACCAGGGTGGG
Organism: Gymnorhina tibicen; assembly: GCA_013399875.1. NCBI lineage: Eukaryota > Metazoa > Chordata > Aves > Passeriformes > Artamidae > Gymnorhina > Gymnorhina tibicen. Next base: position 103,587 of record VXAZ01002897.1, on the reverse strand, counting down.
TGAGTAGCCTCCCAGAGTTATGAAACTGGAGTGGTGTGATTTGCTCTGCAGAGGGTGGAGTAAGAATGAGGGCAAGGCTTGAGGTGTAGTTTTCAAATGGTGCACTTGAGGTCATGGACTGACTGGCTCCAGTCAGATTATTGCCCTTCTGTCTGCAGACAAGCCTCTTAATGGTACACCCTGCATTTAGAAAGTGCACAGAGGAAAAACAGTCCATCCACAGCATGATGGAGAAGATTTAGCCACCCCCCTTACCAGAGAGCACTCAGCAGTTTGGTCTCGGAATATAATTCTTTATTGAAGTCATAAAAATAAGGACTTTTCTGTAAGTGAAAGGGGAAGAATTTCCAGAGTAATATGTAGTGTTATAAGAGTTATATGTTTTCAGAGCAGAGAAGAGGGGTGTGTAAAGGCTCCCTGCAGAACATCTGTGTGAGTGTGCCTGCCTGTTTGTATATTTTCCCCTTCATTTAGCAACCAGCAAAGTCAGGCTGTGCACAACATTTCCATCCTGGAAATCTCCTTTTAAGGCCAGGCAATCTGCCCTCCTGTAGCTCCTTCTTTGCTCCTCCTGGGAAGGGAGCCCTCAAGGCAGAGCAGTGGGCAGGGACAAACTGCACTCCTGTGGAAGGCATGGTGGCTTTGCCTCTCTGTGACACTTCTGTCGCCAGCCTCTCCTGGGGAACTGTTCCTTAGAGAAGCAACAGTGTCCCACATTTGAAAGGAAGCAAAATAAGCCATCGTCTTTGCTGTCTCAAGCAATGAGATCCCACTAATGAGAATGCTCCTGTCCATTTTTTTCAAAAGCGTGTCTCTGGCTCCGGTAGGGTTGGGCATACTTTCTCCTCTACAGTTTGACAGATTCCATGAGTGCAGTGGGCTAATTGCAACCACAAGACTCCTTCAACCTTCTCCACTGCTGCATGATATCCCCAGCTTCTCATTTCCACGAAAAACATTATTTTACCATGCATTTTAAAGTCGTTTGAGTAAATTGGTGATGTCTTGAGATTGTAATGGATTGGAAGTCCTGCGTTTGTTGTCAGAGTGACTGATGGGGAAACATCATCTGGCAATAGTAAATGTGGCTTCTGGATATCATCTGCTTTAAAACGCTTGCTTGCACATGCATGTATGCAAGTGCACACAGAAAAAACTCTTTAAAACTTTCGGACTGGAGCTTCCCATGTGTGATTCAGTAAAACCTGGATCCGAGTCTGAAGCTGCTCTTCTGGCAGCGCTACTGGAATCACCTCAAATTTGGAATTCAGAGTTATGAGGGACACGGAGTTAATGTTGACAAGAAATTTCAGAGCAATTCCAGGCTCTGATTTTTAAATCCATCTTACAGCTCCGGGCAGTACTCTTATTAAATTTTTTTCAGGAAAGACACACCTTAGGGTTGTTGGGAAATCCTGGCTGAGGGAGCAAGTGCAGTAACCTGCAGAAGGCTATAAACTGTGCCTTGGCCCTGTCACATGTTTTATTTCCGTTTGAATTCCCTCCACCCCTGTATTCCTATAATTTTACCCTGTCTTTTGAGCACGTGCAGAGAAAATCCAAAAAAACAAACCCAAACCTTAAAACACAGCGTCGCTCCAAGAAAAGCAGTGATTAGGCTTTGAGGGGCAGTAGGTTCCAGAGGGCAGGGTTTTGTTTCCAGTTTAATTTGATATTCACATTCACCAGCACTCAGAGTTTCCCCCAAAACCTGCCTTCAGGGGAAACACTAGTGAGCATCCCTGATTCAGGGAAGGGCTTAGCCTAGTGCACAGAACAGTTTTCCTCTCACCGCTGGCTCTGGATAGTGTCACGTTTGAGAAGACATCTCACACCATTCCTTGTCCATTAAAGAGTGTTATTCAAATGAAAGTGAAGCCCAAAAAGCACCTAATTAATAACAGTAATTAACTAATTAATACAAATTAATACCGAATGATGCAATAAATAGATTTAATTATGGTCGCAGTTAAATACAATGTCAGCACCTTTATGTGGAACATGGCCAGCCCACAAGAGTTTTGAAATCACAAACTCCAGACCAAAATTTTCACACTGCTTACTTCAGGTGCCTTTTTGAGGGTAACCCAAGCTCAGGATGAAGTAGTGCAGAGCACTTTTTTGCAGAACAAGGATGCCCTGGACTTTTTAAGCCAGGTAAAAGTACAGTACCCTGAATTTCCCTTTCCGAAATGAGGGGTCACCGGTTCATCTCTGGAAATCCCAGCCTACTGGACTGTGAGGGTGTATTGTTGGTTTTTTTAAACAGACATAGACATGTTGAGAGTTGTCTTTTTAAGTCTGTAAGACACATCCATCCCATTTTAAGCAGCTGCAAAGTTGCAAAGAATGAGTGCCTGTGTTTGGTAGGTTAAAAACTCTGCCTGTGGTTAATTCATGCCTCAGAGCTGAAAGCTCTAAAAGTGCTGGGTGGATCATTGTGGTTTTTCAAAATTAAGGTGTTTCATTCCCCATAGTTTCTCCTTCTTTGTGTGTCATCATTTTCAAAGCTTTTATGGGAGGCTTAAATTTAGAGTCCTTGTGGCTTTGTTGGGGCACCACCTTTACCCTATGTGGTCACAATTTTGTGCTTCCTGTCTCAAAAAGACAGTGCCAAGATGGGTGGGGAACTTCTCAGTGAGGTAACCGAGGATGGGCAAAATAGCATCACGTATCATTTATTTTCCAATTCCAAGGCAAGTACCTCAGCAGGAAGTATGCTTAGGTAGGTCGCTTCATTCAGAAGGAAAGGGCCAGAGTTAAGGGAAGACAGATGGGTTTCATGGTTCCAGGGCTGGGGGGGAAGTCAGGGATATATGGGTGTGGGAGTATAGTGAGAGAGAGAGGGAGATAAAATACTGATTATTTCCTGGGAACTTTAATTGCACTGTCTGACCTGTAATCATATTTACAGGCCACCAACATTTCCCAGCCCCGATGTCTAAAGTTAGCTTTCTAATTTTACGTGAAGGTTGCTAAAGGAAGAAGGCCTGGGCTTTTAAAACATCAGCAGGAACTTCTGCCTGGTCAGCCCTTCAGGAAAGCAAACCATTTCTACAGGCAGACAGCTCTGATTATTTAGTTTAGGAATCCAGCTTGTTGAAGAAGAGTCTCTGGCTCACTTGTAGACAGTTTGTCAGTGCACAGAGCACACTTCTATGTGGTCCTAGCCCTGAAAAGCAGTTTCCTAGTAAAGGATTAAGGAGACAACTGTGCTGTGAAGCTGCAAATCAATATTGACTGCAACGATCATAGGACTTCTTTCATGGCATTGAACAGCTTCTACTTAAACTGCGAAATATTCTTTTTCCAGTGGTTGTGTGCTTCCTTAAATGTTGTATTTCACAGACTGTGAGTCTCAAAGGTATCTGTAAGAAGACTTTTTTCCTTTGAGTTTCTTTGGGGTATCATCTCTTCGTGTGTTTTCAACATTAGAAATGCCAGGATCTTGCAGCATGATCAGCATGTGTCTGCTCACACAGCATCTGTGAGAGCAGGGTTGGCACTGTGAAGCCCTTTTGCTGCTAAGAGGGAATGTAGACTTCTCCTCTAAACTGATCTCTCTTTAAATATCCATTTGTTGTGGGGTTTGGGGTTTGTTTTGGCTGGGGGGGGAGGGGGTTGTGGTTTGTTTGTTTTGGTTTTACGGGATTTCTGAAATAAGCATAGAAAAAATGTCCATAGAAAGGGCCTGTGTTCTAAAATGGTCCCTAACACTGTCTTGAGGCCAGTGGTTTTCCAGTTGTTATGTAGGACAGGAGAGTCACATCTCCCTTTCAAAGGAATAGATGGGATGTGTTTTTGCAGTGCTCCAAGGGATGAAAGCCTGAAAAGGGATTTGTATTATTGCTTCTTTTGTAAAGCAAGGCTCTGCCTTCATCAGTCATGCAAAACTATGGGAGGAAAGGGGGTTTCACACATCAGGTTCTGTCCACAGTGCAAATTAACTACATGAATAACAGAAGGAAGAAACACAGTATTTTCTTTCTAGATACAATTACCTTGTTGACTTGAGTTCAGCTCAGGAAAGCACATTATTAATAAAACCTTGCCATGAATATCAAGCAGATGTCCTAATCTGATACAACTGTAACCTGGAGAGAGAGGTTGCACTGAAGTGATTCAGTGGTAAATAAGGTAAGAGGCAGAATAAAATATACAGCAGATAACATGCAAGCCCAGCGGCTCAGGTTTAGAGAGCCCACATATAAAATCCTGATCTCATTATTAATAAAACCATATTAGTCTCCTCTCTGGATCTCCCTCTTGGTTTTCGCTTGTGTTCTGTGGCAAGTCCCTTTTTATTGGACTCTTTGGCCACTGCCAAAGGTCTCTTCAAACTCAGAGGTGGAAAAACCCCAGCCTGGAAACCTTTTTAATATTCACTTTTAGGTTGAGAGGAAGCTAATGTTTAATAAAAACTGCTTCTGGATGATGCTTCTTTCTCTTAAGAGCTCCACAGATCCCAGCCCATCTAATAAAAATACAATGAACACCTATCAAAGTGGTAAATGAAGCTCAAGCTATGTAGAAAGAAATTAAAAATTTCAGTGTCAAGCTTTTAAAAGCAGTCAAGCATTTTGGGCACATTTGTTTTTAGTGGTTCTGCTCAAGACTTCCTATATGCACCTAATTTTCAGCACCTGCCAGACATCCCATCCCCACTCCCAGAAAATGACCAAACACAATACAGATCTCTTTCTAAAATCAAGTACACAGGTGTCTGAATTACTTTGGAAGCTCTGACTGTAATTTCCAGCATTTCATTTTGTTTGTTTCTGCTCTTTGCCTGTCTACTTAGACTGCAAGACTTTGAAGAAAATATCACATTGTCCTTTTTGCTTTATCCAGTTCCCTGCAGAATGTTAATTAATAAACGAAACATGCACACAAAGGAATTAATTCCATTTAAAACATGCGGAATATTTGAGACTCAAAATATTTTTAACGGGGTTATAGAGGAGTGTGTTTTACAATGCATGTGGGTCAGCTGCAAAATAAGAAAACAAGGGCCATATTAAGATTCATTTTGTGGCTCTGATCTGTGCTCCTTTCATTAAAGCTCCTTCCCCCCCAGCCATCTCTTACATGAGGAGGAGACAGGGCAGCCTGGACAATTACAGAATAGCAAAATCCAAAGGGAGTTTGGGAGGCAGAGGGAAGAATAAACAGACACAAACGTCGGGTTCTGCCAAGAAAGCACCTGGAACAAATGTATTTCTCTATTATCGTGTGCTAAGTGAGTTCACCTGAAGAATTGCCTGGAATTTAGTAGTGGCATTTCCTGAGGAGCAGGTTTGAAATGAGCTTAAACACAACTAAATGGTACTTTGCTAATTTTGAAAAGGCAGACAGTTATGGGATGCTTTCGTGGGCTGCTGAAGGGGCACGGGTTTGGAGGGGCTTGGGGTTTCTTTCACTTTTTAGAAAAGGGTGAGGGAAGGCTTGTGAGCCAGATGTTTCTTCTCAGATTACAGCAACCTGCGTGGTGTCCGTGTCCAGAACGGGGCTGGGCTGTCCCAGCACCGGGTGCTGTATCCGATCTCCAGCGTTACTGTGCCTGTTGTTGGTTCAGCAGTGCTCTGGCTGCTCTCAGGCAGCCCCGGGCTCACCCTGCCATGCTGAGTATCTGCAGCAGTGACCACGAGAGGGGCTCTAAATGTTCTCTGTGCTAAGAGAAAACCCTTTCAGAAAACACTTGGGCTCTGCTATCCCAACGTGGTCCAGCACCCGAGGCTTTTGCCAGCCTGGATTGCAGGCGCTGTGCAGAAATCTCCATTGGTGCTGCAATAAAAGGCAGAGACACTGAATGGAGCACCAAATGCAGGGTAACTACTGCAGCTCTAAGTCCGTATTTCAGAGCAGTTTGATGCTTACAAGTTGCAGCCTGAAAGTAGGAAATACACCAACAAGCAGGGAAAAAAATTGACAGAGCATCTACAAGCAAGGCAGACTGGTTTTCTTTATTCTCTACATCACTGCCCCTCCAAAGCGTCTCTGAAGAGAAGGACATTCCAGCTGCTCACTGCTGATGTCCATATACAGAGCTACCATTCCAAGCACTGGAAACCCATGACTTGGACTGCATTTTCATATGGTCTCTGCTTATCTTTTAAGCTGCAGCCAGACTTTCAGAAGTTACCCAGGAGCTGGCATCTCCAGCTTGCTGTCAGCATTTGCAGTGAGCTTTTGCTCAAGTGCTCACACTGGAGTTGCGCCGTCTTAAAAAATTCAGTTTTCGTGGTGGCTTAGTGGTGGTCTGGGAAGTGTGGCTGGTGCTGGGTCTGTGTCCAGTGCTCTGACTGGAGGTAGCTTTGAAATTCAGAAGCAGACTTTTCCCAGGCCAAACCTTTTTATGGACACTTGTTTTATCTTGCCAGTACTTGTCCACATGGTACGCTATTTATGAAGCATGAAGATAAAATCAGGCCTATAAACATATATTTCATCTGTAGGTTTATTTTCCATGAGTACATTCACACAGGCAATCTGGCTAAAGAGAGCCAGTTGTACACAACAAATCAGTGTTAAAGCAAGAGCTTTATTTCGTAACTTGAGAGGAAAACAGCTGAGTCATCATCAGCTTTGAGGGGAGAAAAGACATCTAACTTTTTTCTGCAATATAGCTAATATTCTTTGGGGTTTTTTTTTCTTGCTCCAGGTTAGAAATCATTGCCCAGACTTTTAAATGTCTATGTTCTCCTATTTTGAGGAACATAAGCCTTTTTTTTTTTTACTACCAGATATCCTTAAGGGAACAGGAATCATCCAGACTTTTTAGTACAGACCAGACTTTATTAATACAGATTGCAACTGTCCAGTTACTGGATAGAAGAAAAGGAAAAACTAGAAGGAGTTGGGTCCTTGCCGCCTCTGAGTAAAAGGCATATACTTAAATGTGGAATTAGGAGACTGCCTGTAGGAACCTACTTTTACGGGGGAAAACGTGTCTAAATTTTTGCATGTGTGGATCTCCTTGAAGAATTTAGACATCATTAGAAGTGACTGACTTATTCACAGGAATTGTTATTATAAGTTTCTTACCAACTTGTTGATGTTATTGGTTGCCTGAAGTTCATATTCATCCATACAGATTGATTTTTTTCTAGGAAGGAAAAGGAGTTTATCTCTAAGATAAGAGAGGGAAACAGAGTTTGCTGTTTTCTTTGTGATGAATTAGTTTAATTATGCTCTGAAGGGACATGGGAAGGGTAGTTCTAGGTCAGATCAAAGGTTCAAATAGGCCACTGACCTGTCCCTAAACAGGGCCCAGTAACAGATGCCTGGAGGAGACAGTCAGTGCATGGCAAACAGGTGGTGAAATTCCCCACAGCATTTTCCCAGCCTGCAGCAATATGTCCCACGGAATTTCCCAAGAAAGACAAACTTTTAGAAGCAAAGCTCTTCCTGGAGCTCTCTTCCATGTCTTTGTCGAATCACCTTTTGAAGCTGTGCTAAATTTTGGCATCCAGGGTGAGTTGTGGCAATGAGTCCCACTCTGGGTGTCACCTGGAGTGCTCTTTCTGTGCTGCAAACACATCATTCCAGTTCATTTCACTATTTAGTTTAATTTCATTATTTTGTTTCATTTCATGCCCCCTTGCTCTTGCATGGAGGGAGGCACTGCCCAGCCCTTCTCAAAGGCAGGGGGCTGAAGGGGGAACCTATCCCAAACCTGCCAATTCTTGCTCAACCCTTCAAACACCATCATGTTTTATGAAGGAAGGAGTCCCCCCAAGCAGATCTGTGTTTTCAAAGATAGCAATGACTCCTGCTTGGGTCTTCATGGGGAGGCGGATCTGGGATATGAATCCAGCCAGAACAGGCCTTGACTTGACAGCTTGGGCAAACCAAAGGGCTTGGAACACTCAGCTCCTTGCAGGAATCTGGGCATCAATTTTCTACACTTTTTCTGAAGGCACCTATGAATGCCCTGGCAGAAATCCTTGCCTCTCTTCTGTGAGGACAAGATCTCCCAGCCCTGTTCTCTGCTGTGGTGCTCAGCCTCCCTGGTGCCCGTGACCTGTGCACGTGTTCCTCTGCATCATTTTAAAACTATGTCATTTGAAGACAAGACGTCAAGAGGACATGAAGACAAGTCCTTGCCTAAGGACTACTGATGCTTTTATTAACCCAGATGATCCATGAAAGCACCAATTTTTGATAAGAAAGCGGTATCCAGGAGGTCCTGTTCAGGCTGTAGTAGTAACAAAAAGTTGGATTTTCATAAAGGCACTATTAACCCAGCTGTCTGAGGTGACCAGAGTGTCACAGGTTGGCTCTACTCTTTCCAGTCCTCCATCTCCATCTAAAGACAAAACCTGGGAGGTACAGGGCACCTCTGGAAACCCAGCTGGTTTCAGTTCCTTGATGGAGGTTCAGCTCTTGGATAGCCCATGGTTTTAACTGCTGAGCAGGTTTGGAAAAATGGCAGTTTGAACTCCTGAAGTTTCTACTAAAATAATGAGAGCTAAATATCCATAAAAATCCATGTTTGTATTTAAAGACTTAGAAAGGAAATAAATAACATGACTTTCAAGTATCACCTGTTCTAAAAGAACTACATCCTCAAATCTTACAAGGGTAATCTCTGCCTCTAAAGGTTTTTTCCTCTCTTGTGGTTCACCACACGGCTGCATGAACACAAGAAATGTGTGAGACCAAATGGGACTCAATTCACCCTGACATGAAATCTGCATCACTGAAGAGTCTGTGTGTTTGTCCCACTTTGAATTCCTCTGTTTTAGGCACGGGTGAATAGAACAGTTCAAAGTTTTCCAGGAAAAGTTGTTCCTGCCCTCTCTGATGATATGAACACTTTCCTGTTTTGAGTGGAAATAGTTATCATGGGATTACAGCAATCTTTTTCATAGCTGCCCCACACCCTGACTCCAGTCATTCTGTACTGACCAGCATTTTCAAGCTTTCCTGAGCTTTTTTTTTTTCCCTGAACTTTTACAACTGCAGAGTTCCCAGATTTTTCCAGAAACTGTTATTGTTAGTTCATAAGTGCATGACCTACTACACTTCTTTTATTCTAATAGTTCAGTTCCTAATGTATGACAGTTTGATCCTTTGCTGCAGTGGCAATATCCCAAATTCTCATCAAAAAGTTTGATGAATACGTTCCTGTGCATTCCTATTATTGTGCCAAAACCATTCATGAAAATAATTGAAGAGATCAGTCCAAAAGCTAATCCTTTCACTACGGCACAGGAATGTTTTTGCTTCCGCCTCCGACGTGGAAATCCCTCTTTTGCATTTGTGACAGAGACACATCTTTCTCTTGCCCCCAGCCCTGACAACAGCATGCTACTTCCACAGCCCCACTGGAGACACCCAAATTGACACAGGTTCCCCCACGACAGATCAGAATGATGTTGTAGATGGGCCAGATAACTTTTTTTCTCCATGGATTTACATTTGCTGGTCGTCTGGTAAAGAAGCAAAGTTCCCAGGTGAGAAGCTGTCTTGGAAAGGTCTTTGTGTGTCGGCCTTGAAAACCTCCACAGCGTCAGCCTCTCTGCCTGAGCTTGTTTAGCTCCTCTCTGCTTCTCCTCCTCCTCGTTTTTCAGGTGACTCCTTTCATCCGTGCTCTAGGGACACACTGTTGAAAGTTAATGCCAAATGGATGGTGCTGCCTCTGTCTCTGAAGAAAAGTGTTTTCTTTCAGGTTATCTGCTATTCAGTCCTGAAGGTTTGTCTCATTCCAAGAAAAACAAGGAGATCCAAATATCTCCAAACTTCTCGCCTCTCTGCCCAAGACAGCGTTTTAATCCACTGCTGGAGCCAATACACCACATGGAACGGAGGAACACAGCAAACACGCAAATTTGGAAAAATACCTGCACGTGCTTTACTGTCTGCATTTGTGCTCCATTCCCCCTCCTGCTTTGGGCACTGCAGCCCGTGCAACTGTACTTACTGAAAAATATGGCAAAGTTCTTGTTCTCTTTTATACTTACCATCCCTTTCCTCTTTTCTATTTATATGCCCAAGGAGCCCTTTGCCACTTCTTTTAAGGCAGTTGAATTTTCTGGAAGAAGTTGGCTGGGCAATTGTCACGATAGCCTTACAAATCTCCAATTGTAAGACTGAGTTTTTCTTTGACAGGTCTTTTCTGAAAATGTATCCTTTTCACATATTAGGAGGATCTCATTATTTTTGCAATCCTGTTTTGAGACAGGATTAGCTGTGAAATCCTTCTTCAAACACCAGCCTGACACAAGTTTTCCAGATAAATTTGTGTACCTAAATTCAAAGATAGTCTAAGTTTCCTCCACATTCAAATCCTAGAAGTTCTCACACCAATTTGTGTCACTGTTGCCCTAAGTTCATTGAGTTTTTTCCTTTATTATTTATAGTTTTAGTTGTTTTTTCAGTCTTCTGAGTTTAAGGTGGATTTAGGCATGAGCATTCTAACTAAGGTTACTTCTCTGAGGTTACTTTGTCTGTCATTTCCTGAAGTACCTTCCAAACCCAGTTCAAAGAACACATCTCCTTGTGCTGGCTCCACAAGAGTTGCAGTGAAAAAAACCTGTCAGGAAGCCCTGACAGGAACTTCTGGTCCCTAACATTATTGGTAGAATTTTTTCTCCAACATATTTCTTCAAAGTTACAGTGTCTCAGCAGTGTACAATGCTCAGAAATGTTTCTGTCTTGACTGGCATTCCACAGATCTTTTTTCATGCCGAAAAGCATCTGTAGCCCAATTTTTTTTTTCCATTTGAAATGAGAGTAACCAGATAATCAGAGTTTTGTCTCTGTTTATCCACGTTCTCTCTCTCTGTTAATGTGCAGGATTACCAATGGCTTTTATCATCAGATGTGTTTTTGGGGAACAGCAAAAACTGTGTTTGGTCACAACCCCCATTCCAGCCATGGCTAGACCAAGGTTTGGTTATTCCTTCAGTGATGCCCTGCACCAGGTGTTCCAGTTTCTTCATTTTAAGATACATCCTGTCCTTTCTGTGCAAAGTTTCATTTCTACTTCCCACTGAACAAATCTGTCACTAACTGTCACCTTCCTGGCTGCTGTTCTTGTGCTCTGTCCATCTTTTCTTCCCTGTTCTTTCATTTGCTTTAATACCATTTATTCCATGTGTTGGGGAATAAGGACCAGGTTTGAAGACCCCATAGATCTCCTCCAGCCCTTGCCTCTTGATTTCTGAAAAAAAAGTAAATTCATAGAGGTTTTCTTTTCCATTGTCACAGATGGTCAAGTCCTCTTTCCTGTCCTCCTCTCCTCTACAGTATCTTAAGAAATCCAACTTGAAAAGAAGCTTCTTTGTGTCTCCTAACCCCAAGAATATTCCACCCAGACCAGAGTTAGTATTTGCGGAGGTCAAAAAGAGAAGTAGCAGTGTACTTGAAAGAGTATAACTCATTATTAAAAAAAAAATCATTGTTTGTAGAGTTACATTGAATTAAGATATAGCCTCCTAGTTTGTTTGTAAATGAGCTTTTTGGATCATTTTACAAAGCCATGGTGGCTGCTGATTCTGTAAAAAGGATTATGCAGCTTGTCTTTGCTTTTCTGGGAAAGTCCTTCACTTAATGACACTGATCTTCAGTAATCTGAGGTATGGACAGCCAAACAAGCTGCCACATGTGCACCACAGTTGCTGTAAGTTCACACCTGAATTTACCTTATAATAGAAGCTTATCCATCTTGTATTTTAATTTCATATAAGGCATTTCAATGCACATCCTGGAAGGCCATTCAAATAGTCTTGTACTCTTGGAGCTATAGGAACCCAGTGAGATCTATATTCATTGTAATTTTTAAATGGAATTATGTAGCAAGTTGGGTATCTGCCACTGGTGTCTCATGGGTATGTGCCCTTAGTACTTTAATACATGGTTTTAACAGATTTTGTCATGAGTAAAATAGTAAAAAGCTCATTTGGAGACCTGAGAAGGTTTTGGTGTCAAATCTCTTTGCCCTGACCTTCTTTGGAGACAAAAGATCTCTGCTTCTTACTGGAAACTGCAGGTCTTCTGGCAACTCATGTGGGTGGAACCTGTTAGAAAGCTCATCTATTACACAAGGAACTTAGAGCGACCTCTGAGAGGTTTTGGAGATCACGCTCAGCTACCCAAACATCAGAACCAGCTTTGCCTGATTATTTGCAGTCATACCAGGAACTAAATTTTCTAGGCTTTAATTCTTGAGTATATATATAAAAATAAAAATTAAAATTAAAAAAAGGCAAGCCGAAGCTGTGATGACAAAGATGTCTTGAATTCTAAAAGCAGAGTGCATAGAGATGAGATCAGTCCATCCTATGCCAGGTACCTGCTTCTACTCTGGTTAGTCAGCCAAGTATTGAATTAATAGGGAACCAACAAAAAAAAAGAAAAATGCTGTTATGAAGACCAGATTGTATGAGCACAATTCACCCAGCAGACAGCAGATTCTGCCAGAAGAAACTAAAATTCAATGTTGAATTTGCCACCGAAAAAGAAAAGCCCCAGAGGAGAAAGAAGGCAATCTGTCTTCAGTCTGTGTATATATTGTAAGTGATGAGTTGATCTGGGGCTCTTAAAGTTATTTGCTCAGAATGGGATTCTGTCTAAAAATATTGGGAAAAGGAGACAATGAGACCAAAAAATAGCATATTCACAACTGATGAAAGGAAACACTTTCTCAGAGGGTGTGTAATTAGATTACAGGTTTCACGGCCACAGGAAGCTGCTGAGGTGAGACCGGCTCTGTTCAAAGAAGGAATGAGTGCATATATGTGGCCAGCTGCAACTTCTGCAGGCAAAACTAAGAAGCGAAGGAGTTGAAAACCCAGAGCACGGCTTCCTCCCGCAGCATTTCTGGAGCTCTTCTCAGACGGCTTTGATGCTGATTAGCATCAAAGGCAGAGTCGGAGTAGCGGGATCTGCGCGGAACACTCTGTCAGGCAGACCTTACAGGGAAACCCCAAATACCTGCGGAGCAGAATGAGGCTTCAAGGCCACCTGAGTTTGCTTTTAGTGAAGTACAACAAGAAAGAAGGGAATAGTATCCATGCTGAAATTCCTAGTTTGACTTAGAAGTTATTTTTGTTTCCACGCTGTGTGTGACCCCTTTGCCACGAGGGGCCGCATTTAGAGGTAAAAGCACGGAGCAGAGGCAGGAGGAGGCTCCTGCAGCAGGAAGGGTCACACCAGCAGCCACACCTTCCTTAGCCCTGGGTCACACCAGCAGCCAGTAAAGGTAGTGAGAGGCCTGGCAGCAGTCACAGAACTTCATAGCTGTGGACACAGGCGTGGGTCCCATCTGCTTTGCCTTCTCATCCTGCTGTCTTGCCTGCTCCCATTCCCCACGTGTAGCTTAACTTGGTTTCCAGTAAAACTGCACACTTTGGACCTGATCCTGTACACTTTTGCTAGTGGACATAGTGCTCTTTTGGGTTCAACTTTTAGCTTAGTAGGCTGTGGAGTTGGGGGCTGGATGCTGGACTTGGCTATGCCCACCCAGCTTCAGACGTGCCCCACGAGGGCACAGCAGCTGCCTACACCCTGCTGCTCATGGCACCTTACAGTCCCCACAGCTCACATCTCCCTGAGCAGGGGCTAGAGGGGCTTTGTGCTTCCTTCTCCCCGGTGAGTTTCTCCCTCCTGCTTCCCATGTGCTTCCCATATTCCCCCCCCGGGGCACTGTGGGCTACACCAGCACCTCTATCCCAGGTACCAGATGCAGGGAGCATCACTGCTGGTGGCAGCCACAGGTCCCCAGCTGCAGCCCCACCTCTCCCTCCTCATCTGCCCGTGCTCAGGTGGAGGCTGTGCACATGTCTGGGCCTGGTTCTCTCCTTTTCCCCCAGCGAGGTCCGTGGGCTGTTCTACAAGCAGGAATTCCTGGGAGGGAAGAGCTTTCTGTGGGTAGGGGTGGGTGGCACCTGGCCCTGTGCCTGTTGGAGGGGGACAGAGGGGTGGGGACAGTGACCTGCAGGGTGCAGGGAGGCACCTGACACAGACTGCGGCTCACACAGACTGCTGCAAAGTCCAAATGGCCATTTGGGTGAAAAAAGGAGTCCGTGCAACAGAACTTTCCAAAGTAGAACGTGACGTTTCTATGAATATTCTAAGTAACTCTGTGTCACAGTGGCAGGACTTTTAGGAAACCATGACTTTTTCTTTCTTTTAGGTTTTTTGGTTTTTTTTTTTTTTAGGTTTTTTGATTTTTTTAATCTTGCCTGAGTATTGCAGCCAGTAGCTTTCAATTAACTTCTTTTACTGCTCCCATCAGTTGCTGGCACCTAAACAGAAGGATATTTAATTTTGCTGAAATGTGAATGGCAATTTGGTAGGAATAAAAAGTCAAAGTGAAGCAAAGGCTTTTCAGCCCCTGGCACATCAGCAGCACTTTATTGATTCAGGGGGTCTCTGCATTCAGCTGTCAAGATGGTACAATGAGTATTATGATCTTTTTGACCCAAACAAACACCGAGGGCAATTTGAAGGGCTCTGGAACATGCAGGGAGCAGGTAGGCTGGCAGCCCCACTGGATGCAGGCAGCTTCTTAAAGCCTTGCTGTGCACCAGCGGGTCTGTGAGGTTTTTAAATGAAAGGAATGCCTTGAAATTGCCTTCTGCAGATGGTATTAAAGGACTTAATCATAAGTGCAGTCAGTAGAGAGACTCCTACTGCTTTCAGCGTGCTCTGAACCAGCCCTGCTCCTGGTATCAAAAGCCAATTTTAGATGATGTCATCCCATACAACAAAAAATGTTAGTGCATTATGTGGGGTGAGCTCAAGCCAGCCTATGACTACCTTCAGAAAGTCTCTCCTACTGTGTCTCGAAACAAAAATCCCCACATGTGCAGGCATGCTCCTTGGACCTGAGCTATCCCTGTGAAAAGTTTGAAAAATGTGCACGAGCTTTCATTAATAGAGTTTCTCATGTACATTTGCACCAGCCAAGAAAAGGTGGAGAGGGCAGAAGACAGAGAAGGCGGAGAAACAAAAGGATGCTTATGAAAATTGAATGGAAAAAAAAAAAGCATTACTCTGTTTCAAATATCTCTCCTTTTAATCTAAAGTTTCTTTTTAAAAATACTAGTGCAGTGTTCAAGTATAAAAATACCTTACACAGCATGAAATCATTTTATTTACAAATGTATATATAAATGTCTCATTACATTAAATATTATCTTCCTGTGTTACTCCTAATTGTTGGGAAAGGCAAGAGAATAAATGATACTCTGATCATCTGAAAGCAGGTTTGGGGTGGTTATGAGTATTGAGAAAATGATTGTATTCATTTTGCAACTACACTACTAACTAAAAAACTGCCCTTAAAAAACCCCTACAGTTTCTGTAGGAGAAATACCTTGCCTTTGTACTGAAAAGTCTTTTAATAATCTTACCTTTACCTGAGAGAAATATGATTAATGAATTATAAAACAAATCACTATCATTGAGAACTCTTTTTCCTTTTTTACAAGGCTACAAAAGTTGACAGCATTCCTGCGCATGAACTCCAGAAAGAACCTGTTTTGAGTAACCTAATTTGCACTCTATCACTCTTCCAGTTTTCTTTCATGTAGTAGAAAAAGTATTAAATCTAATGGGAGTGGGCAAAACAATTCTTTTTAATATTCCCTTGATTTCTGTGGAATTTTACCAAGCATTGAATTCTTCTTGGAAAACCCCAAAACTTGATTAGGAGATAGTATAATCAAATTAATAATAATAGTATGGTGGTACATGCAGAACACCTCTGATAATGTTACCAAAAAAAAGTCCCCTCATACCTCTTTGAATGTAAAGAGATTCTAAAAATGGGTGTAAATGAAACTGTAGTGCAAACCAGAGTCAGAATTACAGTTTGTAATACCTCGTGTCCCACTTGAGCTCTCTGAGTAACTTCATGAATTGCCTGGAAACTTTGGCTCAGCTGTACAAATAACAGGAAGAATCATCAGAGTAAGAAGAATAACAGAGGGGGCTGCTAAGCCAGGCTCTTGAGAAGAAGTCAAGTTTTATTTTTAGCTTTTTAGCTGTAAAGTTTTATTTCACAAGCCACTGCCTTTGAACAGGCTTGGCACACCTTGTGCAAAGGATGGCTCCCCGTGTTTTGAGAGCAATGAATGGGGCAGGTAGTCAAGATCTATTCTTAGTAGCCACTCACTCAGAGACAAGAATGCGTTGGGTCTTTTTTACCAGATTCAAAACCTCTTCTTTTATCCCAAAATGTGGGAAGTCAGATTGAATTTGAATTTTTTGTGCTTTGTGTTACTGCCAAAAGGTGCATCCTCTCTCTAAGGTAAGAGAGAATTCAAGTGAAATGTGAAATAGAGCTTTTGAAAGTTTTTCAGAAATATTCATTGGCCACAGTATAAATAGGCCTGTGATGTGTGTTACACTTCTTAAAAATCCCACATGGTTGTTGTTGTTGTTGAAACAGGTCTTGTTTTCCCCTGGGAAACCTTTAACATCTCCCCTTGCTTTAGGGAAGAGTCTTCAGCATCTTCCTCTCCCGCTGCTCCAGGTGCTGCACATCTCAGCAGCCTGCGGGGAGGGCTGGGTGTCACAGTCTGCCGCAGAAGTTTTAAAACCAGTGCTGGATGTTTTCCCTCACTCCAGACTGGTGCAGGCCTTTTCCTGAGCACAGCAATTCAGCAGTCCTTCCACTGTAAATGTAAATCCTCCCACTGTCTAAATGTGTTGACACAGCGGAGTCGGGGAGACACTGAAATGGAGATGTGGTGGCTGATAGCACCAGGCAATCCTGCTGGCCTGGCAGAAATCCCGGCTCTTCTCCAGGAGCTGGGGGACCTGCTCTTAGCCTCCAGGAGAAGATCTGCTTGCACCCATTGTGGTGTTTAACACAAAGGAGAAGCACTTCCACATGTTGCATTCAGGTACAGCACACTGCAGCTCTGAGCATCTCCGTGTTTCCTCCCATTTAAACACCCACCACCTGGATGGGCAAGAAGGCCTGACCTTACCTGTGGTCGTGGTGAAAAGCTGGACCCTGTTCCTGGCTGGTGCCTGCAGCCAGCATCACGTTTTTTGGGGTGCAGGTCCCCTCGGGCTCCCTGTGTACGTGGCCATCCCGTTTCGTCTCTGTTTGCAACAAGTGGAAATCTCAGCTGCTGCAGCAGCACTACTGATCTTTCAGCCAAGCTTCCAGGGACTTCAGTGTTCTGTGGAATCTGGGCCCTCCTCCATCATGTGGCTGTAAATTAATTTTTCTATCCAATCAAGTGGCCAGGCAGGGCATTGTCCAGGTCTTGAACTCGGTCCCTGGCACAGCTCCCCGGGCTGGGAGAGGGATCACTGCACATTGCTGCTCTCGAGCTTCCTCCGAAATGCAGAGCGTTTCCAGATGGATGGAGGGCTGCCACAGTGCAGCACGGAGAGACTGAGGGTGGGAGCAGAGCTCTGGAGTCCTCCCTGCCACCCCAAAAGACACCTCTGCCTTTAGCCTTGACTCTCCCATCTTTTGAAGAAGGGCAGTGTTCCATGAGGTTTAATTATGGGGCAGGGGGTTGTTTGATTTATCATTCATTCTGTGTCAAATCAAACAGCCCTGTCCTCCAAAGCTGGGCCAGCAGCTCTCTAGAACTTTCTGATGGTCTGGCAATTGCTAACAAGAGGCTGTGATTTTCTGCCTTCTCTGCCCGCTGTGATAAACTCGAGGACTGAGTGATACAAATATGAAGGCTCAGGGAAAGCTGGGTGACCTGTTTTGAACGTGTAGATGCAGTGGGCAAATCCCAGTCTGCCTTTAGTTATTCCCCGCTGTGCTTGAACACATCCAGGACCCCAGGCATCACATTTGGATCTTCTTGGGCATCCCCTGGATCCACCCTGAGTGTATGAACACCAGGCTTTCTAAAATATAACTAGTCTAATCAGATAGTATTTATGGAACAACAAGCCTTAGCACGGTTCTTGCTGATTTTTTTTCTGGGAACCAGCTAAATCACAATTCATGAGTTCAATCTTCTCTATAAAGTAAATTTCCTGATCTTTATTTCTTTGGTGGAACAAAATGGGATAGCTTCTCAGTTGCTGGGACTCATTTCAGCTCCACTCAGCTTAGTGGAGTTTGACTGGCTTACCCCAGCTGAAAACCTGGCTTGCTGATCTCTGACTTTTACGTATTTTGCTGAATTTCCTCTTTCCTTTCCACTTCTACACTTTTTCCTTCTAGGCATGTTTTCCAGCACTTTGCATCCTTCTCTCTTTTGGTTTATTAAAACAACCTTCATCATTTTCTTGTTTTCCCTTCCGGTCTCTCCCCACAGCTCTTAATCTTTCCCTCCCTCCCATTGCTTGTGGAGGGAGCCCAAAGTCTCTTTGGTGCATAGAAAAACATCACAAGAGAGTTTGGTGCAAGAGGGGCTTTATCAAAAGAGGCTTTATGAATCATGTTGTATGTGCAGGTGACATCACTGCACAAGAAAACTTGGTTTTTTACTTATACCTGGAATCTTATAAAATCTTCAGTTTATTCCAGTATTTTCTGATGTTCCTGTTTCCTTTTTTTTTTTTCTTTAATAACAAAGGCTTTTTCCCCTGTAGTTATTCAAAATAGAAGTTGATGATGGTGTCCACAAGACTGTATTTTTCCTGAAGTTAGTGCAGCTAAAGAGAAATATGTCAGATAGACAATGAGAGGAGATAATTCTATTCCTTAAAACCATGATGGTTCAGAAAACAACCAGAAGGGGAAACTTGGAAATATCTGCAGGAAAAATGACTTGCTGTGTCATTCAGGGGCAGTGGACAAGCTGATCTGTGGAATATCCTTACCCAACACATGCCCTATATTGTGGTTTTACTTCTTGAAGTCCCCCTTGAATCAGATTCAATAATAGGACATGGATGAACTTAAGAAAGCACAAGGCAAGTGCAAGGACAGACAGACAGACTCTCTTTCTCACTCTCTGCAAAGGCAAAGCCTTCATCTGAACCCAAAAGAAACCCCAAGTACACATGCAATTTTTTTTTGCTGGAGAAATACCATTAAAATGAGCAAAATTAGTTGCAAAAATGAAGCCACACCATGCTGTTGGGCAGCAACAGACAGTGCTGAAACAGACAGAAGAATAAAATTGGAAAGGAGATGATGACTGAGGATTTTGAACAATTAAAAAGCCATATATTTCACCTAATAATTCCAGGGAAGATATTGTATGTTTTCTCCCTAAAATTTGTTGAAGGCAACAAGATGCTAAAGTCCACCAAATATTGTTTGAACTTTGTATTTGCTTCCAATGCTTCTCGTTTTTCTCATTCTGAGTTCCTTAGAAACTGTAGAGCTCAGACAGACTTTTCTCCAGTGATGCTTTTGCTCCGATGGAATAAAACAAAACTGTCACTTTTTGCCCCCGGTCTGACAGTAAATTCATTCCATGTGTGTTCCTCATTAGTCAGTTGTTTCCTAGTCAGGAAGGTTAGGGCTCAGGAGAGCTGCCCTGGTGTCATGGCTTGTCCCAAGGGTTGGTTTTCCCCATGCTGTAACTTCTCATGGTGAGATGACATTACACTCATCACTCCTCAGCATCACGTGCCCGACGTTTCTGAGTGCCCTTATAAACCTGTATAAAAGGCAACTCTAACATTATCCACAAAGGCAACCTTTTGCCTTTTTTTCCCCCCCTTTGGTGTTCCTCAGAAGCTTGAAGGGAGAAGGAAAGAGAATGTGATGGCAGAGAGGTTTTTATCCTCCACTCCTGCAGTGGTTCCTTCTTGTCATACCCAGGGCTCTGCCTATCACCATATCTGCATTTAAGATATGATTTGCTCCCAGATCAGGTTGGCACAGGTTTCTGGCTGTTGTTTTGCTTTCAGACTTGATTTTCTTGCCTCGTTGTTTTTTATCTGGGGACTCTCCCCTCTTTCTCCAAGACAGGGATGGGTTTGTCTGCTGGTATCAGCTGGACTTCTCTCAGCTCTCTTCTTCCTTGAGACTGCAGAGCTCTTGAGCAGCGATGACTTTTCGTTTCTCCTGTTTCCATCTGTAGCACATGGCTTAATCCCCTGTGTACTTAAAAGTGCTGTAGTCTCAATTTCATTTGTGAGCTTGATATACTGGTGTCCGGGTGAAACTTAATGGGCTGTGCTGCACAGGAGGACGAGGCAGATGATCGAGCTGTCCCTTCTGGCCCCCAGCTTTATGAAGCCTGCCTAACTGATATTATGCCATAAATCAGCAGCAACAAATTAAATGGGAGACCACAGTCTCTCCTACACACACACCTGCTGACCATAAAAATGGGGGAGGAGGGGCTGAGTGCTGAAGGGATACAGCAGTTGCCAGTTCAAATCCAGCCGTGGATGACTGAAGGTTTTTACTGACTGGAGAATTTGTAGCAGCCTTTGTGAAATGAGTTTGGTGGCCTCTGTCCATTTCCCAGTGAGCATAAAAAACTCAACACCCTTTTAATAGCTCCCATAAACTGGCATAGGCTCTCCTTTTTGGAAGTTTTGTTCATATCAGTGTACGGGCACATTGGCCGAATAATGATTTTATTTGTGTTGTTGGCTGGTTTGGGGGAAAACAAGGGTGTTTGTTTTTCACAAGTGACAGCTTCCCAAAAGCCACCAGTTCTTACTGAACTGAGCTGAGCTGCACTGCCATGCAGAGGGCATAGTAAACACAGGCCCTCCAAAAGCACCTTGACATGTTAAGCTCAGGTTCTTGATGTCTTTTGTTTTGAATATATAAAAAAATTCACCAAGAAAACAGCTTCATGGACTGGAAATATTAAATAAATAAATACATAAATTGAACAAACCCACAGCAAATATTTTCATTTTCAGATTGACTTGAACATTTAGAAACCCCACAGTCAATTTCCCACCAGGAGGAAAGGATAGCTGTGCTCATGTTTCTGCCCTAAGCCAGATAGTCCAACTTACTTAAGAGGCTGAAGTAACAGTACAAAACCAGACAGTCCTGCACTGTCCAGTCGACACTCATGGGACATAAGCAGTCACCAAGACAATTCTTCCATCCCATTCCGTCTCTGGCTGTTTGCTGGGGCCCAAGAGACCCTAACTTTTGTCATACCCAGCAAGACATCACAGGGTCCACAGGAATACTGCCAGGCCTCCAGTCTATGCCCTGGGTATTTCAAGCATCCCTAAAAAAAGAAAAAAACTGGCAGAATAAACTGTTCTGAAGGTGATGACCTGTTTTGGCTGGTCAGAAGAAGTGGGAACACTGAGCACAGCCCTAGAAGCAGTCGGACACGTGCAAGTGTCGGGGTATACGTGGTAACATGAGGGAAGGAGTCTCTGAAGGGGCCTTCACACACACAGAATGCACTGAGTTGGGAGGGACCCACCAGGATCATCGAGTCCAACTCCTGGCCCTGCACAGACACCCCAACAATCCCACCCTGTGCATCCCTGAGAGCGTTGTCCAAACGCTGCTGCGGCTCTGGCAGCCTTGGGGCCGTGACCATTCCCTGGGGAGCCTGGTCAGTGCCCCGCCACCCTCTGGGGGAAGAACCTTTTCCTGATACCCAGCCTAAACCTCCCTGACCCAGCTCCAGCCATGCCCTGGGTCCTGTCCCTGGTCCCAGAGAGCAGAGCTCAGTGCCTGCCCCTCCTCTTCCCCTCAGGAGGAAGCTCCTCAGCAGGCACTTAGTTCTTCAGGCACAGTAGTGGTTTCATCCATACATTGCACAGAAAGGCTTTGCAAGACATTTGAGTAAAATCAGATAACGGGGCTCTGGCAATCCCCTGTTTCCCCCACCTCCAGTGGCCCCATCCCTGGACTTGCCTCATTGCCAGGCACTGGCAGTGGGGTGTGCAGAGCTTGCACAAGAGGAGCTCAGCCCTGGCACGCTCAGCTGGGCATGTTTGGCCCACAGGTGCTCAGCTCTGCCTCAGCTGTGTCTGTTTGGCCACAGGTGCTCAGCCTGACGTCCTCGCAGCTGCAGCCAAACATCTCCATTTGTCCGGCAGCGGGGCTGCGAGGGGCAGGAGGGGAGTGTGGCACTGGCAGTTGTTGCCCCAAGGAGGGGAGAGGATGATTGTGCCATTAATCCTTCCCAACCCAACCAGTCCGTGGTGGGTGATGGCTTTACGGGCACAGGTGCCATGGTGGTGCCGAGCCTTTCCCCACGCAGCACCTGCTGCAGGATCCCCACGGCTCACTCATAGATATGCAAGCATGAATCTCATTGACCAAGAGCTGAACTCTAGTAAAAATCACTTTATGGCCTTCTTTGTGATCATTGCAATGAATCCAGATTTCATCTGGCCTTTTTTTTTTTCTTTTGCTCAGGCAAATAGGTTCCCAACAGCAAAACAAACACTTCTCCTGAAACCCAGCTCTCAGCTCATGCAGTGTGAAAAACCACACTACAGAAGATCATTATGTGGGTGACTGCCTGTCCCCCTGTGAGTTTAACAACCCTGTGTTTGAGAAGAGCATTTTGTGGTAAGAGGCACTGAAGTCATGCATTGAAAAGAGCTCACGAAGTCTGAACATAAATTCAAGACAGGGAAAAACAACTTCAAAATTATTATTTCTAGTACTCCTGGATTTCTACTTTTACCCCAGCACTTGTCACAATCCTCATTTAAGCTAGGAAACATACCTGGAATAGATTTTCTTTTCTTTTCCTTTTTTTTTTTAAGAAAGCAAATCATAAGCAAAAAATATTTTTGTACACTGGTTTCTCAAAACAACATGAGTGATTTGCAAACCCTAGTCACCTATTACTTCACCCCTCTAATTACAACCAAATGAACTCTGCCAGCCTTTCTTCCTTTCAGAATTAAATCGTTAATGAAATTAGGAGAAATGTTAACTCCCGTTACCAGTAAGATGGCTTTGTTGTTATACTTGTCTTTCCCCATCAAAACACGTTTTATAAAGACACCAAAGTTCCCACAGTTTTTTGATGGGTGTTTTGTCTCCCCACAACACTACTTATCTGCAAGTTATATTTCTTGCTTACAGTACAGACTGGGTGGAAAGCAGGCTGCTCTCGCTGCAGCCATGAATAAACAGGCAGGCACACACTTGTAAAGCCACCATGACAAGTTGATGCACAAACAACCCTCAGGCTTGCACCTCCCCGTTCCAAAATGAGCAGCACTTGCTTATTTTTATTGTTCACATGCAGATGATTCCTCAGCAGTCAGAATCCAGTTTTTCATACGTACCCTCTTCTCTCAATTCTTTTTGGACTTAAAAAATTGCACTTCATAAGACAGCGTGGTCCACTCCTCTGTCAGAGCAGTCATGCTTCATTTTTTTACATCCATTTTTACCAGAGGGGATTTTCTGAGCCTTTTAAGTGAGAACTGGCTGCCTGTGAAAGGTTAACAGTCTGAAAACTAAATCCACCTCCTTATCCATCTCCAAGGCTGGAGATTTGACTTGATGATCTTGAAAACCTCTTCCAGCCTTGACAGTTCTACAATTTGCAGAACTGGGCAAACAGATGCAGTGCCAGCTAGGAAAACACGTGTCTGTACAAGTGTCTGATCTAAGAGGGTTTCTTATGGATGACAATTTCACAGGGACTGTGCATATAGGCATTTATTTTAGGCACTGGCTCTCAAGCAACACAGCACTCCTGTGTACACCCAGGATACACCCTGCAAGGGTCCTTTCTTCATTTCTTTGCAGGAAACTCCACTAAAAAGTCACATCTTGAGGTTTTTTTACAGCATTATGGGAGCTTAGAAGGGTGCAGCTCTGTGTGTCCATAGAGGTATCTGCAGGCCAGGGTTGCAGCTGGAAAAGAGGAGGGAATTCAGTGCCTACCCATATTTCCCTCTGCACAGCCAGAGAACCTCAGGGCTGGGCAGTGAGTAGGCAGGAGCAGCTAAAGAATTTCTCTGCAAAAGATGTTTTGCTCAACAAAACACTGACTTGCCACAAACATGATCTTTCATTGGAATTTGTCATTGGCAGCAGCTTTGGTGCAGGGAAGGATTTCAGCTCAAGAGAGCAAGATCTGCCCTGGCAGAGGTGGCAAAGGCATCTCTGGGTCACTCCCTGCCCTGACATTGAGCCTTGTGCCAGAGGAGGGAGAAACTGGTGCAGCATCTCCCTGTGGTGTGGGAAACTCACATTCAAGTTCTTAGCTTGAGAAGGATGTGATTTCATTTACAAAGGAGGGGGATTTTAGCATCTTGGGTACTACCACTGAACAAAAACATTATTAAAGGCCTTAACAATGGAGGTAATTCCAAGTGAGTGTAACTGGCTGGACAGAAAATTTTTGCATAAAGAGAGCATATTCTTATTTGCCAGCTCTGAAAAGTCCAGTTGCTCAGAGATCAGCCGTATTTAATAATTTAATTTGTAACTCCCAGGAGCCAGAGGAGTGTCGATACCAGTGCAGAAGTCAGACTATCACTTTGAACAAGGAATTCATGCAATCTGTGTATGAGGTAGTGCACGCGTAGGGTGAATGTGTACAATGCCTTAACACAGGGGATCAGTGAAGTGCACACAGCTGCACCTCAGGTGGAACCTGGAGATGTGATTGCAGCATCTGAGCTGAATTTAGCTTAACTTGTGACCTTGTCCAAGAGCCAGTGCCTCTTCCCCTTGCACACCTTTGTAGTTACTGCTCCCTGAATTTCATTCCACTGCTGCTCCACCTGCAGCAGTGAGTGGGGCAGCTCTAGGGCAGCTTGGGTACGTCTGTGCCTGTGGTTGTACCTCTGACTGCAGTGGTACCTCCTGCTCTGAGGGGCTCACAGCCTCCTACAAAGGTGTGGGATATCACCAGGAAAGCAAGGTCGGAAAAGAGAAAAAATTAGTTGTGACAGTCGCTTCCCTGCAGTGCCGCAACATGTAATGTGGGACAAATCTCTCTTCTGACACTTTCCTCACCTTCCCTGTGTGCTGACAGTGGAAGTGCCTCCCTTCAGAGCAACTACCACCTGTGATCTTTAAGTTATGAAAAGCGCATCCCAGAACTGTCTGGATTTAAAAATTGTCCTGATGGATTAACCATCCGTGCCGCAGTGTGACCCAGGAGTGCAGTATCTCAGGGGGAATGAGGGGAATTTGGCTGGAATATAGATTGCAGGGAGGCTGACAGACAACTTGCTGTGGTGTTCTAGCCTTTCCTTAGCTCTGCTTTGCATTCATTTCCCCAGAATATTTCTGAATTATGTAATACCTTCTGCACTCAATGGTCTTTTTCTATGCTTTCATCTTAATTAGTGCATTGGGTTGCCAGTTTGCCGTGTAGCAATTAATTGTAATGAGGTAATCAGGGACAGATTAGATTTGTCTCTTGCAGATCTGGGTGCCAGACAGAGTCCAGCAGCATCTCTGGGTGACCTGTCTGGGTGGCTTTTCACCCTGACGAGAGCACAAGACCTAGCAAAGAAGTGCAAGGGCAGCTCTGCCATCCTGCATCCCCCCAGGGCTTCTGCTGGCTGTAATTATCAGGAAATCACGTCAGTGTGTGTGTTAGATGCCCAGCCTATTTGGGCACCTTTTAAAATAAAAAACAGCTTGCCAAAGTGCCTTCAAGAATCTGGCATTGGGTGAAGACCAGCTTTAAGACAGTTGGCAGAACCAGAAGCTGTGCTGAGGCCTCCTGAGTCCCAGGGTGAAGGCTGAGCCATGAGTCTGCTCTTCCACACGAGGGCTGACGGCACCACATGGCTCCAGTGTCCCACACACAGTAAATCCAACCACAGAGTTCTGGAGAAATTAAAACAGCTCACGAATCCACTGTAACTTAGGGATCTGTCCCAGCAAAAGTGAGGAGGGAAGGGTTTTGAAGGTATCAAGAAAGAACAGTTCAGTATCTTCAAAAACGTGTTGCTTATGGAAAGCTGAAATGTTGTGTTTCAATCATCCTGAAATTAAACTTTATTTTACTCCAAGATGACCTTTAAAAAAAAATCAAATGATATTTCATTAAAAGCAAGGGAAAGAGGGCTTTAAAGGGATAAACTTGCAAAAGCAGAACAATACATTTCAAGTAAACCGAAAAGAAAATTTAATAGTTCCTCTATTTCATTATAAAATCCATAAAATCTCAATACCTCACAGACTGCACTCGCACCCTTCCACCACTCTCCCTGTGGTATATGTGTGGATTTTGCCAGGATATTTTTCAGGCCCTTCCTCTCCTCTCCTGCACCAGTTGCCTCAGGACTCCAGACCTCTGCTCCCCACCCTCCCAGCTCTCCTGCCCTGACATTCAGTTCATTCCATGATGTATTTAAAAGCAGAGCAAGCTGCCAGTTTGCTGCAGCTCTGAGCTGGAGCCCTTTGAAGAGACCCACAGACAGAGAGTGACTGAATCAGCTCCGCAGGGATGCTGCGAGTCAGCAGACTTTGCTGCTCAGCTGCCACAAGGTTCAACTGAGGCTGCCCAGGGGAAAAAAAAAAGTAAAGAAAGAAAGAAGGAAAAAAAAAAAGAAAGATCAGAACTGAAGGTGGGTAAAGGCAGACTGGGAACACTTCAGACAATTCCTGGAAAGTAAACAAAGAGAAAAGGAGGCAAGAGAAAAAAGATGTAGGGAGAGTGTCACTGTTGGAAGCCACACAGGGGGCTCTCGGAGTGGCCCTGGTGGGTGTGTGCAGGTCACACCATGGGCTGATATCCTGGCATAAAAGAGAGTGAATTTTCCAGCTGTTTCCCACTGAGAGACAGACGCTGGAGGCCCAGCTGCTGCATAAAGCTCATTTTCCTGAGGGCAGGGGAGTGTTGGGGTGCAAAGCCTCTGCAGTGTTTCTGCTGCAGCAGGGTGATCTCTGAGAGGAGCTCTCTCCACAGCCGTGGCAAACGCCCTGCTCTGCTCAGGGAGGCCGTGGAACAGCGGAGGAGCAGCCCGGACAGCCCAGCTGGCGTGCTGGTTGTGCAGCTTTGTCCGGGAGAGTCCGTGCAGAGCCTGCACACCTTGGTGAATGGAAGAGCTGCCCATGGAGGCTGCACATCTGCTACGTGTGCTCATGGATCTAAAGGGCTCCTGGAGCAGGTTACTTCTCACAGTGCTGCTATTATAACTTTATATGGCACCAAAGACTGGCTTGGAAGCAAAAAGTATCCCTCAAGAACCATTCATAAAAATCCATGTGTACGGATCACCAAAGTAATATTTCAGCTGCAAGCTGAAATTTCCCAGATAAACCAGGGCTCTAAAAATAACACTTCTTTTCACGGTATCCTGTTGTAAAAGTTAAGGCTGCAGTTTCACAGGAACTGCTCTTTAGAATTATCTCTGCTCCATCAGGATAGGAGCTTAGTGTTTAAAAACAGCAATATGCAGTAGCAATGAATGCATTCTTTCTGGGTCACCGCTTGTCTGTGCAAATGTGGCCTATTCAGAGAGAGAAATCAAAAAAAAAAAAAAAAGAAAGAAGAAAAAAAGGAAAAAAAACCCACTCTTTTTGTTCTTTTGATTCAGGAGGTTCTCTGTGGCAGGAGGAACTCCAGCCTTAGCTCCTGGGAACCCTTCATATCTAGAACTTATAGATTTCCCATTACTGGTGGGCAGCCTGCACAGAGGAGAGGAAGGTAGCCTGCGCCTAGGAAAGTTGTTCCCCCGTGGCTGTGGCAGGGAAAGGGCTCCAGAAGTCCCAGGAAGGGCTGTTGGTAAAAGGATGGAGGCTCAGAGGGGAAAGAAAGCAGGGAATGAAAAGTCAAGACAGTGTGTATCCTGGTGCCCTATGTCACAAACTCTGACAGCAGCTCTGTCTTGTCATAAACTGCTCTTTCACTGCTCTTTGGCTTCCTTCACAGATAATGTGAGGAGTGTCAGGACAAGAGGAAACGGCCTCAAGCTGCCCCAGGGGAGGTTCAGGTTGGACATCAGGAAGAATTTCACTGAAAGGGTGGTCAGGCATCAGAAGGGGCTGCCCAGGGAGGTGGCAGAGTCCCCATCCCTGGAGGTGTCCAAGGAATGACCGGACTCAGTGCTGTGGTTGAGTTGACAAGGTGTTGTTTGGTCAAAGCTTGGATGTGATGATCTCAAAAGTCTTTTCCAACCTTCATGATCCTATGAGTCTATGATTATAGCCCTTGGTAAAAAGTCTCTCTCCATCTTCCTTATAAGCCCCCTTTAATTATTGAAAGGCCATTCTAAGGTCCCGCTGGAGCCTTCCCTTCTCCAGGCACAACAATCCCAACTATCTCAGCCTTTCCTCACAGCAGAGCTGCTCCATCCCTCTGATCCTCTTGCTGTCCCTCCTCTGCACAGCTGAGGCTGCAGCAGCTCCACGTCCTTCCTGTGCTGGGCCCCCAGGGCTGGAGGCAGCTCCGCAGGGGAAGGTGCGATCTCCCCCGAGCGGGGCAGAGGGGCAGGATCCACCCCTCCCCTGCTGCCCTCGCTGCTTTGGATGCAGCACGGGATTTCTGGGCTGCGAGCACACATTGCCAGCTCATATCCAATTTTACACGCACCAGTAGTCTCAAATCCTTCTCTAGAGAGCTGGTCTCAACCACTTCATCCCAGCAGGTTTGCAATTGCAGAACAGGAACGGGATCATCCTTCTTTCCTCCCTCCTTTGGCAGACATTTCCATTTGGGACTCTTAAGGGGCACACTAAGTGGGGAGCTACTTATTCCTTGGGGATTGTGGGTTTGGAGTGCAAAGTGGAGAATGTCCCCATGGAAATTTATCTTGGAGCTCAGTTACTTTGAAGAATTTTCTCCCAAACATCCTCTGCTTCGAAAGTTGAAAGAATATGTGCAGGTTTTGGAAACAAGGCTTTGGGGGTTTTATGGCACTATTAACTTCCACCTTTCACTATCATCAACTGCAGAATGGAAAAGAGACACGTTCAGTGCTATAAATCAAAACTGAGAAAAACCTTATGTTTACTGAAAAAGTGAGGATGCCTGCCAAAGGGGCTTTCTCTCTTGAGAACACTGAAGGGCTTAGAGTACATCTGTATGTTATCCTCACTGGATCTGACAAGGGAAAATAGCCATGGAACATAAATACCTTTGCTTTTGTCATATCGCATCAAGCTCTGAGAGACCATTGGACCATTCACATATTTAAGAATAGAGGCTGGCAACTCAGGGGCCAGAATTTCTTCCAGCCCAGAGACAAGCTGGGCTTTCTAGGACTGCAGCATGAGGATCCTTCTTGGCTGAAGCCTTAGGAGCAAGCACTAAAATAGGAAAACAGGTAAAATAGGACATCCTGCTTTAAGGCTGCTCGAAGCACTAGCAAAGCAGGGTGGACTAGGGTAAGAGTAGTCTGCCTTTGAAAGCCAGTTTGGCCTTTTGTCTGAACAGCACTGTTCCAGAGACAAATCTATTCTCGATTGTGCAGGGAATGTTTTCTACGCTTTCCTAACTGAGGAAGAGACATTTCTGCCTATGACAGGGAGAGAGTTACTTCCATACACCAGCATTCCCTGCTGGCTAGAAGGAAAACAGCAATGGAGTGAAAGGAGTTTCCAAGAAACAGACATCTGTGAATCCTGTAAGCAAGGCAGGTATCAAAAATGAATGAATAGAAAAACAATCTGACTGTATATAAGACAAGGTAAAAATGAATTGTCCTGGTGCTGTGATTTACTTATCCACCCCAGATTCAAGATGTGCTCAAGGCCCAGCTGCCAATTTGGAAGCAGAGCTTAAGTGTCCAAAGCTCCCGAGTGATTTGAGTTGGGATTTGTACCACTTGCCAAACTCACATCTAGGTTTTGGCTTTGCTCCTTCCTCACCGGTCTTCCAAATTTTCAAATATAGAATATGGATTTGAGCACATTCCTTTCTAGAGTTTCTGATTTCCCTCTGAATCAGGGTTAAATGGGTGTAGCTCCATCAACTTTTCGCTAATTTTGTTGGTACCAGAGAATGGACTCTTGGTTTTGGACTCATGTCCTTGCTTTTATGCAAGATGCATAAGGACTCTGATATGTGTACAAGTGAGAACAAACTCATTTACTGTGCTAGATATAGGCTAATATTTAGCATTTAAAGAAGACAATCATGCCTACTAAATAGAAACTTCCAGGCTGAATAGATGACCTCAGAGCCCAAGCTGAGCACCTGCCCTTTCCCACTCATTTCATCCCATGAACGTCTTACCTGAATAAGACTTTAAGGAGGCAGTCCTAATTTTGAAATTATACTGTCTAAATCTTCTAAAAACACGCATCACCTCTAACACTTTATCCATTCACTGAGCCCTTGGCAGGGTTTTTGCACCTTCATTCCTCTCTGACTGGGTGTTCTGTGAAATGCATTAAAGCTCAAAGCCTTCTCAAGAGTCTTACTTTCATTTAATAATATTTTTTTAATAGCCAAGTGAAGGAGCATTTAAACATTTTGATAAATTATAAAATAACAGGCCAGAAAAAGGATTCTGGGTATTGTATTTGGGTTACCTTAACATCTGTTCGGTATTAGAGAACTTTTACATCCCCAAAGAAGTCTTGTTAGGGTTGGAGGCAAAGAAGTATTTCTGAGTAGTTTCCTTTTTTTTATTATTACTTTACTGCATATGGTGTCCTCCAGGTGCACAGGTCTGAAGGTCCCTTTTTTGGAAAAAGTAAGCAGCAAACCCAAGAAATGATGCCAGTCCTTGTGTATGTTTCACAGGAGGTTTCCAAGTGGTGTCATGGCCGTTGGGAAGCAACAAAGGCTGAGACTGTTTTCAGTTTGTTCAGTGTTGTGTTATTCATTTTTCTAGATGTTGAGTAAATTTGCTCTGAAGAAATTGCTCCTTTACTGTCTCAGCTGTATCTTCATTATTTCCCATCCAGGTCGATGTGCAAACGTCAGCAGACAGAAGTTCTCTTTGTTTGGCAGCTTCTGCACTGCACACAGGAGGTTCACATAAAAATACACGTGCTATTTGTTGTTCTACCCAAATCTGTGCTCGTGTGTTTGTGCGTGTGTCCGTCGTGTTTGTGTGGAGGTGATACGCAACATTTTAAAACATTAGTCCGACTGAAAAGAATAGAAGTGGATTTCGTAGAATCACGGAATATCCTGAGTTGGAAGGGACCCACTAGGATCATCAAAGTCCAGCTCCCAGACCAACATAAAAGTTGATCAGCTTTGGTTTAGTTCATGCTTGAGGTGCGTTACCCACTGCATTTTCGCTAAGGCAATCTCCTCTAACCCTGTATTGTCCTCTCCATACAAAAATATTTTGAAGGCATTTTGTAGCACTCATGTTCTACTTTTGAATGTCTGATACAATTTAAGCACAGGTTTGCTTCAGAAAGGCCACCAAGTCATACCTGTGTTCGGAGAACAAAATCTCTTAAGGATTCGTTATTTTACTTTCTGTACAGGACATTGATTGTAGAGGGTCTCCAATCTTTTTTTTTTTTTTTTTTAATTTGGTTTTGGTTTTGGATTTGGTTTCTTTTTTGTTTTGGTTTGGTTTTTTGGGGTTTTTTTTTGGGGGGGGGTTGGGTTTGTTTTGTTTTGGTTTGGGTTTTGGTGGGGGTTTTTTTGGTTGGTGTTTTTTATTTTTGGTTTTTGGGTTTTTTTTACTCAGTACAGTGATAGGATCTGAGAAATACAATTCCGGTAGGATCTGGGTACCTGGGAGCTTGGTCTCACAATAAAAGGACTTTTCTTCAGTGCAACATGAATGCAGGCAAAGGGGCAAAGGGCTAAGCAAGAGGAGAGGGATGATTTTGGGAATCTCAGGTATCTTCTGTTGAAAGAAAACTTCTGTGAATTTATACCTGGAGCCTGATTCATTTCTCCATGGTGATGGAGTCAGATGAGAGACTCCCCCATATAAAGATGTTCTCAGTCAGGGGAGATTCGGGGTCCCTCTTCCAGCTGATCCCTTGAGGATTTCTCACACGAAACTGGGAGGTGAGACTGACTGACAGAAGAGACAATCACCAGTCATTTCATTTGAGAAGTGGAGTTTACAGATCATAAATCTCACAAGGTTCACAAACCTGAAAGCATCTTCTCCTCCAGCCTTTCTTATACAACTCCCTTTGGTTAGTTATCCTTCCTAGATAGGTAACAATATACAGGTAATTTTCCTGGTGTTTGGGCTCATGTAATAAAACAAAAAACAACTGATATGGCAAGCAAACACCTCCTTCCAGTTACAAGTGTTCCCAGCCAAAGAGATGACCACTTTGATGGCCCCTGTTACCATAAACCATGGCCCGTTCCCACAGGCAGCTCTGCTGCTCTGGTGAGAGCTTTCCACGTAGCTCCAGATTAAGTGGAGTGAGGGCACTGCAGAATTTAACACCCTGTATTTAAAGGAAGGTTCAGAGTATCCCTTTGCATTTTTGCCCCACTAAGTAGCTTCTGGTGCCTTTGGGCTGCTGCAGATCTTATGCAGTGGATGCAGTAGATTTGTATTTTTGGATGTGTGTACTTATTTTCAGTAGCCTGCTAGCAAGAATCAGAACTTCTAATAGAAACATTCTCAAGTGATCACCAGATGTTCTGCATTTTCCTCGTAATGCCATCAGTGGATGAAGGAGGCAAGCTGGCACAAGAGACCCCAGCTGATGTCATGGCTGGAGACAGGACAAGTGGAAAGGCCTGGAGAATAAAGACCCCTTCTCCTGGAAAAGGCAGTAGCCAAGGCTCTGCTGTTTGTCATAAGCTGGTTTCTGCACGTTTTGTGTGCATGCAAAAAAAGATGATCCCTGTCCCACACAGTTTACAGCTGGGCCATCATCTTCAGCCTATTTAACCCCACAGAACAGAAAATCCATTTTGTGGTGGTTGGGGCTCCATAAACGCAATTATCCTTTTTTTTAATGTCATTTAATGCATTCTGAAACCAAGAATTTGGTCTTTGGATGCATCCTGATGGGCCAGGAGTAGACATCCCGGGGTGATTAATGGTAGTCACTGTGGGTGTGGATTTGCTGTGGGCGTGCACACGCACACCCCCAGGCTCCAACACCCACACATTCCCACAAACCTGAGGATTGCTTGCGTGTTTAGTTGCAGAATTTTTGGTATCTGGGCATTCTGCTGATTTTTCAAGCTGCAGATCCACTTGGATCAGATTAGCAGAGGCAGCCAAGGAGCCGTATCACTCTCAGCCCCGAGCCAGCTGTTCTTACAGTTCCTTGGGGCCATCCAACATAAAATCATCTTCCCAGGAAGCCAACAGTTACCCTGGGAGGGACAGCTCGGGACCAGAGACAGACAGATTGTAGAGCTGGGGCTGAGGAGTTCAAAGTGCTAAGGAGTGAATCCAGGGAGTAGTGATTGCTAATTAATCCCTCATTTTCTTGGGCATTAAATTCACTTCCAAGCACATCAGTAAGCACTATTCATATTGCAAAATGAGTCATATACAAAATGACTAAAATCTCCATTTCGTGGAATTATTGTTTCAGCCAGTCACTTAATATACTAGTAATATTACTGTTTAATTAATTTCTCAAAATTTGGCATGATTTTTCTACACATGCATTTCTACAGAACCATGCAATCACTTACTTCCACACTTAATACTATTTTGGGAAATTATTTAAATTGCCAGTCATTCCACAAAATAGCTGCATATCTCATGTTATAACTGTGAAATATATTCTGGGGCCTTTAAGGCTATCAGAGAGGATTATTACAGTTATTATGGGCACATCAACAGCATATTTCAGCGTATTCTAGTTACTGGAAATTAAGTTTTTTCTCCAAATTCTTATCCATAAGAACAAGCAATGCTTCCCTTTTAGTTTTAGGTGCACAGCAGTTTCTCAAACTGGTCTGCCACACGGAACATCCCAGTCAGTCACAAAGGGTGCACACAGGGTTTTCACAGCCACCCAGATGACAGCTCTGAGCAGAATTCTGCCCTGGCCACATACTGAGCAAGTCTCCCTTACAGTCAGTTAACAAGGTGGGCAAGTGAAGTCATTTAGTATCTCAGATATTTAATTCAGCTGGTAATATTTTCATCTAAACTACACTGTTCTGTTTTGTGCTTTTCTTTAATTCATCAGAGTGTTGGAAGAAGGAGAGGAGGAGGAATTATTTTATACCTACCGAGCAACCATAATTATGAGCAGTTTTGCTTCTTCTGCTCTGCATAAGTTTTCAGCATGAAGTTGTGAGTTGCAGTGTTTTTTCCTTACGTGGGTTTTTGTCTGTAAGAAGAGAAGAGCTGTGGGTCTGATAAAAGGAGAATCTGATCCTTAAAGAGCAAAGGCACACTGGACTTGGCTCTGTAGTGGGAGAGATACCCAAGTTACCTTTGCTAAAGCAGACTTGGGTGGAAGGCACAATGTGCACCCTTTTGATTTGATTCCTACAGGCTCCTGGACCCTTTCCATCAACTTCAGTGGGATTTAGTCAAGCCTTAGAATCTTCTGTGAAGACATGTGCATTAGCACCCAGGTTGTGCAGGTATTTCCATGTAAAGGTGTGCTTCAGGTGTGTAACTCTGTCAGCTGTGCTTATTTCAGCAGGCAGTCCCAGAACTTGCCAGATAAATGCCTGCAGGACTGGGGCTCTTGTGATGCTCAACAGTAATTGCTTGCTTTTACTTGTGCTTTTAGTTGCTATTTTTCATGGGCTGCTTTCAAAAATGAAAATAAAAGTTCTGCATTGAATTTTCTTTCAGTTTGGAAGGGAAGAAAGTTGCCCTTCCTTTGTTTTTTTCAACACTAAGTAGGCATGAAAACAGAACTGTCCCTAAACATACAAGTATTCAACAAAGAAGTCATGAAGGAAATGCATCTTTCAGCAGTTGTCAGCAGATACATTAGGCTTTCTGTGACAACAGAAGGATCGTCTATCCCCATCAGCTGAAATTCCATTGTCTTATCCTCTTCCCTCTTCTGCCAGGATTCCCATTGAAACGATTGGAAAATTTTCATTTAACTTTCCTGAGCTCTGTATCTGTCAGTGCTGTCCCCCTGCGACTATGAGGACATTTTGAAGTCTGCCAAAGAGACATAGTGCAGGTTGAAATGAGAAAAATGCCATATGTTATTTGGGTAGAGCAGTTTATTGTCTTACAACAGTTAAAAAGAGTTATGATGGGGTTTTCCCCTGACGTTATTTAAAAAAGAAACAGCATTTGTTAGAGACAAGCCTTTGCCAACATATACTTTCTAAACCATAAAAAATTTCACATGGTTTTATCTTATTCCCATTGAACATATTTTTTCCAAGCCAAGACAAGAGCATCCTGACAATGGAGTACAGAGCTCAGAGTAATTGTCCTGGTGCTCTTTGTGTCTTGGGGCCCTCCTAAATAAGCACTGACAGATGTTGCAAGCAGTGGTCAGGAAGATAAGAAAGGGGGGCTGCTTCAACAACTGAGAGTAATTCTCATGTACTTTAACTGCAGAAAGGAGTCAGAGGCAGATACCGTACACAGCTCCTCTGCCATGTTTTCTGAGTGGGATCACTGAAGGATTGCCACAGTTATGGAGTTAAAGGTTTATCTTCTGACACAATGGATAATGCACACGAAGAGCCCGGCAACCAGGCTTACAGATTAAGGAGGATTATTATATTGGGGGGGATAAATCCTCATTAACTTCAGTTTGGGACAGCAGTTCTGTGTGTGTGGACCAAAGCAATGCCCTGGGGGCTGTGCAGACATCAGGCTCCTCTGAACATTTGTGTCAGGCAGAGAAAGAGATCCCTGGAGTTCACTGACACTTCTGATGTAAGTGACTTGCACCATTGGCTCTTTTATGGTTTTGATTTCATTTCACACAGACTTGAGGTACAATAGACAAACCCCTTCCAACAGTGCAGACATGTTCTTCTGCCAGTATGTTTGGGGTTTGTGTGTCTGTTCCTTCTCTGCATTGTGTAAAGGTTGATTGAACACACCCTTAATGTGATAGACCTGTAAGGCCGAAGTGTTAATGGGACCTTGAGCAGTGGCAACAAAAGCCAGCCCTTTAGAAGTATTGAGCATTTCATGGATGGCAGTCTTCTGTTGCTACAGAATTATTCAAGGTATCACAACTGCAATGACTCTGAAGAGTGAAGAGCTTTAGCCGACAAGGTGATAAAAACATAGACAGAGGTCAGAGTCAGGAAATGCAAAGGAATAGATAAGAGAAGAAAGGACCAAAGAATTTCTGTACTGGGAAGGCCCTGCAGGAGCAGGTAGCACTCACAAAGAACAGATTTTCCTACAGTTCTCTGAGGCCAGGAGTGGAAAGGGCATTTGGGAATTACTGGGAGAGAAATGAAAAGTGAGGAGAAGGTATATTGCATTTTACCACAGCATAAATCCGTGGTGACCCCACTTTGTGGATCTCTGTGTGCAGCTCCAGAAAGGCTATAACAGAACTAGAAAGGAGGCGTGCCTGGGGAGCAGGAATGGTCAGAAGCACGTGAGGTTTCTGTACAACTTTAGATTGAGGAGACCAGGACTATTCAGCCTGGAGAAGAGTCACTGGAGAGTATCCATCAGACCAAACTTAACATGTGGGAGAAGAAGGAGCAATGGCCATTCCCTCCTTCCAGTTGTACAAGAAATAAAGGACAGCAAACGAGAACAGCAGTTATTAATTTAATCAAAGGAAATGCCATGTTTGTGGCTAACGCTGAATGCACCATTGCAGGTCGGTTTAGATATGCATAAACAGATCCAGAATGGTAATGTAGACAAATTAACAAAACCAGGGTGCATCAAGTGCTCTGATGATGTGGTTGCAACCTTTGGCCACAGTTCACTGGGAAAATGAAATAGGGAAAAGCAAATTCTTCCATTGTCTTCCTGGATGCTGTCAGATACAGGATGTTATGTATAGATGGACCTGGATGCTCTTGTGTGTAACAGGCAGTGTGCTGTTTCTTTCTTAGATTTATCTCTTAGACCAAGACCTCTGGCAACTCTCATGGGGTTTTTTATCAGCAGTACTAGGATTTGCTTCAGGCTTGCAGTGTGGATGCTTGCTGAGTGGGCTGCGTTAGTTTCTCAACCAGACATACTCTACTTTCTTCCTCCTTAAGCACATCTTGCCCCTTATTAATCAACAATATTTTACTCACATGCACTGCATGACTGATAAAGCATCCCTAGGCTACTATAGACCAAGCATTTTTTTCTCTTTCTTTTTGTTTTAAATTTTTTATGTTGCACATCCTACACAGGATGTATAGCCCTCCTAACTTCAAATATATTCTGCAGTCTGTCCCAGCCATCTGGCATCCTCTTCTCCAAATTAGCATGGTAATAGTACATTTTTCCCTGGGATCATAAGTAAAACACGGTCCCTCATAGATGTTTTGTTGCATGGAAATATTCACAGCTCATTTTAAGATGAAGCCCAACAAAACATGAGGAGCAGGATGAGGGGGATTCAGTCTGTGTGTTTCATTAAAGGTGACCCATTTACAAGGTGCATATTCACTTATCTTTCATGGGTATGGTGTTGGGCATATAACACAGGTATTAAATGAAATTTCCTACAATTTCATGTCTGCATCACAGATTCCAGAGGAGAGACTGCTCAGCAGCAATGCGGCTTCAGGTTTTCCGGTGTAACACTTCTCATACCTGCATCTACCAGAATAAATTCCCTTATTTTTAAATTATGCAAAACAAAAAAACTTGGTTTTGGGAGGAGGTACCAAATTCCCTGGCCTTCTTCACATGCAGGATTTTTCCTGGCACAGTTCAAGGCATAGGAACAAGCAGGGTGCAGGCTTGGAATATCTGGCATTACTGCTGCCACCAGATCATGTCTCCTGAGATTCCCACTTCACTATTTGCTTCTAAAAAGGTCATTAAAACAAAGTTACCCAAATAGACTCCTAAAATTATAAAGGCTCAGACATAATCTGCATCCTTGCCTAGCAAGAAAATTTACTTAGTTTATCATTCAGGCTGGAAGCATCTGGAAGCAGCCTGTGCCGGACAAGGAGTCAGCCCATTTAAAGATTTACTGACAGAAGTGTACTTTTGGTGACTGGAGTGTGGGTCTGGCATTAAGGGAGCTGAAAGTGTGTTTCAGGCCTCTGTCTGAACTTGGGAAAAGCTCTGAATAACTCTCCATTTTTTATTTCTAATCAGGGTAATGAGGGTGTTCATGTTTCCTTTTACACTTCACTAATCTTGGCTGTGTAAAACGTTTCGGATAAGTGAGTGTTTCTGCAGCAGCCAGCACAGTGGTTATGGATCCCTGATTGCTGCCATAAGGAAAACTCCAATGCCATGACTTGCTAGGCCACTTGTTACAAGACGGAATTACACAGACTGACTAGAAACTAATGGGAAGTGGCTGAAAACTTAGGAAAAAAACCAAAACCATTTCCTCTCTACTCCAAAAACTCCAAAATGAAACCTTACATTCAGACAGAAATTTAAATAAGTTTTTAATGCAAAGTGAGGTGTGGTGGGGAAATGGGGATAGGTGGTCCTGTTCACTCATGCTGGGCTCTGCTTTATCTGTCATTGGGTGGCTTTATTGCTTTCCCCTAAAGCTACCCAAAATACTGAAAGGGACTTAAATGTGCAGCTCCAACCTGACCTGGAGCTACTCCATATTGTCCTGGTACCACGTCTGGAGCAGAGGTGGAAACTGGTATGGATGTGTGGTTAAAAAAACCCAAACAACAATCCAGTGGAACTAAGTGGAATTCGAGAACAGTACAATACTTGCCCCTACAATTATTCGGATTTCACCAGTACACACCTCCCCTTGTATAGCTCAAACTGGAGTTGAAATTTAACATATTTTTCCTTCAGTCTGGTATTCTGCACTGGTACATGAATTTGAAACCATCCCAGCATTAAGGCTGTGTCAATGCATCTTGTTAGAAATACCCAGTGAATTGAGGACACTGAGGCAGTTTTTAATGGAAGGGGTTGAGGCAAGTGACAGTTGCCCTAAAATGTCAGTGTAACAACTTCATTGGTTCTGTAGGGAGGAGAGAAACCTATGGAAACATATTTTCAACTTCTGTACTGTTTTTACTCTCGTCCTCTGTGAGGCACCTTTTGCTCTGGCCCATCATGTGAACCACCTGCCTTTACCTGAAACAGGCATAATTACTACTTGTAATTAATGCAGCTGGGAAGGTACACAGTGAGCAACATGTCCTTCAGGAGGAGATTCATTAAGCATTCTGCAGCCCAAATAAATATTCTTCTGCCTCCTGGGGGAAGTTTGTTTACTTACAGTGATGCACACAGATGCATTTGCAGATCAGGCTATCTAGAGGTCAGAGTAACTTTGCCCTGAACAAAAGGAGAAAAATATTTGATTTTTTTTTTCTGCCAAAGCTGATTTATCAAATATAGTGACTTTCTTGTCCCAGAACTATTGCTAACTGTGACCCAAATCTGTGGAGATAAATGTTGTTGGAAAGAAATACGAGGCTAGAACGTGGATATAGATTTTAAAAGTGGAAAAAAAAAAGTGATGCCTGTCAAGTAGCAGTTAGCGCATTCCTTTGGTGTAGTTAAGACATGTTGGTGGTTCTTGTGTGGGAAGGCTCATGGGCAGCACCTCCCTCCACAGACTGGCAAAGACAAGGGGGAGTTTGTGACAATGGTGACAGTGACACTGATGGACCAGTGGAGATAGTTTAAGACAGCTGCATCAATCTCTTAGCTCCAGAGCCTTGATTTTTTTTGTTGTTTTCCCAAGTTCAGGGAAAGCCCTCCTCCTCCTGTTTTGCAAGATCAACTGTGGAAAAAGCTGTTGTTTTTTATGACATACAAAGAGTTGCAGGCAGGATGAGAATATTTGGGAACACAATCCCTGAAAATCTGTGCCTTGGTTAAATCTATCTCTAGAGGTATTTTAATCTAAAGGTATTTTAATCTAAACTGAAGGTATTTTAATCATTTAAATGCTGTTGAGCTTCAAGGTGTCCCTAAACCCCTTAAACCATAAAGTCAAAACAGCAGAAGGAAATTTATTTTATTCTTCCAGCAAAGGAGATAGAGGGTTACTTGAATTCAGAAAGAAATACATCGTAATTCTTAATACAAATTAAATATTTTGAGAACACTTCCTACATTAGATAAGTCCTTTCTCAAGACCAGAGGGGGAGTTTGATTTCCTTGAGTTCCTTCTTTGGAATGACAGTTTCTGCCAAGCCAGATTTGCTTGGGCACACAACTGGCCTATTGCCTCTTTTTTCATAAATCATGCTAAGTTCATGTCAGGCAAATGTACAAATCTACTGCTTGGCATTGTGTCCTGTACTTTGAGGGAGCCACGTGCCATGGGTGTGTTCAAGTGAAAAATACTGTGTTGATTTTGGACACTTTGTGCTTATATAGATGCATTTTGGCCTGTGTGGGCCGGAAGAGAAAGCAGTGACCTGAATAGCCAAGCATGAATCTCAGTTAAAACATTTACACAGCTGAGACCAGGAATCTCTCCTGAGCATAGAGAAAACAGTTGGAGCTGTGAAATGATTTCCAAATCATTGCCTGCCTGAAGGAGCAGCACAAAGCAGGGCTGGTCTGGAGATCACATTTGGAAGGAACAGAGAGATGTTTCCATTCCCATCACTGGCTGGCGCACAGCTCTGGTTTTTCTTCCTCCCTTTCCTTGGGGTTGCCACCTACCAAAGCAGAGCAAAAATAATAACAGAATATCCTGACTAAGCCACTCGTTTTACCTTACATATGGTGATAGAATTTCTTCTGTAACCAACAGCTTGTCTCTCCTTCCTTGCCTGAAGGGTTTGCGTGTATCCATGTTGGTGTGTACAAATACAGGGGTGTACGACGTGTGTGCACAGATACACAGAAGCCGTGAGGACAAGTGTCACGTCAGACAGTCCCCTGGGAACCAACCCAAAGGAGGAAAAAGCCCTCACGACAGACAGTTCCTGTGCACCCCACAGCATTTGGGGAGCCCCATTTGTTTTTTTAAAATGAAGTGGCAGCCAGGGCCTCGGGACTCTCTGGGTGCCATTAGAGAGGCTGCAGGAGATTTTAGGGGAGCTTAAAATCTGCTCTCATTGGATTTCAATTCACTGGGAGAAAAAAAGGCAGCTGAAAACTTTGGTTCTTTTATTTTGTGAAGGGCCAGCACCCTTGGCAGGGAAGCCCTGTCATTCCTAGTCTCAGCAGCCACCCTTTGGGCTGTGGCTTACGGCAATAACCCTGCACAGAGAGGCCTCGGACAGCAGCAGCAGAATTTCTCCTCAAAAGCTTTATCTCACTCTTACCTCCCGGCTCCCACTTTTCACTGTCGTGCTGAGGAAAAGATCGTGCAAAGCAGTTCAAACTAAAGCCACTGTGCTCTTGAACGATTCTGTCCCTATGAACACGCTGGGCCAGCACCATCCCAAAGTGCCAGCTGTGACGTCCCTGATGCAGCTTTCTGACAGGAATCTCAACGCTGCCCGGAGATCTCCCATCCAAGTGTTAGTGAGGCCTGGAACTTCTTTCACTAATGGAAATTTGTGGTGCAACGAATTCTGTGCACACACACAGAATTAAGAAAAAAAAATAAAGAGGAAGGGAGCAAGTAATCAAGCAGTTCTACCTGTGAGAGATGGAGAGAAAAAGACAAAAAGAAAATGCCTCTCAGACAATAGTCATGTTGCTTCATAAACTACTAAAAGTCTGAAGAGTCAGTACAGAAAATTGTGATGAAAATACGTCAAAATACATTGTGTGATTCTTTAACTCAAATGCAAGTATTTTGCAAATTCTGATGAAATGCTTAAAGCTAAACTTACATGACCATTCTCAAAATAGTAGGGAATAAGAATCTAGCTACTCCCGTGTTTTCAAAGTTAAAAGGAATACCGTGTTATTTTTTCTAGGAAATTCACATATGAAACTGGCATCGTGGGTCAAACAGCTGTCATGATGGTTTGGTTGTATAGCAGTGAGGAGTGGGGAAACAGTGTGTCTGTCATGAGGCATTGTATAATTTCATTCGGATTTTCTAACAGCTAGCATGTGTTACTGACAACACCTGTTAAGGGTTCACTGATGAAAAGGAAGGCAGTAAGAAAAACATAGATTTAGTAGAACATCACTTTTTAGTTATTTTGAATAACAATCATGACAGGAAAGTCAAAGAAACTTTACAAAGGAAAACTGAACTTCTTTCCTAGAAATACACACCAGAAAAAACCACCAGAAGCGACCTCTCTAGATGGACTTACTAGTCATGATCCACTCAATTATGAGTGTGAATCCGGCCTTGTCATCAATCTAGCAAACTGTGTCCTGTACACCATCATAGCACAGGCAGCTGTACCCGGCAAGGTGGCATTACTACAGCTGCAAAATATGCCTAGGATACGGTGACATGGAATACAGAATACTGACAGGCAAAGG
Source organism: Gymnorhina tibicen (assembly GCA_013399875.1). Classification (NCBI taxonomy): domain Eukaryota; kingdom Metazoa; phylum Chordata; class Aves; order Passeriformes; family Artamidae; genus Gymnorhina; species Gymnorhina tibicen. Next base: position 61,434 of record VXAZ01002897.1, on the reverse strand, counting down.
GATGAAATACCCACAGTGCCTCTGGCATTGCTCCGGCTGGTCCCTCTGGAGTGGCTGTCGTGTCAGTGCAGTGACACCCTGCCCTGTTTGGCACATTTCCGCCCACCTGGTAAGTCCTACCAAGGAAGAAACGGCCGTGGCTGATGTGTCAGCTCTGCTGCTGTGGTGGCTGGATGGGCAGGATCAAAGGCGCGGAGGAGCAGGGACAGGAAGTTCACACGCTGCGTGTGACACAACACGACGCAAAGACTCGTCCACTTCATATAATGAACCACTAAAAATACCCCGGCGCTGTGAGGACTCCAGAGAACAGCCAGCACACACATCTAAAAATATTGGTCCTATTCTCTCGCCACAGGATACCAGTAACGTCAGTGGGAGCCCACTGAAAGATAGTGGGAAGTCTCTGGGAGTTACTCACATCCTGCATGAGTCCATGTCTCCCTGAAATCCGCAGCCATTCCTTCAGGACCACCGCTTGTTGTTATTTACATGTGGCATACAACTTGTTTGTGTTTTCCCGTTCTCTTTTAACTCGTGCTCTTCCTTGAGAGAAATCATCTGAGAGCAATCTAAGGTTTAGTTAAAGTACACTTCAGAGTTTGGGACCCTGTGGAAATAAAGCCCTAGGAATTATGGCCTTTCTCATTTCTCCCCAACACCTTCTTGTCTCCAGGCAGTGCTGTTATTTAGCATGTGTCCAAGGCTGGATTTCACTGAATTTTCTTTGTCTGGGGATGTTTTCCTTATTTTTCTTGAGAGGTCCCTGCAGCTTGGTCCTGAATCAGCTGACCTCTAAAGGAGTTTGGGCATCTTTTGTCTTCTCTTTTTTAGCCAAGCCTCAGTGCTAAACATGGCTGTAGAGAGAATAACACCTTACTTACTTCTGTGTGTGTGTGTTGCCTCGTATTTCCCATGTTCAAACACACAGTATCTTTTTTTTACTCTGCTTTGCTGCCTGCAATCCAAGAGGGCAAAGCTATTCTCTTTTCTCACTGCTGAGAATGTGCTCATGCACCTTCTAGGTAAGAACAAGTACATCAGCTAATGGTGCATCACTTCATTAAGGGGAAAAAAATCCCTTTGTAAATAATTTGCACACATTTTGTGTCCTACTCTTTCATGTTTGTTTGGAGCTCTCCGTTTCTGAGTGGTCTGCATTGCCACATGGTTGCATAACCTTAAATTTGGGGGATATTATTTTCCATTAGCACTGACTCAGTTTCTACCCTGCAATAATTTTCATGCAACCGTTGCTGAAGTCAATAAGGTCACGTTGCTGCTCAAAATGAGATGGGATCTCATTTATAACGTTGTCAAGATACCAGCAATAGCCTTAAAATTATAGTGCTTTTTTCATACCTTCTCAGGTATATCTACTGACTTAATCTGGTTATTATAATTCTCATGCCAGCAGAACTTGCCTGGGATGATTTGTGCCTTGCCAGGACTTTCTGTTTGAGATAAGGTTTAGTGGGCAATAAGCCTTCTGCTCAGTGTTTTCCTATTGCTCTGAAATGATAAACTGGGATTAAAAAATTGTATAATGCTGATAAAATTCTGGATAACAGTGAATGAAACTTTGTTTCCATTGCTCCTCTCTATTTTTATGGAACGCTAAACCAAACAGTTGTAAAAAAGCACCTGAGAACTGGCCTCCCCCTGTTGGTGTGACTCAGGTAGCTGACCTACAGTGAAATAAACTTCACAGATACCAGGTGTGCTGGTATGGCTGTGTCCTTCATCAGAGCACCCGTGTGCTCAATCAAAACACTTAATTAAAATGGCCACAACAGAGGAAGTATTATATGCCACCACAGCCCCTCAGGACAGGGAAACTCACTGAGGTGTGGCTTTGTCCACTGATTGTCTTTTTCTTCCATTTTAATCGTCATTTCTGTGCGGAATGATTTGATTTCCAGGAACACACGTCTCCTTGATCAGCCCCAGAACAAGCACAACAGAATGTGTATAAATATAGAAGCCTGTTTATTTCTAGGTATTTTTTTCCACACCACATCCGGTCAGTAGTTTAGATGAATATTTAGACAGTTGAATGAAAACAGGGCTTGGGCGCTGGATCAGCTGTAAAGGTTGAGGAAGGAGTGGTCTTCCCATTATTTGAATTATCTACCTTCTTTACTTAAATTAACAACAATGCTCCAAACAGTAAAACAGTCGTGAGTGCTCAGCAGCCAGTGGATTGTTTTTAAACACCTAATTTTAAATCATTATCTATTTTTTTAAGAATCTATGTCTTATCGGTCTCTCCATAATCACCCAAAGATTGAATTTGGGATTTTCAAATGTATGTGCTATGATTCCCCATAGATGACTTTAACCCCAGCTCACATGGACACTTTCTTGAAACCAGAAATACCTTTGGGTATTAATTTTACCTGTTCGTCCTTGGGAATATCCTCTTAGTTTACAGAGAAAGGAAAGAATTTATCATAAATAAGGTGTATCAAGATGATCTGGAAAAGACATGATTGAGGGGAGAGACGTGGGAGATGTCTCCAAGTTCATAAACAGGGAGACAGAGACAGCAGTTAACCATTAGTGACCAGGCGTTACAACAGGTGCCAGGGCACCAAAAGTGACATTAGCAGGATGGAGGGAAAGAAGAGGTCCCTGTTTTATTGGGCAGCACGGAGCAACTTTGCAGAGTGTCTTGCCACGGGACAGTGAAGAGGGTGATATTCCAAGAGGTTCCAGGAGACGCTGTCCACATCCATGCCGGAAGGCTGGCGCAGGAGGACATGAATGTCAGCGCTGCACATCCACCTCAGGAAGCCCCTGAAGAGATGATTACTGAGGCCAAACAAGGAAATGAATAATGTTACACAACCTCAGCTTTATACTCTCCCATAAACATCTGCTGCTGGAAGCAGAGGACGTGCTTGGTGGCCATTTGATTTTCTGTGCTGCATTAGGCCTCCTCTTCTCTTTCTTGTGGCATTCTCTGTCTTTAAAAGGATCATCTTTCAAACTTGAAAAAGTCCTGTGATGCAATTCTGCTTTCTTAAAAGAAGCATAAAGGCTGTACAGATCTGGGTAAATTTAGACAGTCTTCTTATTCACACTCTGCTGCTCTTCCCTCATTGCTGGCTACGGTTCCTCGTGTGTTACACCAGGTAACCTCAAGATTTCAGGTAACCTCAGATTTACATGAGTTATGTTGTCTGAGTCTTGCAATGAGATTCTTGTAGCTCCAGCATGATATTTCCCTAGAGTTGTATGTCCATTTCCCTTTCCATCCTCCTTAGGACTTCTGTCTGCAGGTCTTTCTGAGTTTTGTGTGCTGACTCCTGTTTCTCCCTCCTGGGAGGCACCTGCTTCCTGGAGACCTTGCTCTCCACAGAGAAGTTTCAGAAAAGTGGCTCTAACCAGGGAGCAATTACTCCTTTGTTCTTCCCAAGCTTGTTACAACCCAAACACAAGCATCCATAAATCCCAGATCTATTCCTAGACAGAGGCATTCACTCCTCCCTGAAACTGCAGAGTGCCAGCTTAGAGCCTAATAAAAGGTTATCATAACACTTAGAGATAAAAGCAGTTTTGAAAAACAAACAATAATATGTGTGTGTGTGTGTGTGCGTGTGTGTGTTCCCTACACAAAATTTAAAATAGAATCATCATCATCATCATCATCATGCAAACCTAAGGCTTGCCCCTACTTGCAGCAGCAATAGGTTGTATTTGGGCATAAGCAGTTGCTACGGGGCCTGATCCAACTCCCACATAAGTCAGCAGGAGCCTTTAAATTCCCTTCAGTGGGAGTGAAACCCGAGCACTTGGATATTTTCTGAACACTGACATTATAGGCTATAAAAAGCAATCCTTTAGGTTCCGATATAAAACCCAGCAATGGCAGGGACAGACTGATTCTTGAACGTGGGTCCTCAGTGCTATTGTATTGAAGATAATGACTGCAATTCATTGCCAATCTCTTTGTTATTACTGGTGTAAAAATAGATCAGTCCGGGCAATGGGATTAACCACTCCTTATTTCTTGGCCGGTTTCTTTATTGTTGTTGTTGTTGTTGTTGTTTTTAAATAGTTTTCCTGTTGTGTTGTTACAAATGAATTCTGGTAAATATTTGTCCTTACACTTGCTGTAAGCGTATTCCTTTCCTGGTGGGGCTCTGCACAGCTCCAGATGTGCAGAGCTGAACCTTTGCAAGAACAAAGAGGGCCCCAAGTGCAGCCACGCAGGGGCGAGGGGGCAGAAGGCTTGTGGCACCTCTGGGAAGTTGCTGCGTGCAGCTTTGCTTTGAATGCAGCCATCTCAGATTTTAGGAGTGTTTGACTTGGCTACAGCTGGAGTCAGGATGAAGAATTACAGACAGGAAAAGGGTAAAATCTCGCTCTGTGTTACTCAAGTCACCCCGCACATTACCCAGCCACGTGCTGGTGGCACGGCATGTGAACAACTGCAGCATCACTGGGGTGCCCAAAACTCCATTTCCACCAGCTCTCCTGGATTCTCCTGTTTTGGCAATGTGCCTGCTCTTCTCAAAGGGAAAGAGACCAGCATCCCACTGGAGAAATGTGTGCTGAGTTGCATGTGCCCAGCATTTGGGCTGAAATTGTTTTTAACCCAATGAAGAAGATAAATTCTCCCTTTTTTCCTTTTTGGGACAACTTAGTGGCAGATTGACCATCAGCTGGTGCCTTGAAAAACAGCAAAAACCTGGTGGAGTCACCCCTGCTCCAGGCAAATATCACACAAGTGTTACATGAACAAAGTGGCTGACAGATGCACTTCCAAACACACCTAACCTGCTGTTTCCTAGTGCACATCCACATGGAAGCAGGAAGCAGACTTCCAGAACATGAAAGGAAGATTTGCTTTCTTATCTCATTGTGTTCTAATGTGACTCGAGGCAAACAAAATACAGCTATGGGCTTTGTTTTTTCAGTTATTCTGTGCAGCCAGTATAGAGCAGTATCTCACCATGTGGTTAAACCTAACTCTTACTGGCCCGAAAAATCTGCACATAATTCCAGAAATTGCACAGAATTCAGGAAATACTTCTCCTAATGGCCTGTTCTGACCAAGGACAGCTTTGTTCAGACCTCTGTCACGCCATGGGATGAGAAGAGATGCACAGATGACACTCACCTGGCATTCAGGAGCTGGTGTCAGTTCTGCACATATTCCCTGCATATCCCTTGGCTGGGGGGGCTGGCACTGAACTGACTATAAATAGCTGTATTTTATGATAGGCACTGAAATTAGGGTTCAGTGCAAAGCATGTGGGAGTCCTCCTAGAAGCCTGGATTTGTCCTATGCACTTAACTCTCTTTGACACTTTTTAGAGGAGACAGCAATGAAATACAGTGATTCTCACTGAATAGCTGGAGGAGGAGGAGAACAGTTTGAGCCTTGACAGGCTGAAGTGTTTTAAAATGTTTTTTGCAGCTATTGAGAGTTACAGTCTTTCATGCATTAGTTGTGGGTCAAGTAGAGTTTAATTTCAGCTAAAATGGCGGAAGATGGGCGGTGAGTGGAGAAAAACTGAAAAAGGTTGGATGAATATTTTATTTTTTAAAATGTGAGAAAATTCAAATTAATCTGAGAAGATCTGCAAAGGAAAGATTAAATTCTGCCAGTGCCAGTCCTAGAAATAATCCCCTGTTAATGTACCAAACCAGTCACATGAGCTAAATTTTACTTGCAGACTCTTTCCTCAGATGTGTTCCCACCCTTCCGGTACTTTTCTTTTTAAATATTATTTCCACTAGAAAGGTTAAAGCACATTTGGCTGTTCTGATTACGCATACACGATGGTGCGATCCATTTTGATGGTGTTTTTTCAATATTCATGACAGACAGTCCCACCCTTTAGGCTGAAACTCCCTTTGATTTCAGGTGAGGATTTTTGCCTAATGATCAGGCCCTGGGGTGTTTGGCTCATCAGTTGCTACGTAATCAGCTAAGAAAAATTTGAATTGATAAAAAGCAGGAATAATGGCACAGATCGCTGGCAGAGCAAATACATTTCAGAGTGCATGTGTAAGAAAAATCTCTTCCTCCTCAAAAAAAAAAAAAAAAAAAAAAGTAGAAATGCGGCTAATGTTGTGTGTGCTACTGTGTTATACATTGGCAACAGAAGGCTCAAGGAAGGATTCAGACAACACTGTCAAATGTCAGACCAACCCAGAAACTGTTTCAAGTTGCTGAGAGCAGTTGTTGAGAGAAAATTGCTGAGAAAAAGAGAGAATAAACTCCCACCATTCTATGGGATTGAGAGCTCCAAGAGTTTGTGTCCATGCAGGAGCTGTAGACTCATAGAACGGTTTGGGTTGGAAGGGACCTTAAAGCCCATCCAGTCCCACCCTTGCCATGAACAGAGACACCTCCCACTATCCCAGGTTGCTCAGAGCCCTGTCCAACCTGGCCTTGGGCACTTCCAGGGATGGGGCAGCCACAGCTTCTCTGGGCAACCTGTGCCAGGGCCTCACCACCCTCACAGGGAAGAATTTCTTCCTAATACCAAATCTAAACCTGCTCTCTGTCAGTGAGAAGTCATTCCTCCTTGTCCTGTCACTCCAGGCCCTTGTCAAGAGTCTCTCTTCATTTTTTTGCAGGCTCCCTTCAGGCACTGCAAGGCCACAATTGGGTCACCCCAAAGCTTTCCCTTCTCCAGGCACAACAATCCCAACTATCTCAGCCTTTCCTCACAGCAGAGCTGCTCCATCCCTCTGATCCTCTTGCTGTCCCTCCTCTGCACAGCTGAGGCTGCAGCAGCTCCACGTCCTTCCTGTGCTGGGCCCCCAGGGCTGGAGGCAGCTCTGGTAGGGTCTCACCTGAGCAGGGCAGAGGGGCAGGATCCTGCTTTTTTTGATGCATCCCAGGACACAGTTGGCTTCTCTGGACTGCAAGCGCACGTTACTGACTCATGTCCAGCCCCTCATCCCCCAGCATCCCAAGGAAGTCATGCAGATGTAGCCCAGAGCTTTGAAATCAGTTCCCTGTGCCTGGATATCTGCAGGCCAGTGTTTGTGGCCACCTGGAGGCACCCACTGATGTCACAAAGGTGCCACATGGGCTTAAGGAGAGGCCAGCAGGGACACCACTGCAGTGGTGCTTCCCACGGAACTCTGTGGAAAAACTCTGTGATATTCCCAAGGTTTGATGAGAATGGAGCACTGTGACAGCATTTTGTAAGACACTGTTAACTCATCTAACCTGAAGCCCCTGCTCTGGGGAAAACACACATATTATATGTCTCATACAATATTAGAGCTTGGTTCCCACTTTTGTAAGAAAATGTTTTCTATCCAAGTGCTGGACAAAAAGCATCCAGTCTCTGAGGCTGTTTTCAGGTGGCTTTTAGCCACCAAAGCTCCTGGTGTTTCTTTAGAGCATTTTCATTTTCTGAACAGCATAAATGATGTCACTTATCGATTGCCAAACCTATTTCATAATTTCAATAACCTCCAGGGGACTGATTAAATCTGAAATACTTTGGCCTATTTTAAAGGAAGTCTAATTGTGTTTTTAAGTCAGCCTTGGAACACATGATTCTTTATTAACCTAATAAGCCTCCATTATCCCATTCCCAAAGTTCTATTCAAGCCCTGTATTTAGTGTAAAGTACCGTGCACTGGTTAATTAGAGCATATTATCTTGGAAGAAAATGCTGAATCTTATTCTGCAGAGTCAGGGCTTGGAGAATTTGCTAATACTCTGCGTGTACCCAGCTTGGTTCTTATCTGAGCCCTGGCATGTGTTAGCAGGGCAATTACCTACTTGCAGTAGCTGCCTGCTACTTGGCAGAGGGGAGTGCTGAACAGAGAGTTATTTCACCAAAGATAGAAAAGTGACTCATTTTGATTACTCAGTCATGTCCTCTCCTCCTCGTGCGTGCACAATGGGAAAGTCTGATGGAGCCGGGGGAAAGAGGAGCAGCATGTGTTCCAGTCTCTTCTCTTATTCACCACCTCGCTGTAGCAAAACTAAAAAGCCAATAACTATAATATAGCAAGAGTGAGTAATAAGACATTTCACCTTTGCACATTTAGAAGGCGAATCCGAATTTAAAGGGAAGTGACAAGTTAAAGTCGTCAAGGACTAAAGGGTGGCAATAACTCAATTTCATTTTTGTTTACCACAATTTCCAGTCAGCTTGGCCTTCTGGTCTCTGTCTTTCTGTTCATGTTGCAAAAAGGAGAAGTGCTCTCATCCAAACAGCACCCTGTTTTAAGTTAGTGTAGTACATTTTACTGGAAAAGTGCATTTGCAAAATACACTCTTGCTAATCTGGGGAGATGGAGTAGACTGTGTGGTAACATTTCTAAAGCCTCCTACTGACTTGGTGACCCCATTCCTGTATTTAAGTGATCCAGGCCCATGGAACTCTCCTGAGACTTGCGGACTCTCCAAACCATCCCTTACAGACATGTTCCATCATTTTAAAAGGTTTTTCATGAAACAGCTCACCAACTATGCCCATTTTCCTACTGAAAAAAAATATTATTACATTAAAAAATTGGCAGCACTAAAAACTATATCACAAAAAAGCCAGAAGTAAACAGTTTGCCTCTACAATAATCTCTTCAGGTTGATGGTCTGTTCAATAACACCTCGTTATTCATATTCCATGCTAATTAATTTAGTAATGGTCCCTTAATCTAATGCAACCTTGTTTCAAAAATTGGAAAACTGTTTTCATTAAGGGTTTTGTGTCACTCCTGCAAGGTTTAGCCCAACAGTGTCATTTGAAACACATGCAAATTTGTGGTTGTACATCTGACAGTGGCACATCAATGTAGCAGCAGCATTTAAACCACAGCATGCACAGTAGATCATTTTAATCTGGAGGACAGATTAATAAATCTTTTTTGCCCTTCCTGATTTTTAATATAAAATCATCTGTTTCATCTCTCGTGACATCAGCAGAAGGATGTCCAGTAAAACAACAACAGTTTCAAAGCCATAAAGTAAAAAACTTCAAATGGTTTTCTAGAACTTTCTGAAATTAAGCACTTTCTTAAAAAAAAAAAAAAACAAAGCCACATCAACACTGAGTTACTGGGAAAGCCCTCTCAGATAGTGACCACGCTGCTCTTGACCTTTCACCAACGCTCTGTGGCTCTCCTAAAGCCTTCTCCAGTGACCTTCACACCTCCCACTGCTGAGACCACTGTCCTCACTGAATCCTGACCTCTGATCACTGTTTCAGTGAGATTTTAAATTTACATGTCTTCAAATATCCTTTTAGTACCCTTCCTTTATCTAAACACTAGTTCTCAGTGGAAAATTGTAATGGTTCTCTGCCAATGAGAACATTAAGACACGATTTCAATAAAAATGATGCATAAAATTTTGCCCAAAAGGATACACTTGAACCTTTTAGAATGCAATGACTTTAATAATTCTATTTTTTTGTTCCACAAAAATGATTTCCCCATTTTTCAGCCATCTCTAATTTTAACAATAACTTGCAGGTGTTTCCTGTTAAGTTGGTAATAACTGTGTCCTGGGATAATAAAACTCTTGGGTTTGGCCCATTTATCATATTTAAATTATAACTTAAAGGTGCATCCTGTTTACAAGGTAATAATTATATATGGGACTAAACAAACTCTTCTGGAGCCAGTCCAATCTATTGTGTTGTGTTGAGCTTGAAGAAACCTTGGATAATGCCATAGGTAGTAAAAGTTGACTCTCCCCTCTTAACAAAAAATGGGGAAAAGATAGGGAAAATGGTTGGTATTTTGTCTAAATTAGGAAATTAACGTTGAAAAACTAAGCAGCCTCCAAAATGAGCAATCAAATAATCTTAAACCCTAGCTGATGGCCAGACACTCGGTGAGAACACACCCATGTGGTGAATTCCTTAGGGTGGACGTCAGCACAAGGCGTAAAGGCGCAGCCCTGCACCCCCTGCTCTGTCTCCCATGTCCTTCCAAGGGTTCCAAGCCATGCTCCCCTGGTTCTGAGGCAGCAGTGCCCCATTCCCAGGCCACTGGCCTCAGCCTCCCATATCCTTCCTTGCTCTGTGCCATGGCTTGGATTTTAAAATGTGCCCATTTTTGTCAGGAGAGAAAACCCAGAAGGTTCAAAAAAACCCCAAAACCCTGGGGAAGGAGGTCAGCTATTGAACTCACAAGTCATCTGTCAGACAGCTGCCTTACAGTGAGATTTGGGGTCTCATGCAGAGCTCTCCACCTTGCCCCAGTCCCTTGCGCTGATGATCCCAAATTTCCAGCCCTTTCCCCAGCACCAGCCTGGTGCTCTCCACCTCCATGGTTTAACTGCCTGCAGAACCTCGTGCAGTGGGACAACAGTCACTCCTTTGTTGAGGTCAGGACTTAGGGGGCTGTGGAAGGAATTTGGGTTGTCCTGTGTGCAGAGGAAAGTAGCAACTGCAGCGTGAAGCACAGAGAGATACCAGCATTCAGAAAAGCCACTCCAAAAATAAACTCCAGAAGCCATCAGTGCATTCGCTCACATTGTAGCTTGGCTCCAGGGTTTCACTGTTATTTCTTAACAGCAAAATAAGCCCCAAACATTTTTCTTTTTTTCTTCTTCTTTTTTTTTTTTTTTTTTTTTTTTTTTTTTTTTTGCTACATACTGCACAGTATGAGTAATTCAAGGAGAGAATAAAGGCTGGCATTGTATAGTACACTTTCTCATGCGCACACAAACCTCCTTCCAGCTTACTGAAGGAATCAAAGGGTGGAGGGAGTGTCTCCAGCATTTCATGTAAATGACGTCTTTTTTTTTCTCCAGTTTTAATGCCACCATAAACTCAGTGTGATGAAGCATTGATGAATAATGAGCCCATGACACATGGTACTTTTAGAACAGCTCATATATTTGGCACATGCCGGGCCCCATTTGTGTCTTTTCTTTCTCTGCCCCCACCCCCCAACCTCGGGCACAGGTTCGCAAACACTTTTGCCATAAGGAAGAAATGCAGGTTCATTTTCACACTGAGCAGAGTGGCATCCCTCCCTGTGGGGTGCTGTGAGGCAGGTCGTGCCATCCGAGCGGGCATCACACCCTTGCCAAAGTCACTGCCTGGACAGGCCAGTGGTCACCCTCAACTGGGAGCCGCCAGTGGGGTGGAAGCTTTTGTTCCTTCCCCGTCTCCCACCAGGCACAGAACTGCCACCTTCCCTGGAGCAGTGTCACAATGGCCCTGAGTAGAGAAATCGGGACATCCTTGTGAAAAAATGCAGCTTCTTACTCATCAAGTGACTTGGAGGGAGCTGGGGCTTAACTTGCATTTTATTGAGAAGGATGCCCTTTTTCTGTATAGCAGTGTCCTGGATTTCTTGGTAACAACTGAATTCCTGGATTTAAAACCACCTAGGAAAGAACTTGATAAGTCCTAAGTCACCAAGAGTGACCCAGCTGTCAGAGGGGGACAGGGAGAAGCACAGTCATATGGGAAATTAAAAGCCTTGGCAGTGAATCTCCAGTGCCAGAAGTGTTTCCATCCACATCTGCCAGTCCTAACCCTGCAGCAAGGTCTGTCCTTTTGCCAGCTCTTCCTTACAGAGGGGAAGGTCAGGGACAGTCTCCTGGCACAGACACACTGGAGACCTCAGCCTTACCTTCTGATCCAGCCTTCTGAGGATTTGTGTTCCGCTGGAAATTTCCTTTTCGCCAGGTGGGGACACCCAGAATGGGGAGGCAGAAGAGAATTTAACAGTGCTGGAGGCACAGCATGGAGGATGTTTTCCCAGGAAAGAAGGAGGCTGGACAAAACCAGCAGTTTTCAAGTTTGGCCAAGGAGCCCATCATGTAGCTGAAAAGGTCTGCTTTCTTACTCATCAGTGTAAGAGTACCAGCAACATAAAGCTTTGTCCTATAAAAATCCTCTCTAGTGTCTAGGCCAGTGTACGAAGAGTTTTCATTTCTCATTTGCCTTTATCACTTTGCCTGTGTTGAGACATGGGACAATATTTTATTTTAAGCTTTTTTTTCCAATAAATTTTTGCAAGTTTTCAAATATGAAAAAGGGCTTATGTCTACTCTCCAGAAAGGTCCATAATTTCTTTAATGGCGGCTTTCAAAGCAACATAAGGAAACAGGGCATAAGGAAACTACTTGAATCTTCATTGCTTTGAAAAAACATGTAAACATACCAGTTTTAAACCAACCACTTTTTCCCCATTGTTGCCAAAAATCCTGTAACGCTTTGACATGGCTGTTTAAGCTGAAAGAGGTGACATCAGACACCCAGGCTGCCATGGAGAACATAAGGAAACCTGGATATTGCTGACAAACCATGGACAGGTCCTTCATTTCCAAAGTTATCAGGACCACACATGGCACAAGCACAAATTAATGCCATTTCTCAACTTGATTATGCTCATTTCCCTGGGTGACAATCTCTCCTGGATGAGATAAGCCCAGTGCTCCTGCTAGGAGCTGCTTCTGTCACTCAATTCAGAAAACAAGGTCAATCAACCCACTTTATCTCCAAAAAAAAAAAAAAAAAAAAGCCATTACCAGCAATTTTCTCCATTTCGTAACAAAGCTCCAGAAGTTGCATGACCCCATTTCTGTCATCAGAACTGTTTCTTTTTTTCCCCTTTTCTTCAGGCAGGCTGCAGGGAGGATTTGAAATAAGGAACTAAATGAGTTTCTTGAAATTGGCTTTTTGTAGCAGAGCTACGGGAACCACGTTGATTGAAATGAAGGCCTCGGGGAATCAATTCCTTCTGGCAAAAATTACAGTTCCTAAAACTTTTATCAGTCTTTTCACACCAATCATTTATATTTTAGAACTTATTTTAAGATGAGGTTGTGTCTGAGGCTAATTATTGGCTTCTAGAAACAGATAAAGCTAAAAGCATGCTGATAATCTGCTTCTAATCTCTCTGTACCAACCTCCTTTGGCCCCATACAAATCTTCTGGTAAATGATAAATTTGGCAGCTCTGTTTTCAGCATTGGCTCAAACTCAGCTGATCTGAATGCTCTTTTTAAAACAAAAACAAAAACAGCTCCTCCTTTATGAAATACGCCGTCACTGTTCACTCCAAGCTGCAACTGGTTAGGCTGAAAAAGGGTTAAATCCCAGTTTTCCATGGCCACATTGAGTGCTCCTATTTTATTTGCCTCCTTGATTTTAAGTCAGCCACATGCCCGCTGCTGAAACTACAATGCAGTCAGTGTCTGGATCTTTGACAAAGATCAGGCTTTCATCCCTGTTATTTGTGTTACTCCTCGGAGTTTTTTAATGGTTTTTAGCAGAGAAAAATAACAGTCATGGCTTGGAAGTGCTTCAGAATGACCCAGCACTTACCATCGTGCAGCCCTTTGAGGGATGCTTTGGGATCCAGGTTCTGGCTGTTGCTCCACGAGGATCTATGTCTTTTCAGGCAGGTTTCCAGTGACTGGCATGGGAAATATAATAATCTGTAATAATGAGGAGCAAAATTCTACCTTCACCCCAGAGACTGGGGCTTGGTACTTTCAGAGAAGCTGCAGTCAAGTGGAAGAAACATTCATTTGATCACATCAGCCAGATCATGTGAGATTTCAGCTCAGCATGGTGACAGGACAGTCACACCATTCTGTGTCACCTGCCAAAAGAGTTGTCCTTATTCAGCACGGACGTTAAGCTTTGCCTGGATCCAAATCCAGACCAGAGCAATTGCTTCTCCACTTTTTTTCTTAAAATCTCTTTCTGCAAGACGCTCCTTCCAGAGCTGTCTTCAAGTCTTAGAGAGCATGCAGAGAGATTTTTGTCTCCTTCAGTGCTCCACCCCTGCATCACTCCATGTCCTAAACACTTTAAATGAGGGGGACCTTGAACTTCTTGCTCACATGGGGTATGTTACCACTGCCCATTGAAGTAACAGTTTTTCCATCTCTGAGTATCCTTTTCCTTTGCCTTTAGCCATCATTCTCTGCTAGACAACATCTTGGATGTTTTCTTCCTTAGAAAAGTGTCTGTTGAAAGTCACTCTTTGCCCACAGCTACCTGACATCACACACAGCATCACACACAAACCTACTTTTCCTCGTATTGGCAGTTTGGCAAGGAAACACGTCGGATGGTTGATAAATGATCCTTTTGTAGGGGTAACAGAAGTGGCCTCAGAACTTACCGTAGGCCTCTGGTTTATGATGTAAACTTCACATTTTCCCAGAAGATAAAGGAATTTGCACACATGGTGAACTTGCCGTTGTCATTTGTGTAAAGTTTTGAAGATGAATTAGCAACTGTCTGATCCAAAGTCCACTGAAGCCAGTAAAGGCCATAAAGAATCAAAGACAATAAAGACACAAAAGAGTACTGACAGCCAAGATATTATTATCCCTTTTTTTTTTTTTTAATAGAAACCAGTTCAATGAACTCTTTCTATTATGCTCTGCAGCATACAAATAAACATATCATGACACATTTTTCTGCCTTGGCTAAAACAGCTCAACAGAATAACATCAAATCATCAGTATCAATCAATCCATTACTTTCATAACTGAGATATTACAGAATTAATTTTGTACTCAAAGACAGACTGATCTGAGACTGCAAAACAGTGCCCTGTTACTAAATCACAGCTGCAGAGGGAGGGACTGGGCTTCTGATGCACAAAATAAGAATTAGCTGCTTCCAACTGTCCAGTGTATCACGAACTTACTTGGATTTAACATACTTCCTCTGCCTCTACATGAGCCATACTCTGACAGCAACTCAGACAAGATTATCAGGCAGCCACCAGCACGCAAGAGCAAGGGGTATGTAACCAACAGGAGGTACAGCAGTCCCCTCTCCTGCTTCCCCCAGCTCTGAATCCAGTTTTCAGTCCAGATATCTTGCTCAGCTGAAAAAGAAATCAATTTCAGTTGTTTCCCTGGGATAGCATTGCAAGTCTTATAGCCAAGGCAGGGCTCCTGCTACAGACCAAACCCCAGGGGAATCCAGCCGTGCGCTTGCAGATCGCTGGTGCAGGACACGCATGGGGTGAAGGTGCTGCGTCAGTCACGCGTGCTTACATCCCTCCAGGGAATCCCGGGGAGAGAGATGGAGCCCTGCCCTCAACCCTGGCCAAACGGCCGGGCTTTAGCACTCCTCCAAAGCCTGACAAATAGATGGCCTTTGTCTGATGCCCCGGAGGGCAAATGCAAGCTAATAAAAACTTGAGTCCACACAGATAACGTATAATTGTAACTGGGTTTTAGGTAATGGTCTTCCAGGCTATCTCATTATTCTCTTTGAACAGGCTTTGAATTACGCTTTTGCAATTTTAGATAAAAGTGAAGCAGTGGTTTTGCAGCATTAGCAAACTAAGTTAGATTGACTAGTTAGAATTAATGGGTACTTTGATTTCATCTTTTCTCTTTAACCTTGAAACCAGCAATCAGGCAGCAAAATCATTTTCCCCTGCTCATGTTTTCTTCCTTCAGTCATCTTTCTCCATTCTGCCCCCTCAGGCACTCGCTTCTGGTTTGTTTGACTTTGGCCAGGCTGCATTTCCTTGACTTCCAATTCACAGGTGCTCTCTAGAACACCAGTGCCCGCATCACAACATTTTCAATATTGAACTGTGACTATTCGTAACCAGGATGAAGTCAAGATATTTCTCTTGGTGGTGGCCCAACCAGTTCTTCTGGCTCTGCTTTTTTATTATTTTTGCTCTTATTCTGAATGCATTGTAATGGCCATTAGTGCTGTGGAGTCTGAATGAATCATAACAAACTCCACTCACCCTTTGCTCCAGTGGTTTATACAGAGCAGAACAAATCTCTGAGGAGCTCTCCCCCATGTTCTCCTTTACCCTCAAGCAGACACGGCCCCCCAAACAAGCCTAAATCAGCTATTACCAGCCATGAGCCTCTGGCAGCCCTGAAATGCACTGAGTCTTAGTCTTACACAAAAAACTAATGAGCACACAGGTTCTTAGCTAATGTGGCCGCCCAAGGCACCTCTAGGTCATGCACCCAGACTCATCCAGAAACTGCAGGATTCCTGAATTTCCATTGTAAAGGCCACAGATATCCTGGTGGAGGGGGAGAACGCTCACATCTCCACTAAACCTGCTGTGGAGGGCCAACATAGGCAACTTGAATGGGCTTGCAGCCTGATGCCAACACCACTGCAAATAAAACGTGCAATAAATGCAGAGCTGATATGTACAACAGCCTTATCTGAGTAGAGTATTTCAGCTAGATGAGCTTTTCACTCATTTATTGCATAATTCCCACATGCTACGCCATCCCCTAGACTTCCCTCTGCTTTGGATCAAAGAGGCCACACAAATTATGACAGTGGCAGAAGTTACCACAAGAGCATCGTGTCCCACAGTCCCTCCTCTTTCCATTTTTCCTCCCCAATATTTATTTGAAAATAAGTGTTTTCACAGGAGTTACAATCCACAAAGCCCTAAAGACTTGTAGAGGGGAAAAAAAAAATCTCAGGTGCTACTTTAGAAATTCCTCATTTCTAAACCTCAGTGGATTAAAGTTTCTGCCCTAATGATCCGTGTGAGTGCTTTTGTGAAAAACTTTGAATACCTTTATTGATTACATTCTTTATAGCACAAGTCTCTGGACTCTTATTCTTATTTTTCTCATCTGAAAAGCTCCTATAAAGACATACAGTACCAGAATGGATTAGTGCATTAGCCCTTGCCTTTGCAGACTTACTTGCAATCCAGACAGGATTTGGATGAAGGGAGTCTTACCAGGCAGGATCACACTTCTTAGCGGAAAATATTTCCATGCCGAAAAAATGGGAAACGTAATAACATTTAGCACAATTCAACTTGTTTGATAGCCTTCTCTGTGCTGAGGCACGGGGGTGGCTACACAAACAGCACCACCAGGCAGCACTGAGATGCCTCGAGAGAGCTGTCTCAGAGCTAGGGTAGTTTTCATAAAGAGCTTTCTCAGAAGAAGATAAAAGAAAGCCCTTTGGTAAAGCTGAATGGGAGACTCCAGCTGGCATAACAGAAGTTACAGGTGAAAAATGAGGTTTATTGGCAGAATGTTTGGGTCTGGCTGAAAGAGCAGCACAGTGCCCACAATTTTCTCTTTCCTCTGACAGTGTCTCCATAACTATTTTCCTCCTGGTGTTTTCCAACACAAGGCTCTTTCATGTAAGAAAATAGATGAGAAGGTGAATATGAGTTTTAGTTTTAAAATGACCTACAGGGCCTTCAGTCTGTTTTTAGAAAGGAAACAGGATTTCTGTCTAAAACCAGACTCCCCACCCTCTCTTTCTATCCTCCCTTGTCCTTTCCACCTGTTTAGATGTTTTCACAGTGGGATAACACATTCATTCCCTCCAGACCAGGGCTCAGCTGTTAGGAATGGAAAATAAAACCCAAGTTTGCAGAGTATTTTTAGCCCAGAGAAAATAAAGCGGTTGCAAATCCCGTCCACCCAGCAGCTCCTCCGGCTTGTGCAGATCCCTGCCCAGAAAGAAAGGAAACCGCAGGGCCAGGCTGAGCCCACTGATGTTATACCAATGCCAAGTACTCTGGAGTGACTCACCCAACAATCCCACCCTTCTTTTGCTGCCTGTGTGAAGGTGCCCTCCCCAGAAGTCACATCAGCTGGTCCTTGCCATGGCTGTGGCACTGGTGCTGTCACTGCCACAGATGCACTCAGCCCGTGGCTCTCACCCTCAGCAGAGATAATCTGTTGATGACTGGCTCATCAGCAGGTTGCAGATGGGTCTCCTGTTTCCCTCTGATCTCCCCAGCCTCGAGGGACCGGCCTTCTGAGAAAAGGCAGCACGTAAGGGGATACAACACTAAACAGATGACACATATTTTAGATCCACCTAATGGCTGACCCTGGTTTCCAAGCTCCCCAAGTGCCATTTGTTTTTAACAAATGGCCACCCCGGCTGTGGAGATGATATTTTAAAAATGTCTTTGAAAGGGCTGACTTGCCTCTAATGGCATCTGCAGCATGTGTGCCCCTGACAGTTGTCCTCTGTGCTGTCAGGCTGCTCCCACTGCAGGTAAAAATGAAGTATTCTGAAATAGGAATTGTAAACTGACAAGGAAATGTGCTTAGAAAAAGCATGTCCTGAACAGAAGAGGTGGTTTTAAGAACCAAAGAGAGGAGGACCTAGAACACACTTCCATCTATGGCTAGGTCTCAGCATCCTTGGACTGTGAACTGTAAACTGAGTTTATGCTGAAGTTGTAGTGAAGCAGCGATTTCTTCACTGCTGCATTGACTGTGCTGCATCTTGTATGCAACAGAAACACTGGATGCTGGCAAAATTGTTAAAACATTGCTGAAAGGAAGTTATAAATCCTGAAATATCCTTTATGCAAATTTTTCCAGTTTTCTATCTCTGTCTCGGGAAAATCTGGAGATTTTGTACAACTCCCTGGGACATTCCCCTGTGCACATCTCAGACAGGCCCCCTGTAGAGCAGCAAAAGGCATCCTATCTCAGCTCTGCAGCATATGCACAGGGATCCTGCTTTTAACATGAAACACAACAGGCCCAACACAATTGCCACTCATCCTGTTGCACCTCCCAACACAGAAGTGTTTCCATACCCGTGCATTGTCTGGGGGGACAAGAGCTGGCCCAAACAGAGCCAGCCCCGTGCTGCCCTTCACAGCAGGGCTGGTCAGGTGCCAGGGCTGGCCCTGGGTGCTGGGCACAGGGACAGCCCGAGGTGTTCCCAGTGCCTTGGGCACGCTGCACACACCAAAGCGTTGGAGCAGTGCGAGCATACGCAGTCTCACAAGGGCCATACTTATTCTGAAGGCATCACAAACAGCTCAGACATATAGTCCTGTCCAAGAAATCCTGGAAAGAAATATGGCAACTCCTCTGGGAACCATTCAACTCTGCTCCATCTCCATTTACTGAGTCATCAGCAGCACGCTGCTGTGGGCTCACTTAGTCGTAGGAGTATTCCCAACAGACCTCCTTAAAAAGCACTTTCTATTTAAGACCAAAAAACAGCTGCTGATAATGCTGCCTTAAACTGGCCATTTTGCTTCTGGCTTCTACAGATTCCACATTTTTCCTATCCAGCCAGCACAACAAGCAGTTTAGCTTCCATTGCCTGGGATTCCTGAAAATGCTCAGCACTGACCTGACTGATCTCACTGTAACCAACACAGAGCATGTTTTCCTCTGCCTTTTATTCTTGAAAAGATGGAGCACCCACAAACGGCAGATCATCTGCAAAGTTAAGGCACAGTTATTCCAGTAGCTGACACACTGCTCCATGAGTGCTGGCTATTTACAGCAAATGTAATCCCAGTTTATCTTCTACAAAATCTTTAGCACGTTGTTTCTGGGAGTTCAAGTTATAACTGCTATGATTTGTGAGTGTGTAATTCAAGGAAACAGTTCTACTATTAAGTCCAGTTTGGAGACTTGGAGAAAAAACATCTTCCTGAAGCTTTCAGTCCTTCTACAGGGAAGTGAGTAACATATGCCTGGTATTATCTATTAGCAAGTATTTTAACCCTCCCCAGGTCTGGCAATATTGCTGCTGGTATATAGCACAAATTCCTTGGGAATTTGCCTTTTTTTTCTTTTGGTAAATCTCAGCTGAGGCACCCCCACCAGCCCAACCAGCTTTACCCAGCTCAGATTCAGGGTGTCAGTAAAGACCCATGTAGACAACTCTGTGTCAGAACTGCCAGCCTCTCCTTGGAAATCACCAGAAGAAGAAAAAGATTGTAAGAACAATGAAAACATTAACAACACGAGCCAGATTTTTAAATGGCAGAATCTTTGTTTACCAAAAGATATCTTTTGATTTTAAGCAAGGATTCTCTTAAATGCTGACTTTCAGGCTTTTTCCCAATTCCATGGACCCAGGGGGGCAGTGTCCACTGAAGACTATGCTACAGCAAATTCAAGCACACAAGCCCAAAACAAGAAGTCCTGTTTTTCTCCTTTTAAGCTCCAAAGAGGCCAATAAGAAATCCACAGACCTCAAGTGATTCTGCTAACCACAGCAGAAAATATCTACTGTGGAGTAACATAAGCAAAAGTCTGCCTACAGGTCATGAGTTTCTTCAAGAGTGACTTTTTTCCCCAGCTGCTCTCCTCGAGCAGTCTCACAAAACCTTTGGTACAATTTCCTGTTATTTGCAGGATGTAAGGCAAAAAAGTGGGCATTTTAGTCAAGGCACACATAGCCAAAGCCATTCAGAGTCTAGCTCAGCTGAAATTGTTGTTAAACTGATAGTGACAGGACCGGGCTCCAGCAGACACCAAGTGCTTCTGAAAAGTCCAGTTTCCATGACAAGGGAACTGGAGAAGCAGTAAATGTTGTCATTCCTGACAGGAGCACCCTGGATGCCAACTGGAGCTCAGGTGTTGCATTTTTACTACACAGCATAAGGTGATAATAATAATACACTTCACAGGTGAGCATGAACAACCTCCACACATCTCTTCAGCTAGATGTGCACTTAAATACTTATTTACAGCTGCTAAAAATCTCATTTTCCAGATGCTCTCAAATGAAGTTGAAAGGCTCCTCAGCTGTGACTTGGATGTCAAAAACGGTATTTGGAGGAGTCTCAGTTGTTCTCTGAGGGAGAACAGATTTTTTTACTGACTTACCAACATAAATGATTGAATCAGAGGACTAAAAGTGGATTTTTGCTCTCTCAGAAGCTGGGCAGTGGTTGCCTCGGCTCGCACTAACAGCTTCTGGGTACCTGGTCCCACATGTGAGCAGGTAAATAATTGACAGATGGTTTTCTTTATGCAGCTAAGTAATAACTTTCAACATTATGTCAGGAGAGATTAAGAAGCAGGGGAAAAATGCACTGAAGAAAGTTGGGGCTTAAACTTGTTACCCGGCATCCCCCCCATGCCAACCACGGCCAGGGGCGCCCAAAGGTGCTCGTTAGAGAGGGTGTTTACAGGTGAGCCATTATCGGGTACTGATATAAAATACTGCTCTGGAAAATCACATTTAATAAGCTCCAGCTGCCTGGGAAATTAAAAGCAAAATTCCTGCAGCAGAGTCGATCTGAAAAACAAGCACTAGTGGGGCTGGAACAAAGGAGCTGAGCTTGAAAAACAGAGCTGTGACTGGGTCGAGCTGCAGTTTGGAAGGGGTATCAGATGGATGTTTTCCTAGCTCTGCTTTTATGCAGAGATTTGCTCCTGCCAGCACAAGGAGCTGCTGAGACCACAGCCTGTCTTCTTTTGCCTTTTGTATTGCTACGTGTGCCCCCAGACTTTGCTGCCACCAGATCATAGGCTGTGTTTCTGGGCTGGCTTAGAAAATGCGGTAGTTTGCAGAGGTGTAATAACAAGGTGTTTTATTTCTAAACAGAACTTAAAACAGAAATAGAAACACAAACAGCGAGGCCTGGCAGCCCCTCTCCCCTCCCACCCCCAAAAGCTGGTTGTCCTGCTTCCCCTCCCAATTTTCTGTTGGCTCAGTGCCTCCCCAGCTGGCAAAAACAGGGGCAATTAAACCTTTCTTCCTAAGGCCAAATGGGAACAAGACCTCTCTGGCTTCCCTCCGATGGCACAAAACACCAACCAGGGCTGCAGGGCTGGTGCTGCCCTGTGACAGGCACCCACTGCCTTCATCCTCTGCTTGCAGAATAGCCCCCCACCCTGTGCTAACCCTCCTTCAATAAAATAAAAAAAAATAGCAAAATAAATGCAGCCTACCTGACCTCAACAGCTTTATCTTTTCACCTTGGGGAAGGGAAATCTGGATTGAGAACCTCGAGACTGATTTCCTTGCTCATTTAAGGAGGACCCAAAGGGACTATCAGGGGCAGAAGAGGGCAGAGAGGGCCACACTGGCTTTAGGTGAACTGGTCTGGGTACCAGAAGCAGCACAGCTCTGCACAAGATAATTCACTCTTTTTCTTTCCAGCCTAATGGAAACAGAACACGCCTTCTCTCGCATTTTCTTTTCAGGAGGCCTGGCACATCTGGGGCTATCATAAGCTCAGACCTCATCTGTTTCATGACAGGATTCCAGTCAGCGTTGCCCATGGATAGTGAGCTTTCTTAAAATGCTTTCCCAGGGCAGGATAGCGATTTTGGCCGTGCACCTTCACTTCCATTACTTTCCACGGCTGCATAAAAAAATGTTAGACCAGAGGTGTGTTTAGTTTAGAGGGCCAGTGGTGTTCAGAAAGGATGCTGGTGATCCTTCCCCATCTGAGAGAAGGTTTTTTGTCATTCCCACAGAATCCATTGGAGCCACATTCCATCAAAGCCAATTCATGATGGTTTATTGTGGCTGTACACCAGCAAACCATGAATGCAATTTCCATCCTATCACCCATGAGCACGGCTTTTCAGTTGTTCATGACCCTCACGACCAAATTTTACTGGAACAAAATTTTCCCTTCTGTTTATTTTTGAGTATCAGGAAAACTGGCATGGCTTGCTTGTGCTTCAAAAAGCAAACAAGCAAATGCATAACTGGGCCCTAAATGCCAACAACAACACTGCGTGTTTATTGTGATGGTTGGACATACAGGCAACAGACTTGGAGTGTACTGGTGAAATGCTAAAAACAGATTAAGTATGCAGAAAACTGGTTGAGTGGCTTTGAAGTTGTGACAATAACCATTTTCAAATGCAGTCAAAATTTCCATTACGTTTCTTGGCTTGGTCTCACTTCAGGAGGCTGGATCTTGCACACTTGGTAGAACTTGCTAATCGGTTTTTTCTGTTTTATCTGAAGTACTTTTCACTTTGGGGGCAATTGTGAAGCAGAATGGAAACCAGGAACAAAGCACAGTCCAACAACGTTTAAGGTAGCAAGGAACAGGGCACTCTTGGAGTGCAAGGCTGTCCTGAGACACGGGCAGAGCTGACTGTTTTGTTTCCCTGTTTGTCTTCACCAAGGCTAAATAATACTTTCTAAAATTCTCTTAGGACTTTATAAGCTTGTTTAATCTGTCACTCCTCAAGGTGCCCCTCTCATCATCAAACCCAACCTGATGGGAATGTTAGGTGTTTGCTGAATCTGTGCAATGTGTTCTAGCTAATAATTTTTCAGAATATTTCACTAAAATTTCCTATGCCATTCATTCACTTTACATCTTCTCCCCCATTTTTCTCCTGGCAGCAGGAGCAGAGCTGGGACTGCCAGAAGTGGTGAGGCTTTTTGGGATTAAAAACACATTTTACAGACTGCAGAGAGTTGAAGCAGGCATGGACTACAAATGACATTTTTTTTCCTCATTCACAGTTTGCAAATTGATAGAGCTGTGGGTTTCCAGAAACTTGACCTAAACTGAGTCCCTCCAAGTTATTTCTTAGTCCTGCATCCTGCCCTATGTTTTCTTTCAGTAGCTGGGCATTCTCTTCCAGCCAAGGGAGTAAAAAAAGAGGAAAACCTCCAAGTACATTTCCCTTTTTAGTGTGGAGGGTAATAGTGGAACTGCCCAGCAGCAGCAGCACGTGGCCACCCAAACCCTCAGCTCCAGCTGATGATGTGGCCAAAGGCAGAGGCAATCCCAGCCTCTCCTGAGCCCAAGGTCACTGGGTTGGGGAGCAGAATGGTTTAAAATCTCCCCCACGCCACCTCCCCAGACAGCCTGGCCAAAGGGCAGGTCAGGCTGAGACAGTTCATTCCCTTCTCCTTGATCTTTCCCTTTTCCTTGATCTCCCAGACTTCACAGGAAGTCTTTGAAGCAGTGCAAATAAGGGCAGGAGCTGCTGCCTTAGGTTTAGATCCTCACAAATTGCATCCATCTTTCACCCAGCCCTAGATGTTGTGTTGAACAAGGATGCAGATACTGGAGGCTCATTAAGGCCCTTTTCTCCAAGCCCCAAGCTGGAGCATATCCAGGTTTTCAAAGGCTGGACATCATTTAGCCAGTGTGCATCCTCCAGAGCATCTCTGAGGCAGACATTTGGCCTGTTAACCTTAATATTCCTTGAAGATTTCAGACATATGACTCTTGCTCATTTTTCAAATGTGCTTCAGATTTAGCCTGAAGGAAAAAAAATCCAAATTATTCCATTCTCCAGGAAAATGTTACAAAACTAGTTGCCCTTCCAGACCCATTTCATGTTTCTTTGCACTTTTTTGTTAAAAGTGGAAGAAAGAGAATGTAAGAAAACAGGGCTGCATCTGATTTCCAGTCATCTGAGAGGATATGTTTCAAATGTTGCTCAGCATTTTCTAACATAATTAATAGAACAAACTAATTTTTGTTTTGCATTCATCTTAAGGATTTATTGCAAGTGCCAAGTGATAACTTGGACATGGATTAGGCCATCAGTGTCAGAAAAGAAATTCAAAAGTCTGGGTGGGAGATTTTGAAAGGCAATTGAGATTTATAATGCATGATTCATAAATTGTGATTTATTCTCTGCAGTTTAGGAACTGTGATGTACAACCTGTGGCTATTCCTTTATTTTGTACTTTATTTTGCTCAGGTATCCTCACCTTGTTCAGTGTGAATTTAACACACGTCATGAAGCCGTTTGTTTATTTGCAAAGTTTGCCGAAAAACTCCGAGTGGATACAGCATTATGGTACTTACGAGTAATGACATTAGACCTTCAGAGCTCATGCAATAGAAGTACTGAGTGAACTTAAAAGAAAGCATGGCAAAAGCACAAGCACAGTTCTCTCTGTGCCGAGTTCAAGGTTTGCCGTGTTTCCCTGTAGCTGCACCAGCCACCAGCCGAGTGCTGAGACTCAGTTTCCTCCTGTGCCTGAGCTCCTGACTGCCTGTTCATTTTCTGATCAAGTAAAGGCTGTTCTTGGGGCACTGTGGGGGATGGAAGGGGCTCCTTAAAAGATGCCACAGCCTAGAGGGGTGATTACTGCAGCAGAGCTCACATGTCCTTTCAGGTGACTGCACTGCCTGGGCTGAGGTGGGAAGGGGGAGGGAGATGCTGAGAGACCACAGTGGCTCCCAGGCAAGAGGACAAGAGGACACAGCCTTAAGCTTCACCAGTGGAGGTTTAGGCTGGACATTAGGAGGAATTTCTTCACAGAAAGGGTGACTGGGCATTGGAATGAGCTGCCTGGGGAGGCAGTGGAGTCACCGTCCCTGGAGGTGCTGCAGAAAAGACTGGATGTGGCACTCAGTGGTGTCAGTGGGTGACAGGGTGGTGTTGGGTCACAGGTTGGACTTGGTGACCTCAAAGGTCTTTTCCAACCCAGTTAATTCTATGATTGATTCTGTGATTCTGTGATTCTGTGTCTGCACTTGCTCCCAGGAGCAGCATCTCCTCCCAGCCCAGCCCAGCCCCACCCTGCACCTGAGGGACACCAGGGCGAACCCAACCCGTCCGGAGCCACTGCACACACTCGAGATACAACAGCAACTCGTGGCATGAGCCTTGTCTCCCTAAATGATTTTGTTTGGGTGTACAACACAGCGCTGGCCAGGGTGCAGCTGCTGCCAAGCCCTTGCCCTCCCCTTCCACCACTCAGCCTCCAACCAAACTAATGCCAGTGCTGTTGGAAGTAGGATGTCACAGTGCAGCACACACATACACAGGATCCCTTTAGATTCTGGTTTATATCTGCAGTGAGAACCTTGGCAGCTGTAAAAATATATTTTGGTCTGGTCACTAAGCTGAAGATTTTTTTTTCCTCTAATTTCATACACAGTTACTAAAAGAGTCAGGGCTTTTGGCAGTGACATTGCACAGTTCTGTCAGCTAATCCCTCCCCCCATACACAACTTTAAAAATGATTAATGAAAATCCACCCTGGCCTGTATGATTAATATATTTAAACAATTTGAAAATGGACATGCTTTTCATTGTTGTCTGCTTTACAATGGGACGCTTCATCAGAATGGAAGAAAGTGGAATGTTAACAGGGCCAGAACGTTAATTACTTACATCTGAGCCCCCCAAGCTCAGTAACCAGCTACAAGCCTGAGCATCTGGAAGTGACAAACAGATTTTTACAAGGCATTACACCGAATTTATCCCGTATTAGTGGCTGGATATATCAGCATGTCTACAGCAGCTCCTTAATTTTGGTTGAACACAGTGCTCTGCATTTACTGCCTGCACTCCCGGGCAAGTGCTGCTTGGCAGCAAGTAGGATTTGATCCTGGGGTGATCCCACAGGATCATCAATGTGGAAGAGACCTTCAAAATCACCTACTCCAACCATTAACCAGCACCACCATAACCACCCCAAAACCATGTCCCCAGGTGCCACATCCAGACACCTCTTGTGACTCCACCACCTCCCTGGGCAACTTATTCCAATGCCTGACCACTCTTTCAGTGCTTGACAACCCTTGCAGTGAACAGCTTTTTCCCAATATCCAGTCTAAGCCTCCCCTGGTGTTTCCTCTCGTCCTGTCACTTGTTGCCTGGGAGAAGAGCCCGACCCTACCTCTCCTTAGGTAGTTTAGAAAGTGAGATGTCTCCTGCTGGTGACAGACTGGGCCCATCTGCCTTGAGGAGGGAAAAGGATCCTTGTGCAGGAGTTAGCAGGGCTGACGGAAAGAGCTTTGCACTAGATTTGAGGGGAGAAAAGGATAAAACCGGACCTGCTAGAGATAAGCCAGGGCATGGCCACCATGATCTGAGGCGTCTTTTCCAACTATTATTCTACAATCAAAAAACCCAAAATTCTGCCACTGACACCAGGCTCAAAGCCAGGTATTGATCTGCAGGGTCTTCCTGTTTCTTCTCTCGTTCCTTGCCACCAGAAGACAGAGAGGAGCACTGTTTACGCTCCAGATCCCTTAACCAGTCATCCCAAGGCCCTGAAGTCTCTTGACTGACCTCAGGCTTCTTGTAGGAACTTCACGTTGTCCAGCTGGAATATCAGTAATGAATAGTAGTCTGAGGGCTGCACCAGGGTTGGGAAGGTTTATCATCTTCTCATCTTTAACCTGGGCCCCACGGAGACAGCAAACATCTCCACCAACTGGGTCCAGTTTGCACAAGGGCCATTCTGTTCCCTCAGGAGAGTCTCCCATGACCAATAACCATTCCCATGACCAATAAACAGTCTTTTTTCATTTCTGGAAGCAGTTTTGAGGCGGGACATACGCTGACACCTCCATACTGGAGAACCACTGTCGTCGTCACTGCTCAGTTCCACTGTCACCTACTGTCCAAGGCCACCTTGTGATGGCCTCTGTCATCCAAGGGAACAGGCAGGAGCACTTTGAAGCAACTCGAGTGTAAATACACCAGCAGCAAAGTATTAATGAAACCAAACCTTCCCTCTGCAACACACACACACAAAATAAGCAGTTTTATCCTGTTGCTTGAATAGGAAATTATCAATTACCTGTGGGTTTTGGGACGTGTTAGGTGGGGAGGTGGGGCAGTCACGAAGGAGACATGTCTGCTGTGCTGGGCAGGGACTTGTCACCCCTGTCCCCTCTCCCTTAAGGGTGTTCAGCCAGGTGGAGACAGGCTGGAGAATTCTGTGCATTCTGTCTGCCTGTTGGGAGTGTCCCAGGGAAGGCAGGGAGTGTCATCCCAGTCCTCTCTCTCGGGCTCCTTCCTGTGACACAGCACTCTGGCCCCAGCCCTGGTTAGTGTAGCTTTGGCAGCCTCTCCTTGTCATTGCAAAGGCATTTCTGTGGATGTAAATGGGCTTTTTGTAGGCATGTCTAGAACTATACGAGGCTTATGGGGCCCAAAATAAGACTTTAGCACCTCCCCCTCAGCACTCATCCCCAGCACCCACAGCTCTGTGCACGGAAGTGTACAAATGTACTTAAGTCTGTGCTTCAGGGTGTGACCAGCGGTGCCCCTGGACTGTGCTGCTCAGTGCCTGCCTCAGTCCTAGGCCCTATCATGACCACAGACGTGGCATTTTTCTACAGATTTCACACAAACGGCTCGATTCATTTAGCCATCGCTGAGCAGCCCCTTGAATGATGCTCTGTGTGAGACGCTGTGGTCAGGGTGGCTTTCCTCCCGAGCCCAGAGGGTGACAGGGTGGCGTGACTCCTGCTTCAACAATGCCCGCATTCCTCTGGGGAGTGCAGGGTGTCTGACTTCAGCTTCTGGGGCTGGGGGGACCAGACACAGATTTCTCCCCTCCGCGTGTCAAACTCCTTGAGCTGTCCTGAGAGGGGCAGGTCATTCCCAGCCTTCCTGCTCGGCCTACTGCACATGACTCCCAGCGATGAGAGATGCATTTAGCTGGAGGCAGTGGGAGCACAGTTTCTTTCCCAGCTGTGAGAGCAGCCACCACTAGAGATGTGAGTCTGCACCCCCTGGGCAAAGGAGAAGACTGACCTCTCCTCAGTGGCTGCCTCAGCCACAGGGGTTTGCACAACCAGCCTGTCGCTGCACTCCTGGGCAGCTGCTTCCGGTGAAAGACGTGGTCCTAGAGAGGTCCTTCAGATGTGAAAGGATTGGCAGCTGATTTCAGGAGATTCCCAGGTTCTAAGGAAATAAATAATAAAAATAAATAATAATTTTTAAGTATAATAATTAATAACAATTAATAATGAAAAATAGATTAAATAATAAAGATAATTTAAAAGTACTAATGCTTAACATTTTAAAACTGATTGCTATCAGGTGTGCAACATAAACCATATTAAGATGCATAACTTAAAGTTTCCCTTTCCTGACTTCTTGTGGTTTTAAGACAGCAGAGGGATGGCTGGAGCTTTAAGGAATCTTTCTTTTTTAACTTTAATGTATTAAAGAAATATTAATATGTCAATGCAGCATTAAGGATATGAGCGTTTAAAAGTCATGCATTGTTCCTGTTCAATTAAACCTGTTGTGTGACAGCCGAAACCTTTTCTTCCTCCTCTTGCCTTCCTGATTGACACTTGTTGTCAATTTGGTAACACTCTTAAAAACCTTACAGCACACACGAGTACAAAAACTTGTACCCACCAGCTGTAGCAACTGAGTAGCTCAATCAAGGGCTGAAAATACTGTTATGATTTTCATTATTTTGCATTGGGTACTTTTGAGTAATTTGAAGAATCAGCACTGAAGTGAACCACACTGAAGTGTGGGGTGTGAATGCCAGTGCAGGAATGCATGGGAATGCTGGGAAGTTGGCTCCAGTAAGGATGGATATTCTGCAGCTTGGGGCAGCCAGTCCACCAGACAGCTGGAGGCTGTAGGTCAGCATTGAGCTTTGTTTGTTTGTTGTTCTTCAGAAAAGACAAATGTCTCTTCCACTAGGGTGTTTTCCTCCTTTAATATCCAGCCATCTGGTACCACAAAAAATAAAGTACTATTCAGAGCAGTATCTGTGCAAGCAGCAGATAAAGCAAATGCCAAGCCAAGATGCTTTAGCGGTGCCGACATCTCCAGATCAGAAAGGGAGGACTAGGCCAGAGGCAAGAAAATCTGTCTCGCCCTTCCACCACATGACATTCAGGGAAGTAAATGAATCTAGGCACTGTAATGTCATCAGGTTTTTAGGTTTTGAGTGTTTGTTGCAGGATGTGCTCTCAGGAAATGAAAACTGAACCAAAGCCCCACAAGATGAAGCTCTCTCTAGACTCACACAAATACATAGATCAGAATGTCCTTGTATTTAGGAATGGACTTGCAGGGAACACAGTTCCTTTTCTCTCAGCTGCCTTACCTGAAATCAACTTGATCCCAAGTGAACTGTCTGAAGGATGAACTCTGACAAATGGTGCCAATTGCTCCTCCTGACCTTGGCATTGCAATGAATACTCATCATGTAAGGATACTCTGGAATTTGTAAATGAACATACAAAAATTGCCCTCCAAAAATTTCAAACCCTTGCTTTCTTTGGACTACATATACAAATCATA
Organism: Gymnorhina tibicen; assembly: GCA_013399875.1. Lineage (NCBI taxonomy): Eukaryota > Metazoa > Chordata > Aves > Passeriformes > Artamidae > Gymnorhina > Gymnorhina tibicen. Next base: position 31,764 of record VXAZ01002897.1, on the reverse strand, counting down.
TCTACAGTGTGTGAGGACAAGCTACAACTAGGAAAGTCTTATCATTTGGGGGCTGTAGAGTGAAAGTCACTTGAACTTTCTTTTGATTAAAGAGGAAGCTTGAAGCTATAAATATGGGTAAATTTATCAGTCCTTCTTCTCAGTTTCCTGGAGCTGGGCTGGGCTCTCAGGTGTTTGCACTCCATACCTCGCCTACAGATCTCCTGGAGTTATCGAAGCGCCCTTGCCACAAGAAGCAGAGTTTAATCTTTGTTTTCCATGCGTAAGCTTGGCACCGTGGGATGGCACAGGACAAGAAATTAGGTCTGTGGTGTACTAGGTTTTGTGCTTTGCTTTGGGGTCAGCCTGCAGGTACCTGGCTTTCTGGCAAAGCTCATGGTGTGGCCTGCCCTAAGAAGAGAGGTGGCTGTGGCAGTGACCTCTGTGGCATGGGGTAGAGGAAGTCACACCCACTTTGATTTCTGCAGTCACTTTAGTGGCTATTAAAGCCAAACAGCACATGCCCAGGGAGCACACAGCATTTATCTGCACGAGATATTGGGGCCCTGGTAAAAATACAAAGAAGCTGCATCAGAATACAAACAAAAGGCTCCCCTAGCAATCCTCTGAACACCAAGATTCTTCTGCAGTGCAGCCAGCCAGCTAAGAGGTGGAGTTCAGGGGGTCTGGTCTCGGGGCTTCCACCTCTTGTACGCTTGAGGGATGCAGGGGAGAGGGTGCCCAGAGATGAGATGTGTAATGAGACTCACAGACTTTGGATGGGCCTCCACATGGGATTTGTTTAAAAATGCCACACGCAGTTCCCATCTACCAACACAGAAGATGCTAAGGACAGTAGAGCTGCGGGTTCTGGATGTGTTCATCTGGCAGTGCTGGACTCCACTTGCTCAAAACGGGTCCTGTGGTAAGCAGTGGCGGTGATAGGGACACCCAGCAGTGGCTTTATCAACAGATTACTCCACTGGCTTAAACCCTTAGGCTGCAGGCAAGGGTAGCAGCACTGTCAGGGTGCAGCATCTTGGCTCTAGGGAGGTTTTAGGCTCTCCCTCAGGAAACATGCCTAGTTAGGTACTCCATCCAAACGAGTGGAAAGCACAGCAAGGAAAGCACAGGAATAAAGGAGAGCAGCAGCCGTAAACCACTGATCTGCGGTGGCTGTGGCAGAGCCTGCAGTGGCTGTGGCAGAGCCTGCAGTGGTTCACATCCCTGTGGATCTCACGGCAAAGAAAAAGCCCTGGTCTGTGTTAGAGAGCCATACAAACCTGTGACTATTCCCGACACCTTTCCGGAGGGGCACAGCCCAGATCCGCTTGCCCCATTTGCACCCAGCCCAAGGAGCTGTGCCAAATGCCAGCCAGTGGCAGAGGCAGTGATGCTGCTGAGCAGCTACAAGGAGCCCATTGTCCCCTTGGCCACTTCCCCTTCAGCAACTGAGCCGGCTCTTACCCGTCTGGGAGCCACTGGGGAGTGAGCTGGGGCAGGACAGCTTTGCAGCAGGTGGTACCACCTGTGCTGCCTAATCCCACCCGAGCTCACAGCCACCACCCCGCTGCCGGGGCCGAGCCGTGAGTCAGAGCCACAGGGGAGGCGAGCTGCAGCCCTGGCTCAAGCAGAGCGTTTGCACGCTGGAGCTGTGCCTCTCGGGCGGCTGATGAATGTCAGGGTGAGACAGATGCCCATCCTGTTAGTCCTTCTCTCACTGGGAAATGCAGTTGGGATGCTGCTGGCAGGCAAGGAGCTGACGTTTGGGAACACGGAGCCGTGCACGCTCCCCACTGAGTCACCCACAGCAGGGACTCCGTGCCAGCTTCCACGCAGAGACTGGGCTTGGAAGGAGGCTTCCTTGGAGAAAGTCCATGCTGCAAACTATCGAGCAAACAGGCATAAAGGACACAAGTCCTTGGAAGAGGAAGCACTTTTTAGCAGCGTTATCTGTGAGTGTATCCAGTTCAAACTAATTCTCCAACAGCTTCCTGCGCTGCGACCTGACTACTGAAAAATGTGGCCCAGTTGCCAAAAGGCTTGGACAACACTACACTGCTTCGGTGAATTAGGAATCACTGGAAAAGGTGTTCTTATTTAGCAGCTGGTAAGAACTAGTAGGAGTCTGGACATCAGTATTTCACACAAATGGCTCTGAAACAGATGCACTGATTCCTCAGGGGCAGATTAAGAAAAGGTGCAGTTTTAAATAACTGGCAATAGAGACATTTCAAAGAGCAGAGGAAAGGAGTGCCTCTGGGGTAACTGGACACAGGAGTGCCCATGCTGGATATCAGCATTTGTCCCTCTCACTGAACAGTATCCAGCTCAGGGAGACTGTGTGCCACTTCTGAAGGCTCAGCAAAAGATAACTGAGAGAAGCAAGCTATTCTCACTACTTCACTGGGCAGGAGTCTTCACTTCCACTGGGAAAATTTAGATAAGCTCAAAAACTCTATTCTCATCCAGGAAAAAGCAGAAGACTTTAGATGGCTGACAAAGAGCTTTTCCATCCTGCCAAGCTTTTTCAAGCTTCCACAAATTTCCCTCATTCATGTTGAGTTGAAACTGAAACCTTTTGAAATGCTGTGTGTCAAAAAAGAAAGCCAGACCCCAGAATAATCAGCAGGTCTGAAGTTAGGGCTGTCAGCTGGGAGAAGGGAGCCCAATTCAGCTCCCCATGTTCCCAGCCTGCTGGGGAGTTGATGCTCCCCAGTATTCTTGGCTGGCAACCTTGGGGGGAGCTTGTTATTTCAGAGCAATGAGTGCTCCCTCAGAGATGGCCTCTAGGTTCCCAGTGCCCCTGGAAACTGCCAAAAAGCTTGGATTTCAGGGCAGCTGGTTCTGCCAATGCAGCTGCAAGGAGAAGGTAGCTTTTGCACCCCGTTATCTCTAGGAAATGTGCTTATAGATGAAGTCAGCTCTGAGACCTGGATCCACCTCTGATTCCTGGATTAGAAAAGGGCATTATCAAAAAGAAGAGTTGGCAAAATGTTCTGACCTCTTGGAAGCAATTTCTGTCTTTAAGACACGGGAGGTTTGAAAGGACTGTCTTTGTTGCTGGTCTTTCACTTCATGGTATAAAATATTGATGGGTCAAAGTGAGCACAGGGGAATTAATAGAGTCTAAACATGACAGTGAGAAAAGAACAGGAAAAAAAGTATGCAGCTCATTTGTTTAATGGGATTTCAGCGAGCAACGTGAACATCAAAATCAGATGTGTGCATTTTGCCCTGTCCCAAGACATGCACCTGCAAGAAGCTTTCACAGGGATGCAGATGTCACGGGTGGGGGTATATTGTTTCCCAGTGGTTTGGAACATCTTCCCATTCCAGGCCACTGCCTACTCCTTTTAATTTCATCATAAATGAAAGCACAGACATTCACCAGGGCCACGTAGGCTCAGAAAGAGGATAGAGGAAATCCTTTGCTATTCAAATTATTCATGAATAAATCAAATAGATTTTGCTAAATTAATGATGACTTATGAATAGAAATGGTAAGAGTTAGCTTCTCTGGACAACTGTGGTAGTAGTAAAACTGGTATCACAAAAGAATAAAATTTAAAAAGGGCCCTCTTGCTCCTTCAAAACATTACCCCCATCAGTGGATTTGAGGGACATTCATCCCATTTGAGCCTACCCCTATTCCATGTCCATCAGTGAGTCCAGGCTCATTTAGTCCTAATCCATCCCAGCCTCACACATGGCTGAGAGGTCTTTTAGATTCCAACGTCTGGGTTTCAACGTTGCTGCATGACTTTCCCATTAAGGAGTGGGGATAAGTCCAGCTCATCTGCTGGGAGGGCCTGGCCTTTGCTGGCCACTCCCTGGCAGAGCAGGACAAGCCATGTCTTGCCTTCTTTGGAAACCCCAGCCATCCTCAGGCACAACAGGGTGAAATAAGGACACTTTGCTTTATCTTTAAATTTCCTTGTTTTCTTGGGCAGCGGCCAGACCCTTTGTTTTTTGAATATAGTTGTTTGTGGTTTAATTTCCTTTGGGTTTTGTTTTTTTGGGTTTGGGGTTGTTGGGTTTTTTTAAGTATTATTATGTGAGCAAACACTCAGCTGCTCCCTGGAATTGTATAAGAAGAGGGACAAGATGCAGCACAAAATGTGGATCGAACTAAATGGTTTTCCCATGAGATCTTGCAAGGTTGTACAGTAGATCTCACACACCAACTGGGAAATTACTGTGTGCCACCACTACAGCCTGTTCTTAATGGCATTGATGGTTTAAGCTGTACAAGCAAAAGCCAGAGGAAACAGGCTGCTCTTTGTTTGCCCTTGTTCTGGCAGACGGTGTTGAGGGCCCAGAACAGGGCATCACCCTGAGGACTGCCTGAGCTGCAGCCTCAGACGTGTCTAGGTGAGTCCATACTTGCTTCTGATCCTCTGTTAAGTCATTGACGGTGAGATCTTTCCTTGGAAAAGACCCTGCAAACAGATCATTGGAAATAAGTCATGGGAATATCTGAGAAGGAACCCAGGCTGCAGCTGCTTCAATCTTAGCAATGTCTGTCAGTATCTGCAGGGAGGGGCCAGAGGGTGCACCAGGTTCTTCTTAGACGTGCCAAGCAGTAGGACAAGAGGAATAGGCAGAAAATGATGTACAGAAAGTTCCACCTGAAGAAAGAACTTCCCTGGGCAGTGCCCGAGCCCCGAGCAGGTTGCTCAGAAAGGGTGTGGAGTCTCCCTCACTGGAGATATTCCAGAACTGCCTGGACACAATCCTGTGCCGTGTGCTCTGACCCTGATGGAGCAGGGAGGTGGGACTAGATGACTCACTGTGGTCTCTTCCACCTGACCCATCCTGGGATTCTGTGAAGCCTTGACCCCGTTGTTCCACCCTTGCACCACCTTGTGCACTGTGCCAGCACAACTATTCACAGGGCCGTGCAGTGGAGCAGGTCAGGGAATAGATCCTGCTGAATAATAACCATTTTTGTTGTCTGAACTATCTTTAACTTGCATCAGTTTCCTCTATCCGTTTCCTGTGTAGCCACATAGCTACGTGGGCCCACAGTGTGACAGGCAGAAAAAAGTGCCCGCAAGTGCAGGAGCAGGGAAAAACGAGCTGCTGAAGTTGGTTCATGAAGTTTTCATGCTGAATGTTCACCTCAGCCTTGGGAAGGATCTGATTTTAAATGGCACCCAGTGGCACACCTCATTAGCGGGCAAAGTCATTGTCACTTACACATGCCAGTCATCACAGAACAGGCATTTGCATCTGCACACGTACCAAAAACACACTTCACTGGCATAACTGTGCGAGTGAGTTGTGTCCTGTTGAGGGCGGATAGTTTTGAAAAAGATTCAAGTGTGACATGCGAAGTCAACTCCGATTATCTCAAGAGAAATGAAACGGACAAAAAGAAAACCTCTGACAAACAAACTTCATTATAGCATTCCTCTCAGTCAGTTTTACAAACTGATGGTCCTGCACCACAGGCCTAGAGAAGGCAAAAACTCCCATGGATCTCAAAGAAAAGTGTTGCAGCAGTTCAGTTTACAAGAACCATGCCAGAAAAATATGAAAATCACTTTTCCCACCACTGAAATGCAGCCACCTCCAGCATGGGATCTGCCAGATTTTTAACAGCTCACGACTTGGGCCAGAGAAGACATTTCCTTTCCACAGCTGAGATTACTGTGCAAATAAGACACTATTATACAAAGTGGGAACACTGTGCCCTCTCCATCTGTGCAGATGTGAAACAGAGAGTCCCAAGTCCTTCAGCTCTGGGAATGGAAGCTGCTCCAGTGACACTGGCTTGCCCCTCCTGTATAAATGCAAATCACCCTGGCTTTTGGGCTTGAAAAGGTTCTCAGGTCTGATGTCCCCACTGAACCCAGGTGTTGCCATTGTGCAACCCCTTTCCCACAGGCCTGCTCCTTCCAAGAAGGAAGCCAAGTTGCATTCAGAGGTGTTAAGATCTAAATCCTGGGGGGAAACTTGAGAGCAGAGAAGGGGGCCAGACTTTGTGGATGGACAGCATCCAGACAAAAAAGAAAATGCCAGGTATTGCTGAGAAAGAAAAAGCCTGGGTTTGGCAATCCTCCCTGTCCTCTGGATGTCTGTGCCTCTGTTAAACACAGCTGCATTGCTGCACCTGGGGTAGCAAATGGCTTTTGCTTTTGCTTCCCATTGGTATCAAAATGTTCCTGAGCTGGAGAAGGGTCTGTATCCCCAAGGGTCTCACGGTCCTCCAGGAGACATGTTCCCATTGCCACCCTCCTGCTGACAGCCCTCCAAGGCCGGGCTGCCTACACCTGAGGGGTCAGTGGGGCTGCCTGGCAGTGACACAGCAACCCCCCTGCTCACCCCAAAGAGATCTCTGCTCCTTCAGCCTTCGCCATCCCCCCTCTCAAAGGTGGGAGCATGGAATTTCCATGTCCAGTGAGATAACACCAAGCCCATGTGCTAAGATTTCACCAGCAATTAATGCCCACCCTCCTTTTCTGCTTTCTTTTTTCTTCTGCTTCTTCTCCCCTCTTCCTCCTCCTCCTCAAATATCTAAAAGGAGCTTGTGCTCTTTTTCCCAGGAAGCAGGGAAGAAATGAAATGCCCGTGAGTTTCAGCAGGCAGTGTATCATATGAATTGTTTTTCCCAAGAGATAAAAGCTCCACCAGACTTATCCAGCGACCAGGCATTTTCTCAATGCACCCATGTGTCTGTCTACATGTGCTGATGTGCATTTCCTGATAACTGCCTGCAAACAGGCAGATGGCCTTTGGGAGCATAACCCTCCGTGCCTTTATCCTGTTGGATAGCCAGGTCCAGAAGCCAGATGAATCTGTGTGCTCCTCGCTGGAGCAATAGAAATTGAACGCAAGAGATACTGAGAGTGCCTTTTGGTGGAAAAGCACAGGCTTTTGAAGCTTCCCAGCCTAGAAAATCCCCTGGCCGCTGGGAGATCTGCTTGGAGCACTGCAAAGTCATCATCCCCTTGCAGGAAATATGTTATTTTCTTTCCGGGGAGGGGAAAGGGGAAGTGTGTGCTGTGGTCAGGATTAACCCTGCCCATGCTGCCCAGGCTCGGCTGGGCTTGGCAGGGCCCTGGGTTGTGCCCGTGTGGTGCCTCCTGGAGCTGCTTGGGCTGCCCTCCCCTCCTGCTCCCCAAAACCCTCTCTCCCCACTGCGGTGTGGCATCAGGAGGGATGACACGAGTCTCAGAAACGCTCTGTTTTCAGGGAATGGGGTGGCACATTCCCAAGCCACGCAGCATCCACTCCTCTCCATCCCAGCACACGCAGGCAGGGCAGGGCAGGGCAGGGCAGGGCAGGGCAGGGCTGCTCGCCTGTTGCTGGTGATTTTAACCAAACCTGCCAAGTTTAACAGCAGCACTCCTCTGGAATAGAGGCAATGCCCATCCTGTGTCCCTGCCTTGCAGTTTGGAAGAGGAAAAGCGTATTCAGAAAAGCCCAGACCAAGAGGGACAGAGGCTGCCTGCAGTCAGGTTCTGTTCTTATGGTCTCTCGATGTTAACACGAAGCAGGGGTTGCACTGGGGCAGAAGGCCCAGGGCAGGACAGAACATATGGCTTTGCAGTGCTCTCAGCACAGCCGAATTCTCCTCTGCGCTCAATGGCGTCTTCTTCTGCAGTCAGACTCACGGATGGGGTAAAAGCTGGAACTGAGTCTCTTCTCCCAGTGTTTGCTCCCCCACACCTCCCAGGCTTCTTCGTTTTAAACCAAAGGTTCCAAAGAGTCAAAGTTAATATTTGCCCAGCATTTCCACTATGTGAAGTACCCATATAAAGCACCCATATAAGTATGGTAATTAAAAGGTGGCATGCTCTTGCCTTGTGTAAAGACCATATAACTTCTCACTAGGAAGGTGGAAGAAGAAAGGTGACAGTTGGGGCTATTTCTTGATTTCCTAGGGATTTCTCCAGCTGCCCTGACATTTTTATCTCCTTTTTTTCCCAAGCTCTTTCATCCCTTCAAAATCTATCTCTCTTTTTTCTTCTCCAGTGACCCGTAAATGTATTGGTAAACACGGGGTCAATTGCAAAGCTATCAGGAAAGGTGAAAATTAAATGAGTGACTTGTTAATCATCTCCCGAGGTTTAGCTGTACCCTGTGGAAAACTGTTGCTTCTGCTCAGAAAACTGGCAAGTGGAGACCCAATTTCAGGTTTTCAGAGATGTCCAATTTCCCTTGTGAGGAAACAGGCAGTAAGAAACTGAGAGAGATGAGTCCTTGCTTGGGTTTAATTATCGAGGAAACCATACTCCATCCCTGGCCTTTGGGAGGCTGTTTGGTTTTTTCTCATCCCCGCAGCACTGACTAAGCCGTGTTTTGTGGGCAGCCTCCCCACACCGGGTTTGTTTTCTTTTGGCAGTCCCGATCCTGCTGGCTGACTAGGGAGCCTGGGCCCCTTTATTTGTACTAAAATGGCAGAGGGGGAAGGGAGGGGAGGGAATTTGCATCAATGGTAAATCACGATAAACCCTCCCTGCTACTGCCTGCTATTCTTGCCCGATGCACATTGTCCCGCAAACCTTTACAGGATGGGGGGGCTGAACCCCAAGGAGCCACCAGGCTCCACAAAGACCCAGCTTTGCAAAGCCACCATCCCTGAGCCCTGCCTGCTCCCACAGGTGGCCAGATCCAATTTTAGCTGAATCCAGGAGGTGGCCAGGCAGCTCGGAGGAGCTGGCAAAGCCGCAAGTGCGAAACAGCCTCAAACATTTTTGTTGCAGAACTCGGTTGTTGCAGTCTTAGCTTCGAGCCCATTCAGCAGAGCTCGGTGCCCGGCAGAATCGGGCCCATCTTTTCAAAAGCAGTGTGTTTTGCCAGGGTTTCATGGCCAGTGGATACAGAGGGGGAAAAGGGAAATCCTGCAGCGGGGTGAAATGCAAAGAGAGGCTATTACCAAAATATGTAGTGATGTGGGGGTTTTTTGGGGGGAGGGTGTGTGTTGATTTCTGTTTTGAACGTTGAAGAAATAAACTGAGCAAGCTGTTTACCACCTGAAACAAAGCCGGACCGGGATATTTTCAGGCCACTAAACTTGGATTTCAGACAGCCAGCTTGGATTGACATACTGGATGAGCTACAGCCGATTGGCATGGAGAAGGGAGCAAAATATGCATCTGTCCTGGTGCCAACTTAGGCTAGGCTGCCGTTTTGTTTGGTGTCTAGAGAGCTGGTTTTCGTAATTAAACCAGCCTTCAAACCCTTTTTAAATAAAGCTGAAGAAAAGAGGAACTGAAAGGGATTCCTCTCGAGCGTATGCACACTGCTCTAGCAACTCCTGCAGCAGTTTCTGTGCAGTCCCTGAAAATGTTTCTTTT